>CM053592.1:42409024-42439539 GCA_028646515.1 Pseudochirops corinnae | reverse complement strand
GCCTTCTATTTTTTCATTTGTTTGGATCTGTTTAATAGTATCTTCATTTCTTATAAAGTCATTTGCTTCCATTTGTTCCACTCTAAATCTGAAGGAATTATTCTCTTCAGAAAGCTTTTGAGATTCTTTTTCCATCTGGCAAAGTTGACTTTTTAAGGCATTCTTCTCCTCATTGGCTTTTTGGGTCTCTTTTTCTATTTGAGTTAATCTATTTTTTAAGGTGTTAATTTCTTCAGTCAGGTTCTTGACTCTCTTTTCATGATTTTCTTGGATCATTCTTATTTCTCTTCCCAATTTTTCCTCCACTTCTCTCATTTGGTTTTCAAAATCCTTCTTAAGCTGATCTGTATCTTTTAGGTGATCTTCATGTTTCTTGGAAGCTTTTGGTGTGGGAGGTCTGACTATGTTGTCTTCCTCCCATTCCCTGCTTTGATCCTTCTTTTCCCAAAGAAGGAATCTAGAGTTTTGTTGCTGTTCTTACTTTGCTTCCTATGCTTCCTCATGGTTGGCCAGTCATTGATTTTTTAGGTCTGTGAAACTCTGCTTCCAGAAGGGAAAGCTCTGTCCCAAATTGCTGGGGTTGTCCCAACTGCTGGAGCTTTTAGGAGGCTGCTGCAGCCCCCACCAGCTCTGGCTACCTGAAAACGCACTCAAGGACAACCATCCAAGACCACAATCCGCATCCAGTCCGCTCAGCGCAAGAGCAGTTGTCCTCTGAATGATTGCTTGGCCCCCCTGAAGTCTGCAGGCCAGGAACTCTGAAGCAGCAACATGGAGGCAACTTCAGGGCCTCTGCTTCTGCTGCGGCCTTGTCCTGGAGGCAGTTTGGCGGGAACTGCTTATCTCCCTTAATTTTAGCCAAATTCCACTGACCTTTAACTTAGTCCTTTTTTTTACAGCTTGATAATTCTGGATACTGCCACAGCTGCCACAGATCCGCTCTCCTCTAGCTCCAGCTGCGGCTTGGCTCAGCTTGTCAGACCACCCCCAGGGTCAAGCCACGGTTTCAGGCTGGGCTGGTTTTGGCTCCCAGCACTGAGATGGTCTCTCTTAGCCAAGCTACCTTCAGTGGAAAGTATATTTGTTTGCATTTTAGGGCTCTAGAATTTGTTTAGAGTCATATTTTATGGGTATTTTGAGTTGGCCATGTGGGAGCTGCGGTACCTTGGTGCTCATACACCACCATCTTGGTTCCACCCATGCTGCCATTGTGGCTCCACCTGAATGTGATACTTAAGTAAAGAATTATTGGAAGTAATGATTACTAGCATATCTGGTTAAAATATTTTGTTTTTAAAGTTACCAGTTATTACTTTTCAAAATATAATGCCTTTAGAAGATTTTAATTTTGGACCTGGTAAGTCTTTAGTACTCCCACCGTCTCCATATTAATTCATCTTTAATGATTGCCTTATATTCCTCTGAAAGATTTGCTTATACAAACTCTATACCAAACATCATTGTAAAGGTTGATTAGAGTTCTGTTGAAATAATCATTCCCATCCATATAACCTATGGTTTGTTTAAGCTGATAACATTTCTGTGAGTTTTCCGATTGATGTAAGAAAATGTATTGGGCTTTCTTTCCTCATACATTAGCATTCTGGTAGAGTGATTTCCTTGAGATGAGTCTATTAGATAAAAAAAAAATGTAGGTAGTAATTTTAAAGTTTCGTTTTGCTTTGGCACTGAATGTTAAGAGTTTTTTTTTTAATGAAAACATACAAAATTAATGTTGTAAATTAAAATAAGTCAAGAATAATTTAAATGTCAAGCTAACTTTAATATTATTTATTATGGCCATAAAATAAGTTCTCGATACCCTCTTTTCCATATGTCAGTGTTATCTAAAATCTCATCCTCATTGTTATATCTCCAAAGAATTCTCAGTTAACAGGTTGAGAAAAGAAAACAGAAAGAAATTCTTGCTTCACCAAACAGTGGCAAATTCCTTAGGGTTAATGTCACTGCTTCTGTCTGTCATTTCTCTATCATATGGTTTCCTTGAAAGACAAAACCCTAGATAAGTCTTTCAGTAAACTGAGAAAATATAAATGGTTCCATATAAGGTCTAACATTTGGAACCTTGGGGCTAAATGTTCTTTATTTCCTTTTAAATAGTAACTAAATGACTCTCCAAATAACAAAGTGGAAACAAGTTCAGCAATAATTATTTTTTGAGAGATGGCAAGATAATGTAGTCTATTTTCATTTTAGGGTTCCATGCAGTGTCTAACCAATATTAATGTGATGAAGGATTTAGAAACCATAGATGACCTTTATTAGAATGCTATGAAAAGACTGCAGTGAGAGATTAAGCTGAGAAAATTAGTAATAGTACCTGTGGACTTCAGCCTGTTTTTACTATCAACTCATTGAATGTTTGAAATTTTTTTCCCATCTGTTTAATAGATGGATGGGATGGTAGTCTAGCACTGATTTCTTTAAAATGTTGGTAAGTAAAAAATAAACAATATTTAAGTTTATATTATAAATCAAGTATTGCAATTGAATGAAGAAAAAACAGTATTTTATTAGCGTACTAAGACAACTTGCTATAGAATTCCTTCAATCTGCTACAAAAGAACTCTCAAAAAATAAAAAAAAGAAAGAAAGAATAGATAAAAGGGTATTGCCAAATTTGAGAAGTGACTAATTTTGAGATGCAGAAACAATACTGTTCAATATTTTGTCCTATTTTTTTCACATAAATCAGGCATCCTTCAGCACAGTTCAATTGACAATGCTGTAGTAGAGTGAAACACAAAAATAGACACATAGGGAAATTCTTTGAGGTAACCAGACACCTCAGATTTGTATGTCTCTGTCATAACAAGCTCTTACCTCTTCCATTTACTCTATTATCAACATATTCACTCTACAGTGAAATGGCAAGTCAGAGGGTTTCATATATGCTGAGAAATAGTCTTAGAACAGAGGAGAATCTGATGCTGTTATTACAGGTAGTAGTTGTTGAATTATTATAATTATTATAAATTATTAATATTAAATAACACTAATATAACAATAAAGGTAAAGGAAGAAGAGGAAGAAAGGAAAAGGAGGAGGAGGAGGGAAATAAAGGAGTACAAGGAATAATAGAAGCAGTAGGAGGAGCAACAGAAACTGTGTGTTATATAAATGACTCACCACCTTCCATAATAGCAGAATGGGTTTTGACTCCTTTCTCATAAAGCTTTGATTTCAGCAGAGACAGTTAATTTATGGATGGTCTTTCTCTGAAGTATCACATGCCAATTGATTGTTAAGCTATGGAGGGTAAAGGAGGGTAGGAGAGGTAGTACAAGTACAAAGTAGTTTGGGAGGAAGAGAACAAGTTGGTGGAGAGATACAAAAGGTACTTGTCATGCAGAAAGCAGTGCTTGAGCTGTATATGTTCCATGAGATGAGGATGGATGCATTCTAGGGAATGGGGCACAGCTGTTGTAAAGCCACAGAGATAAAAGCAAAGTCAATGCTGTACCTCATACTGTTGACCATTGGCATCAGTTTCCTGATAATCCTGAATTGCGTGAGCTCAAGAATATTATGTTGCATCAATGACTGTTTTACATTCCCATTCCATATTTTATATGCATACTACATTTTAAAAAAATTATATTTCAAGCCTTGAATATCATCATCTAATATTGATCTCTTGCAAAATGAACAATAAAATATAAAATCCTTATAAAAAATATGCATTGACCAGGAGAATAAAGGTCCCATATTGATCTTTTGTATGTATGGTTAAATCAGCTGAGACTGTCAAATTCCAGGGCAAAGCATGCCCTGTTTAGCAGGCTTTTCTTTTTAAACAATCTCAAGTAAGCCCTTTCAAAATGCTTCCAGAAACATCATCTGCTCCAAGCCTAAGAGGACTCTTGGTTGACAGAATTCATTTATATAAGCTATCCAAATCCATGTTCAGTCTTTTAGTCTCAGAATGCCAGTATCCAGATCGTATTTGCTATGAGATTATACCAAAATGACCACTAGTTATTCAACTGCTCCTTTATGCCTACTTTGACCTTCTCCTACTCCCTCAGAGGAACATCTCAATTTCATGTTATTCTACTTACCTGAAATAAAGAACAGCCTCACCAACTCTCTCCAAAATGTACAAAGAGGCTTTGGTCCCTGAATCAAGAAAGCAATTTCCTCCTGGTACTTGAAGCATTGTTAGAGAAACAACAACAAGCTCACATAGGAAAATATTTCTACTGTCATGGATGTTAGTGGAACCATAATGATTACTTATATGAAGGGATCTTGATACAACACCTGCCAAACTCCACACCTTGAAGAAGATAAAACCATCCTGCTTTTGAGGACAAGAGATGGACAAACCAGATACCACACTGGTATCATGGAAATACAAAAGAAATAGTAGAAATGTTGCACAGATCCATTATGGAAGAGATGTTACAAAACAGACAAGATGATAGACCAGATGAATTAGAACTGAAAATCTGGGTCTTCAAGGTGATCAAATTTTTCATTTTTTAAATGAAGAACCTGAGACTCAGAAAGATAAAGTGACAAAGTCACGGAGGTAGTAATGTGATACAAAGGGGAACTAGGTGGTATAGTAGGTAGAGTGATGGACCTAGAATCGGAAGACTCCTCTTCAGGAGGTTCAAATCTGGCCTCAGGCACTTACTAGCTGGGCAAGTCATTTGATCCTGTTTGCCTCAGCTTCCTCACATATAAAATGAACTGGAGAAGTAAATGACAAAGCTCTCCAGTATGTTTGGCAAGAAGACTCCCAAAATGGTGTCACAAATAGTGGGACATTACTAAAATGACTGAACAACAATAATATGACACAAAATAAGAAGGCATGGAGGGATTATAATCTATGTTGGTGGTAGGAGTACTCACACCCATAATATATAATTCTTAATATTCTAAAATAAATAATATGAAGGCAACTTGCCTTTACTTGGACCATATATTAAAGGATCTAATGGAGGTTGGGTTTGCAATGTTAGAGTTACTTGTGATAGTTTGTGGGTTTCAAAACAATTATAGCCAAAAGAATTAAGAAGAGTTAAAGACTATGGTCAGTGGTAAAATGTAAATAGGTCTTAATGAAAGAAACTGTTTATTTCCCAATTCTGGAGTATATTCTATGTTTTGGACCTCAAAAGGCATGTAGTTCAAGTATCTCTGATATATATATATTACCTTTGTGGCTTCGGACAGGTCACTTCATCTTCTTTTTTAAAATTTCTTTATTTCTTTTTAATTTTTAGCATTCATTTCCAAAAGCTTGAGTTACAAATTTTTCTCCCCCCTATCCCCCTGCAAAATAGCAAGGCTACTGAATACCCCTTTCACCAATCTGAAGTCTTCCTGTTCATTATTTCTTATAGCACAATGGTATTCCATTTCATCTATTTACCACAACTTGTTTAGGCATTCCCCAATTGATGGGCTTTCCTTCAATTTCTAGCTCTTGGACACCACAAAAAGAGCTACACTAAATATGCATCCTTTTCCTATTTTTATGATCTCTTTGGAATACAGCCTTAGAAGGGGTATTTCTGGGTCAAAGAAAAGGTATACACATTTTTATTTCCCTTTGGACATGATTCCAAATTGCTCTTCAGAATGATTGGATCAGCTCACAGTTTCACCAACAATGAATTAGTATTCCAACTTCCTCATATCCTCTGCAACATTTATCATTTGGCTGTATTGTCAAGTTGGCAAATCTGATAGGTGTGATGCACTACCTCAGAATTGCTTTGATTTATATCACTTTAATCAATAGTGATTTAGAGCATTTTTTAAAAATTTTACTATCGATAGATTTAATATCTTCTCCTGAAAACTGCCTGCTTATGTCCTTTGGCCATTTATGCATTGCGGAATGATTTGTATTCCTGTAAATTTGCCTCACTTCTCTATATATTTTCTAACTGAAGCTTTTATCCAAGATACTAGTTGTAAAACTCATTTTTCTGCTTCCTTCCTAGTCTTGATTGAATTGGGTTTTTTTGCACAAAAACTTTTCAATTTACTGTAATCAAAATTATACATTTTGCATTTCAAGATGTTCTCTGTCTGATTTGGTGATAAATTCCTCCATTCTACATAAATCTGATAGGTAAACTTTACCTTGGTCTCCTAATGTGTTTATAGCATCAGCCTTTATACCTAAATCATGTACTGATTTGGACTTTATTTTGGTATATGCTGTCAGATGTTGGTCTCTGCCCAGTTTCTGCCATATTATTTTCCAGTTTTCCCAGCAGTTTTGGTCAAACAATGAGTTCTTATGCCAGAAGCTGGGGTCTTTGGGTTTACCAAACAGTAGATTGTTGTAATCATTGACTACTGTTACTTATGTACCTAACCTATCCCACTATTTCTTAACAGTACCAACTGGTTTTGATGAAGGTTGCTTTATAATACAATTTAAGATCTGATATGGCTAGGTCATTTTCCCTAGCATTTCTTTTTCATTAATTCCCTTAATCTCCTGAACCTTATGTTCTTCCAGATAAATTAAGATCTGATATGGCTAGGTCATTTTCCCTAGCATTTCTTTTTCATTAGTTCCCTTAATCTCCTGAACCTTATGCTCTTCCAGAAAAATTTTGATATTATTTCATCTAGAACCATAAATAGTTTTTGGTAGTTTGATTGGTATGGCACTGAATATGTAAATTAAATTAAGTAGAATTGTTATTTTTATTATATTAGCTCGGTCTACCCATGACCAACTGATATTTTTTCCATTTATTTAGATCTGACTTTATTTGTGTGAAAAATATTTGGTAATTTTGTTCATATAGAACCTAGGTTTGTTTTGGCAGGTAGAATCCCAAATATTTTATAATATCTGTGGTAACTTTAAATGGAATTTCTCTTTCTATTTCTTGCTGTTGGGCTTTTTTAGTAATACACAGAAATGCTGAAGATTTATGTGGATTTACTTTATATCCTGCAACTTTGACAAAGTGCTTTATTATTTCAAGTAGTTTTTTATGTGATTCTGTAGGATTCTCTAAATATATCTTCATATCATCTGCAAAGAGTGATAACTTAGTTTCTTCTTTGCCTATTCTAATTCCTTCAATTTATTTTTTCCTTTCTTATTGCTAAAACTAACGTTTCTAGTACCATATTGAATAACAGTGGTGATAATGGACATCCTTGTTTTACCCCTGATCAAATTGGAAATGCATCTAGCTTACCCCTATGTCATATAATGATTGCTGATGGTTATAGGTAGATGTTACTTATTATTTTAAGGAAGACTCCATTTATTCTTATATTCTCTAGTGTTTTTAATAGGAATGAAGGTTTTATTTTGTCAAAAGTGTTTTTCTGCGTCTATTGAGATAGACCATATGATTTCTATTAGTTTTGTTGTTGATATGATCCTTTATGATGATAATTTTCCTAATATTGAATTAGGCCTGCATTCCTGCAATAAATCCCACCTGATCAAAGTGTATTATTCTCCTGATAGGTTGCCATAATCTGAAAATTTTTCCATCTATATTCATTAGGGAAATTGGTCTATAATTTTATTTTTCTGTTTTGGATCTTCCCAGTTAAGGCTTCAGTATCATATTTGCATAATACAATTAATTTGGTAGGAGTCCTTCTTCACCTATTTTCAAAAAAAATGTCTATAAAGTATTGGAATTAATTATTCTTTAAATGTTCAATAGAATCCCCTTTTAAATCCATCTGGCCCTAGAGATTCGTTCCTGGGGAATTCAGTGATGGCTTGTTCAATTTCTCTTTCTGAGATGGGGTTATTTAAACATTTTATTTCCTCTTCTGTTAATCTTGGCAATTTGTATTTTTGTAAATATTCATCCATTTCATTAAGATTGTAAAATTTATGGACATATAATTGAGGAAAATAATTCCTAGTTACTGTTTTAAGTTCCTCTTCAGTGGTGGTGAATTCACCCTTTTCACTTTTGACACTTTTAATATAGTTCTCTTCTCTTTTTTAAAATCAAATTGGCCAATAGCATATAAATTGTACTGTTTGTTTTTTTTTCATGAAACCTGCTGTCAGTTTTACTTATTATTTTCAGAGTGTTTTAAATTTCAATTGTATTAACCTGTCTTTGGTTTTCAATATTTATAACTTAGTATTTAATTGAGGGTTTTTAATTTGTTCTTTTCTAACTTTTTTTTTAGTTGCATGCCTTATTCATTGACTTCTTTTTCTATTTTATTTATCTAAACAGAAATATAAAACTTTCCATAAGAACTGCCTTCACTGCATCTCATACATATATTGTTCCATTATTGTCATTCACTTGATTAAAATTATTGATTGTTTCTATGATTTATTATTTGACCCACTCATTTTTAGGATTTGATTACTTAGTTTCCAGTTAATTTTTAGCCCATCTTTCTATTACATATACTTTTTAATTGCAATATGAGCTGAAAAAAATGCATTTAATACTTCTGCTTTTCTGCACTGGACTTTGATGTTTTTAAGCCTTAGTACATGGTTAATTTCATTTTTTTGTTTGTGGGAGGAGGGAAGACAGGGCAATTGGAGTTTAGTTACTTGCCCAAGATCCCACAGATAGTAAGTGTCAAGTGTTTGAGGCTGGATTTCAACTCAGGTCCTTCTGACTCTAGGATCAGTGCTTAATTTACTGTGCCATCTAGCTGCCCCCATTCATGGTCAATTTTTATGTCGCTGCCATGTACCACTGAGAAAAAAGTATATCCATTTCTATCCCCATTCAATTTTCTATAGACGTTTATCATATCTGCCTTTTCTAAAATTCTATTCACCTCCTTAACTTTTTTCTTGTTTATTTTGAGGGTAGAACTACTAAGTTGAGAGAGGGGAAAACTGAGGTGCCCCACTACTATAGATTTAAAAAAATATTTTATTAAATTTGTTTATCTACTTTTAGTTCACATCATCCAGTCCTACAATCCCTTGAGTTCCAAATGTTCTTCTCCTCCCTCTCCTCTCCTCTTCACCCCCCAAAACAACTCATAGATAACATATCACACCTCACTAACAGGAAAGGTAAGAAAAATGACAAATGCTGGATAGGATATGGAAAAAAATACACTAATTCATTGTTCCAACCGTTCTGGAGAAGAATTTGGCACTACACCATAATGGTTATAGAAATATGCATACTCTTTGACCCAGAAATATAACTACTGTGTCTGATCCTAAAGAGATTAAAAAGGGAAAATAATTTATTTGTGTTTGTGGGGGGGGGAGGGGGGTTCAGTAGCAGCAGCAGCAGTTCTTTTTGTGGTGGTAAAAAATTAGAAATTTTAAGGAAGAAAATGACTCCTTGAAAATCAGAATTGGACAAGGGAGAGCTAGTGAAGTTATAAGAGATCAATAAATTTATATGTTTTCATTTATAAAAAGAAATGTTGATACGATAATACAAGAAATAATCAAAGAAAAATTCCCTGAATAGTAAAAAGGTGGAGGGGGGGGGGTATTGAAAAAGAAAAAAATCCACAATTCATCACCTGAAAGACATACTGTTAGGAAAACTCACAAGAATACTTGTATACTTTGTATGCACATGTACCCTTAAGCACAGGCAGGTAATTAATTGCTCCTTTGCCCCAGATGTACATCTCTGCCAGGGGAGATGTACAAATTCTGAAACTTCCTGATTCAAGGACAAAATATTATGAGCAGCAAGAACAAGAACAACAACAAAAACAATTTACATACGGTAGTACCATAAGAATGAATCATGTAAGACATAGCAGTGGCAACACTAAAACATCACAGGTCTTGGAGCACGATATATCAAAGAGCAAAAGAACAGAGTTTTCCACTAAAAAAATATCATGCACAGCAAAGCTAAGCATAATTCTGTTTTTTTTTTTTTAAAGCACATTTAATGAATTGTCAGACTTTCAGGACTTTGTTTAAAAAAATCAACTTAATAGGATATTTGACATACAGGAGCCAAGAGAAATATAAGGTATATACCAATGACCAATTAGAAAGCACTCAACCAGGATAGTTTTTTTTTTATCTTTTGTGTATACAAAATGTAAAACCTATATCTAAGATTGTTCTTAGTAATTAGGTAGCTTAAAAGAATGACTAGGACTGATAAGAGTATGGTATTACCTCAAAGAGTAAAATTGTTCAAGAACAACTAAAAGATTAATTTCTTATACAAATGAGGTTTGAGAGGAATAACTAACACAGAGGAGTAAGATGGAGGGTGGGAAGTGTTAGTTCTGGAAACCTACTTTCAGCAAGAATTGGTTTAAGATGGAAAAATACAGGTACATCTAGAGGAGTATAAAATCATCTAAATTTAAAAAGAAATAGAAATCTTAGGGAATAGGAAGGCGGAGACTATATAGGAGTGATCTTTAGTGCGGAGAGGGAGATAAGAGGTTAAAAGGGAATATAGAAGGATGTTTAGATTGACAGGAATGGGAGGATAAGAGACGGATCTTTACAGGGAAAGATGTGAGAATAGGACAAAGGGGTACATAGAAAGGTGTTTTAACTTATGGGAAAGGGAGGATAAGGGAGATATTATTGTAGAGAGGTAAGTTAAATAATAGGTGCAAGACAGAAGGTTAAAGTAAAGAAGAAGAGTTAGGAAAGAGGGAAAAAGATATGCAGAAGTAAAAGAACTAAGATAAGGAATAGAATGTCTCAGGGAAAGTATATGTTTATATATTGCATACCTTTATACACTATATATATGTTTATATATGTATGTGTGTATGTGTATATATGTATACATGAATGAATATATCAATATCTTATATAAATATATCCATGCTTAATTATAGCCTTTGAGGGTAGAAAGTGGAGAGAGGAATAAAAGAGGAACAAAGTAAAAAGTATACAGTGGAGAAGAAAAGAAAACCTACAAGAAAGAGAAGGAAAGATGTACAGCTTTAAAAACAATGACAAAAGTATTTAATATATAAGCTCTCTCAAAAATTATTGCTACATATATTCTGAATCCTCTCCTACATTTTGCTATGAACATGACATTTTTGTTTCTTTTTTTTAAATTAACTTGTGTTTATTTTTTGTTTACACCATTCATTTCCACAAGAATTTGAGTTAAAAATTTTCTCCCTGACTTTCCCCTACCTACCACCCCAGAACAGCCATCCCAATGTATACGCCCTCCCCCAATCTGCTCTCTCCTATATCCTCCCCATTACCCTCTTACTTTCTGGTAGGGCAAGATGGATCTCCCTACTCCAGCGCCTGTATATCTTACTTCTCAGTTGCATGTAAATAATAATAATATTAATAATAATAATAATAATAATAATATTAAATTTAAACATTTGATTTTAGAATTTTAAATTCCAGGTTCTTTCCCTTTTTCCCTCTTCAACCACCCCCACTGGGAAGACAAGCAGTTCAACACAGGCCATATACATATAGTTACTCAAAACATCTCCACAATTGGACATATTGTGAAAGACTGACTATATTTCCCCCCATTCTATCTCACCCTGCACTTGTTCAGTTCTCTACTTTGTCCCTGTCCCTTTACAAAAGTGTGTGCTTCTAACATCCCTTGCCCCCACCAAACTGTCCTTCCTTCCATCATCCCCCCTTTCACTCCCTTCTCCCCTACTCTCCTGTAGGGCAAGATACCCAGTTTAGAGTGTATGTCATTTCCTCCCTAAGCCAAATTCAATGAGAATAAGATTGACCCATTCCCTTTTGCCTTGCTGTTCTTCCCCTTCATTTTAACAGTTATCTGTTGCCTCTTCTGTATGAGACAATTAAACCCATTCTGTCTCTCCCCATCCCTTTTCATTATATTCCTCTCTCACTTCTCAATTTCACCTTTTAAATATCATCCCTTCCTATTCAATTGATCCCGTGCCCTCTGTCTATGTAAACCTGTACACATATATACACATACTCACTTGTGTATTCATATGCATATATACCCTCCAATATAGACATATATGTATGAACATACATATATGCATACATATGCATACATAAGTGTGTGTGTGTCTATACACATTTATATTCCTCTCAACTATCCTCATACTGAGACAAGTTTCATAAATCACAATTATTGTTTTTCCATGTAGGCATGTAAATAGTTCAACTTTTATAAGTTTCTATGATTTCTTTTCCCTGTTTACCTTCTCATGCTTCTTGTGTTTGAATGTCAAATTTTCTATTCAGCTCTGTTTTTTTCATCAAGAATGCTTGAAAGTCCTCCACCTCATTGAATGCTGATAATTTCCCCTTAAACATTATACTCAATTTTGCTGGGTAGGTGATTCTTGGTTTTAATCTTAGCTCTTTTGATCTCCAGAATATGATATTCCAGGCCCTTCAGTCCCTTAATGTAGAATCTGCTAGATTTTGTGTTATCCTGATTGTGTTTCCACAATATTCAAATTGTTTCTTCCTGGCAGCTTGTAATATTTTCTCCTTGATCTGGGGGCTCCAGAACCTGGCTATAACATTGCTAGGAGTTTTCTTTTTGGGATCTTTTTCAAGAGGTGATTGGTGAAGTTTTTCAATTTCTGTTTTGCTTGCTGAATATAAAATATCCGGGCAATTTTCCTTGAGAATACCTTGAAGGATGATTTCTAGGTTCTTTTTTTGATCATGGCTTACAGGTAGTCCAGTAATTTTTAAATTGTCTCTTCTGCTTCTATCTTCCAGGGTCAGAGGTTTTTCCAATGATATATTCCACATTGCTTTCTCTTTTTTCACTTGTTTGGAACTGTTTAATAGTATCTTGATTTCTCATAAAGTCATTCACTACCATTTGCTACATTCTAATTCTGAAGGAATTAATCACTTCAGTGAGCTCTTGAAATTCTTTTTCAATCTGTCCAATTTGGCTTTTTAAGGCATTCTTTTCCTCATTAACTTTTTGGGCCTCTTTTGCCGTTTGAGTTAGTCTATTTTTTAAAGTTTTTATTTTCTTGTCAGGTTGTTGATTCTTTTTTCATGACTTTCTTGCATCATTCTTATTTCTCTTCCCAATTTTTCCTCCATTTCTCTTACTTGATTTTTAAAATCCATCTGAAACTCCTCTATGGCCTATAACCAATTCATATTTTTCTTGGAAACTTTTGGTGCTGAATTTCTGACTGCATTGTCTTCCTCCTGTTCCATGCCTTGATCCTTTTTGTCCCCAAAAGAGGAATCTAAAGTTGGATGGCTATATTTGCTTTGCTTTCTTTGCTTGCTCATGTTGCCAGTCAATTACTTGACTTTGAGCTCTTTGCCACAGTAGAACTCTGCTTCTAGAGGGGAGAGCTTTGTCCCAAATTGCTGGTGTTTTCACAGCTGCCAGTGCTATTATGAGGGCACTATCTCCACAACTCCCCCAGATTTTGCTTACTGGTCACACACCTCAGGACCATCCCCCCAAGACCATGATCCAGATCCAGGCAGGTTAAGGCAAGAGTGCTTAGCCTCTGAATATTCACTTGACCCCTCTATGATATGCAGGCTAAGAGTTCTGAAGTAGCCATGTGAAGATGTTGCATGGCTGCCACTTCCACTGCTTCTAGTTCTGAGGCCAGAGGGCTAGACCCACTCCTCCATCCCCCCAAGGCCAGCTGAGTTCCACTGACCTTTTATTTTGTCTTTGGAATTTATGGGTTGATGATTCTGGAAACTACCACAGCTGCTGGTGATCCACTTTCCCAAATGCCCCAGCCATGGCTGGCCTGGGCTGCCCTGGGGCTAAAACTGCAGGTTCACATGGGGCTGGGCTGGGCTCCCAGTGTGCTGCAATGAACCCTTCCTATCTGCTTGCCAGGCTGACTTCAGTGGGAGCTTTGTTTCTCTGTATGTTTGTGGCTCCTGTAGCTCTAAAATTGTTTAGAGTTATATTTTATAGGCATTTAAGGTGGTTGTGGGGGGAGCCAAAGAGGTTTCCTGCTTGTATGCCACCATCTTGACTCTGCCTCTTGCACTAGTATAGATTTACTGTCTATTTCTTCCTATAACTCCCTTATCTTCTTTTCTAAGAATTTGGATGCTGTACTACTTAGTGCATATATGTTTAGTAATGATATTACTTCATTGACAATGGTACAATTTAGCAGAATATAATTTTTTTCCTTATCACTTTTGATTTGATCTATTTTTGCTTCTGTTTTGTCTGTAATTAGGATTGATGCCTTTGCTTTATTTTTACTTCAGCTGAAGCATAATATAGTCTGCTCCAGTCTTTTACCTTTACCCCATGTGTATATCCCTGATTCAAAGTGTTTCTTGTAAACAACATATCATTGGATTTTGCTGTTTTATCCATTCTGCTATCCACTTCCTGTTTGTGGGAGAGTTCATCCCATTCCCATTCACAGTTATGATTTCTACCTGTGTATTTCTCTCCATTCTATTTACCCCCTTTCTTTCTCCTTTCTCCCTTCCCCTCCTCAAAAGAGTTTTGTTTTGGGGAAAGAGGTGAGATGGCAGAATGAAAGAAGAGACTCACCTGAGCTCACCCATAAATTACTTCAATTACTTTTAAAAAGTGAACATGAACAAATTTTAGAGTGCCAGAATCCATTAGAAGACAGAATGGGATAGATTTCTAGCACAGAACACTTCCAGGATTTGTTGAGCTGTGTGTGTGTGTGTGTGTGTGTGTGTGTGTGTGTGGAGGGGGTGAAAGAGAGCTGCATCAGCACAGATCTGACCATGGCAGAGCCAGTGCAAGCCTAGGCAAACTAATTCACCTACTGCAGGGGCAATTCCCAAACCTCCCACTGCATAACAGTTGGATCTGGGTGAAAGACAAGTAAAGAGCATGTGGCAGTAGCAGCGGCTACTCCTGGGCCTATTAGTCCACAGTTTAGATGTTTAAAAGTCACCTACCTGAACTTCCAGGAGCCAAAATGAAGGAGTAAACTGTAGGTGCTCTCATGCCCCTCCCCCCCGCCTTGTTGATCATGAAAAATCCAGAGAATATTGCCCCAGGGTAAAACCCTGAAAGCAGGTGAGCCAGCCTGAACTCTAGCCGAGGGGTGGTGAGTTGGAGAATCAAAGAGACCAGACCACCCCTCTCCCACTCTTCATGATGTGAGTTTCAATGTTACCCATGGGTAAATACAGAAAGTTCTGGCCTTGGCCTTGGTCTTGGCACTCATCACTCAGCTCCAATTCAGCACTGGGTGAATTATAGCATTATATAGCCTCTAACTGACAGAATCAGAGAAGGCACTCTACACAAAACCAGTAACCAGGTCCCTAGTTCCCAGCACAAGAAGTATGTCCCTGAGCATTTTGTACCTGAGAAGCAGAGATCCATTTTAAAAGTTAGAAAAGAGGCAATCACAATGGGCAAAAAGTCTATTGGAAAAACAAATAATATAGAATTATATAATGGTGAATGGGAAGATCAAAATTCACCTTCAAAAGAGAACAGCATTGACATTATATCAACATCTAAAACCTCAAAAGGGAATATGAACTGTTTTCAAGTCCAAAAAGCATTCTTGGAAGAACTCTAAAAGAATTTTCAAAGTCAAATTAGAGAGGTAGAAGAAAAATTGAACAAGTATTTCAAAAATGCAATTGGAAAAATGGAAAAAAAAAATCATTGATGAGAAGAACTGCTTAAAAAGTAAAGTTTGCCAAATAGAAAAAGTGGTACAAAACCTAACTGGAGAAAATAAATACCTTAAAGTAAAAACTGGCCAAATAGAAAAGGAGGTAGAAAAATAAACTGTGGAAAACAATTCATTAAAAATTCAAATTAGACAAGTTTAACCTAATGACTCTTTGAGGCATCAAGAATCATTCAAACAAAATCTAAAGAATGAAAAAAAATAGAAGAAAATGTAAAATATCTCATTGGAAAAACAACTGACCTGGAAAATTGATGCAGAATAGACAATCTAAGAATTCTTGACCTACCAGAAAGCCATGATGAAAAAAAGGTCCTGGACAGTATCTTTCAAGAAATCATCAAGGAAAACTGCCCTGATGTAATAGAATCAGTGAGTAAAAGAGTCATTGAAAGAATCCATCAAACACCTTCTGAAAGAGATCCCAAATTGAAAGCTCTGAGGAATATCGTAGCTAAATTCCAGAATTTTCAGATCAAGGAGAAAATACTACAAGCACCCAGAAAGAAACAATTCAAATATAGGGAAACTACAGTCAGGATCACACAGGACCTTGTAGCTTCTACATCAGAGGGATCAGATTATGATATATTGTAAGGCAAAGGAGCTTGGACTACAATCAAGTATCAAATACCCAGCAAAATTGACCATAAACTTTCAGTCAAGGAGATTAACATTCAATGAATTAAGGGACTTCGAGACCTTTCTGATGAAAAGGCCAAAGATCAGCGGGAAATTTGATATTCAAATAAAAGACTCAATAGATATAAAAAGGTAAACAGAAAAACACACACACACATTTGTTATTCAAGAAGAGCAAGCTGTTTACAGTCTTATGAGGGAGGATGATATCTGTTAATTTTGAGAATTGAGTAACTATTATGACATTTAAAAGGGATATACATAGAGAGTGTGGGTATAAATTAACTGAAGTGGTGATAAAAAAACTAATTAAGGCGTGCAAAGGGATTGTAATGGGAGAAGAGGAAAGGAAGAGTTAAAAAACGGTAAATTACAACATGTGAAGAGGAACAAAAACATTACAGTAGATAGAAAGAAGGAAGGGAGATGAGCATTGTATGAGCTTTTATCCCATTAACTTTCGTTCAAAGAGGGGATAACATACTCAGTTAAGTACAAGAATCTAACATGAAGAGACACAAAACCTTACTATAATAGAAGGAAGGAAGGGATGAAGAAGAGCATTTTTTGAAATTTTTTCTCATCAGGTTTGGTTCAAGGAAGGAGTAGCATACTTTGTTAAGGTATGGAAACCTAACCTGCCCTACAGAAAATGGGAGGGGAAAGGGGAAATAAAATGGGGGAGTGGTTAAAAGGGGGTAAGACTAGCAAGGGGAAAGGGTAGAAAAAGGGAAAGGGGGCTAATAGCGAGGGAATATTCAGGGAGGTGGTGGTCAAAAGCAAAACTCTTTGGAGGAGGGGTGGGGAGAAGTGACAAATACAGCATAAATGGAGAGAGGAATAGGATGGAGAGAAAGGCAAAGATAGTAATCATAATTGTGAATGTGAATGGGATGAACTCTCCCACAAAATGGAGGCATAGAGTAGAATGTGTTAAAACCATAATCCTACAATATATTGTTTACAAGAAACATATGTGAAATAGGAGGATACACACAGGGTAAAGATAAAAGGCCGAAGTAGAATATATTATGCTTCAGCTAGTTAAAAAAAAAAAAAGAGTAGGAGGAGCTATCCTAATCTCAGACAAAGCGAAAGAAAAACAAAATAGATCTAATTAAAAGACATAAGGAAGGACACTATATACTGCTAAAAGGTAACAGTGACAATGAAGTAATATCATTTACTCAAAATATATACACCAAATGGTGCAACATCCAAATTCTTAGAGGAGAAGTTAAGGGAGTTTCAGGAAGAAATTGACAGCAAAACAATTCTAGTAGGGGACTTCAACCTCCTTTCTCTGAACTTGATAAATGTAACCTCAAAATAAACAAGAATGAAGTTAAGGAGGGGAATAGAATTTTAGCTAAGGTAGCTGTGATAGACCTCTGGAGAAAATTGAATGGGAATAAAGAGGAATACACCTTCTTCTCAGCAGTACATGACACATACATAAAAATTGACCATGTACTAGGGCATAAAAATCTGATGATTTGGTGTAGAAAGGCAGAAATATTAAATACATTCTTTTTAGATCATAATGCAATTCAAAAAGTGTATGTAATAAAGGGCCATGGAGAGATAGACTAAAAACTAATTGAAAACTAAATAAACTAATCCTAAAGAATGAATGGGCCAAAAAACAAGTCATAGAAACAGTTAATAACTTAAAAAGAATGACAATAATGGGACAACATACCAAAACTTAGTGGATGCAGCGAAAATTATTGTTTAGGGAAGTTTTGTATCTCAGAATGCTTATATGAATAAAATTAAGAAAAAGAAGATCATTGAATTGGGCATGCAAATGAAAAAGCTAGAAAAAGAACAAGTTTAAAATCCCCAATTAATTACCAAATTAGAAATACTGAAAACCAAAGGAAAGGTTAATAAAAAATGAAATTAAGAAAACTGTTGAACTAAAAAATAAAATAAAAAGCTATTAAATACAATAAAATTGATAAAATTTTAGTCAATGTGATTTTTTAAAAAAGAAAGAAGAAAACCAAATTACCAGTATCAAAAATAAAAAGATAAATTTACCTCCAAAAGTTAATTAAAACAATAATTAGGAATCATTTTGCCCAATTATATACCCACAAATTTGACAATCTTAATGTACTGGATGTATATCTACAAAAAAATATAAATTTCCCTGATTAACAGTAGTGTAAGTAAAATATGTAAAAAACCCCATTTCCGAAAAAGAATTTGAACAAGTCATTAATGAACTCTCCAGGAAAAAATTCTCTAGGGCCAGATGCATTTACACATGAATTCTATCAAAAATTTAAAGAACAAACAGACTCTTTGGGGAAATTGGTGAAGAAGGAGTTATACCAAATACTTTTTATGATACAAATATGATACTGCTACCTAAACTGGGAAGAGCCCACAAAGAGAAAAACATTTACAGACCAATTTCCATAATGAATATAGATGCCAAAACGTTAAATAAAATATTAGCAAAAAGATTGCAGCAACTTTTCATGAGAATAATATATTTAATAAGGTAGGATTTATTCCAGCATTGCAAAGCTGGTTCAATATCAGGAAAACTATCAGCATAATGGATCATATCAACAACAAAACTAGTAGAAACCAAATGATTATCTCAATAGATGCGGAAAATGCTTTTGATAAAGCTTTTGACAAAGCTTTTGACAACACCCATTCATGTTAAAAACACTGGAAAGCACAGCAATATATGGAATCTTCCTTAAAATGATATGTAGCATCTACCAAAAACCATTAACAATATGAGGATAAGCTAGAAGCATTTCAATAAGATTGTAGGTGAAAAAAGAATGTCCACTATTGCTCCTGTTATTTAATTTGGTACTACAAATGTTAGCTGTAGCAATAAGAGAAGAAAAAGAAATTGAAGGAGTTAGAATAGGTAAAGAAGCAACTAAGTTATCAGTCTTTTCAGATGATATGATGATATACTTAGAAAATCCTAGAGAATTATTAAAAAAACTACTTGAAATAATAAATCACTTTAGCAAAGTTGCATGATATAAAATAAACACAAATAAATCTTTGCATTCCTATTTATTCTAACAAAGCCCAAAAGCAAGAAATAGAAAGAGAAATTTCATTTAAAATTACTGTAGATATTATAAAATATTTGGGAGTCTACCTTCCAAAACAAACCTGGGAACTATATGAATGGAATTACAAAACACTTTTTACACAAATAAAGTCAGATCTAAATAATTGGAAAAATATCAGTTACTCGTGGTTAGGTCTACTAATGTAATAAATTAAAGATATTTATAATCATGTGAAAAAAATGCTCTAAATCATTATTGATTAGAGAATTGCAAATCAAAACAACTCTTGGGTACCATATCTCACCTGTCAGATTGACTAACATGACAGAACATGGGAATGATAATTGCTGGAGAAGGTGTGGGAAAATTGGAACACTAATGGATTGTTGGAGGAGTTGTGAACTTATCCAATCATTCTGGAGAGCAATTTGGAACTATGTCTAAAGGGCTAAAAATGAGCATACCCTTTTACCCAGCAATATCACTTCTAGGGTTGTATTCCAAAGAGATCATAAAAGTGGGAGGAGAACCCATATATACAAAAGTTTCTATATCAGCTCTCTTTGTGGTGGCAAAGATTTGGAAATCAATGGGATACCCTTCATTTGGGGAATGGCTAAACAAGTTGTGGTATATTAATGTAATAGAATACTATTGTGCTATAAGAAATGAGGAGCAGATGGATTTAATAATAATCTGAAGAGACTCATATAAACTGATGGTGAATGAAGGGAGGTGAACCAGGAAGAACAGTATACATGATTAAAGACTCATTGTATCTGTGATGATTAACTGATCATATGCTGGACCCTTCTCAGCAATGTGAGGTTATAAGACAACTCCAAAAGACTCATGATGGAAAAGACTATCCATATTACAAGGAAAGAATTATGGAGATTGAATGCAGAGTGAAGCAAACAACTTTCTTTTTTGTTTTGTTATGTTTCTTCTTAAAAATTGTTCATTCCATTGGTTATAATTCTTTACAACTTAAGTAATATTTAATGTGAAGGTGTGTGTAGAACCTCTATTGGATTGTATGTTGCCATGGTGGGGGAGGGAGAAAGAGGCATGATAGGGAGGGGAAACACCTTTCAACTCAAAAACTTGTGTAACTGAATGTTTCAAACTAAAAGTAAACACATTTAAAAGAAAAACAAAAGTTTTGCTTTTAACAACCTCCTCCCTCAATCATTGCTCCCTTCTATCAGTCCTTTTCCTTTTCTTTCCCTTTTCTCTTACTACTTCTACCCTCCCTTCTAATCACTCCCTTCTTTTTCATTCCCTTTTCCCTTCCAATTGCCTCTAAGACAAGTTAGATTTCTTTTGTTAAATGAGTATGGTATTTCCCCCTTGAACCAAATTGGATTAGAGAAAAATTCAGACAATAATCATCTCCCTCAGTTCTTTCCCTCTATTATATAATATGATTTGGTCCCTCTTCATGTGTTACAGTTTACCCTTTTCTGACTCCTCCTTTCCTCTTCTCCCATTACAATCCCTTTTCACCTCTCTATTAGGTTGTTTTTTTTTTTTATCATCATATCAGTCAATTTACATCCAAACCCTCTATGTATATCCCTTTTAAATGTCATGATAAACATACAATTCTCAAGATTTACAGCTATCATCCTCCCTTATTGGGATTCAAATACCTTGCCCTAATTGAATAACATCTTTTCTTTTTTTCCTGTTTACCTTTTTATGCCTCTCTTGAGTCCTGTATTTGAACATCAAGTTTTCCATTTAGCTCTGGCCTTTTCATCGGGAAAATCTGGAAGTTCCCTATTTCATTCAATGTCCATCTCCTTCCCTGAAAGACCATGCTCAATTTCCCTGGGTAGTTGATCCTTGTTTGAAATCCAAGCTCCTTTGCCTTATGGAATATAACATTCTAATCCCCCTGATCTTTTAGAAGCTGCAAGGTCCTGTGCGATCCTGATTACAGTTCCATGATATTTGAATTGTTTCTTTCTGCCTACTTGAATACTTTTCTCCTTAATCTGGTAATACTGGAATTTGGCTACAATATTCCTTGTCATTTTCAGTATGGGATCTCTTTCAGGAGGTGATCAGTGAATTCTTTCCATGGCTATTTTACTCTCTGGTTCTGGTATGTCAGGGAAGTTGTCTTTGACAATTTCTTGGAAGATACTTTCCAGGCTCTTTTTTTCATCATGGTACTTACGTAGAGCAATAATTCTTAAATTGTCTCTCCTGGACCAATTTTTCAGGTCAGTTGTTTTTCCAATGAGTTATTTTATGTTTTCTTCTATTTTTTTATTCTTTCAATTTTGTTTGACTGATTCTTGATGTCCCATATAGCCATTAGCTTCCAGATACTCAATTCCAATGTTTAATGAATTATTTTCTTCAGTTAGCTTTTGCATGTACTTTCCCATTTGGCCAATTGTATGTTTTATGGAGTTATTTTCTTCGCTATACTTTTTTTTTTCCAATTTTGTCAGTTGTATTTTTAAATTTTTCTTCTACTTCTCTTATTTGAATTTCAAAATCCTTCTTGAGCTCTTCCAAGAAGGTTTTTTGGGCTTGAGGCCAAAAACTTTGAGGTTTTGGATATTGTTATATTGACCATGTTGTCCCTCCTGAATTTGTGTTTTGATCTTCCCTGTCACCAAGATATTTCTCTATGGTCATGGCTTCTTTCTTTTTAATTCTTCCTCCTCATGTTGCTTTTCTTTTTTTTTCTTTTGGCTTTCATATTTGATCTCTGCTTCTGGGACTCAGGGGGTTACTGTTCCAGACTTCTTATGCTGTGGGCTATGGGTCTGGTTACCAGTTTTCTGTGCTTGGGATTAGGTGTTTGCAGTTGTATTTGTAGTCATCTGGTATTTTTCCTGGTGCTAAGATGGAGTCTTTATGTGCCTGGTCTTGGTGTTTGCCTGCTCCTCCACCCTGAGGCTCAGGACCTGTCACTGGTCTACTCAGGTGGGGCCTGCTACTGGCCTGCTGGAATGCCTCCCATCCTGCACTGGTCCTCTTCAGTCACAGCAAGAGGGAGCTTGCTCATTAACCCCCTAGCCTTCTGAGCTAGAGCTAAAAGACTGTTTTACCTTGTCTTTCTGCTTGATCCACTATTCCAGGATTTTTCTTGGGGCAATATTCTCTGGGTTTTTCATGGTCAAGGGTGAGATTGACTTACTGTTTCCTCTACCATCTTGTCTCCCAGAAGTTTAATTAGGTGACTTTCAAATATTCAATCTGTGGGCTCATAGGCCCAGGAGTAGCTGCTGCTGCTGCCCCTCCAGGCCCTGCATAGAACCACCTTTTTCTCACCCATCTCTGACAGACTCCCCTCCCTCACTGAGGGATCTTGGAGTTGCCATTGCTCCCAGCAGTTCAGTTACTGTGCCCTTGCTATGATTAGGTCTACATCATTGCAGCCTGCATGCTACACTGTATTCCTCTCCCAGCCTGGTGCAATAGATCCTTCCTGTTTACCTTCAAGGTTGTACTGGGATTGAAATTTGCCACATTCTGTGTCTTTGAGGATTTTGCCATTCCAAAAGTTGCTCAGATTCACTCTTTAGAGGTAGATGAAGGAGTCTGTTTGGAGAAATCAGTGAATCTCTGCTTTCACTCTGCCATCTTGTCTCCATCCCCTTGGAATCTTATTAATAAATAGAAAATAATAAAAATCTGTAGTGGGCTTGGGGGAGGGGAGGAACTATAGGAACATAAATGAACAATATTTTAAAACTTTGTTTTTTTAATACAAATTCTGCTTTAAAAGTCATTCCTTTGATAAAACTGTGTTTTATTTAGAGTATTTAGAACATAACTTTCTTGGCATGGATACTTTTGTCATTAACATATGTCAGGACCCTTTCATACTACGTTATTTCATGTGGCTCTTGTAATGATATTATTGTAATTCTTCCATAGCGAATCTAAATAACATGCCAGACACCTTCAAATGATTGCTCTTGTATCTTTGTAAAAGGATTCCCCAAGGACTGTCCATCTGACCTTGTTTCTTGTTTTCTCTAGATGATTGACTTCCTTCCCTTTCTGAGAAAGCATGTCCTCAATAATGCTCTGCATTCAATACCTTAAATGCAAGTTGTTCATAACAGTCTTTGACAGCCTGCTTATAACTTCCACTAACTCTTTGAGTGCTTATAATTTTATTCTTCAGTAAGCTCGTTACATGAGTTGATATGCCATTGTCATTCAAATTCAGTTCAGTACAACAAACATTTATCACCACCAGGAGTATATGGGTACTAAAGTAATGGGCTTTTGTATCAGTTTGTAGTTTGGGGTCATAAAATGTCCTTTTCAATTTCCCATATACAGTCTGCCTAGCCTGATTTTCTCTTTCTACGTACTTCAAGGCCAAGCTCATTATTCATCTACAATGCTTGTCTAAGATATGTGTACTAATGGACATCAAAACTACACATCATAAGAGTAAGGGCAAATAAACAGGCCAATTTTTGAGGTGACCCTGGAATATAGTTTGAGCACTAAATTTTCCTGAAATATCCTTGAATAATATTCATAGCACAGTCATAGAGTATTTCTGACCAAATAACCATGAGGTGCGCTGTAGATTTGGAATGAATGCCATTAAGATAACATGTATCTCTCTCCAGGGGCAGTTGACCAGGTGTGTCATCTCTTTTGCTTCATCATAAAAAATGGTTTTGCCTGATGGGGTTGGCAATGTTGATGGGCATTGATCTGAATCAGAAATGAATTAACTCAGAGTTTCAAGGACTGAAAAATGACTTCAGGTCTTTTCCTCTTTAAAAGATGATATCTCATTTTTTTCCTAAGACCACAGGCAGGAGATTGGCAGTTGGGGGGACAGGGGTGGAGAAGGAGTTGCTGAATTTGAGAAAGGTAAGGTAAAATATGTGAAAAATTATTTTCATTCTAGTGTTAAGTATATAGTCTTTAATGACTGATAGACTTTAAGTGGAACTCTTTTTTTCCTCACCAGTGAGAGCTGGGAAAAATAATGAAGATTATTAATTTGTCCAATGACTATAAAAACATCCATGGCATTTTTTTCTTCCTCTTCATTCCAAAATAGAAAAAAATATACATAATGTTTCCACTAAATTCTACAGGGAACAAGGCTCTGGAATTCTGGTCATATAACTCTTTACAGATGGGTACATAAAGGCATTGCATCAAAATGTACAGGATAATCAATGTGAAGGAGGATTGGACTTTTAATATTTTATTACAGTGTTATTACTTCCTCTTTGTGATGTGTTTCCAATTTGGGGGGTAGTGGAAAAGACCGTGAACACATACACAAATAATCTCCCAATATTGGTTCCATTGGTTTAGATGATCTAATAGTTTTATTTTCATATTTAATACCCTGGAGGCCCAAGAACATAATTTAAAAATCAGTAAGAAATGCCACTAAATCTAATAGATGCCTTTATTTTGATTTGTAGAGTAACATGCTAACTCGAATTAACTTTCATCCCCTTAAAAACATATTTGGAGCTTTTGCTCCCCATTTCTGCTTAATAATAATCACTAAAAGATTTATCGCTTGAAAAGTTCTGGTCCTCATGTCATTTCCCTGAAGGCTTTTGAAACTAGGAATATCAATAATTGAACCATATAATGACTCTATACCCTTTTTAAAGTTTATCCCAATTCTCTAGAATCTGAGTATAATTTAACAGAGATGAATAGCAGATAAATATTGACTATGGAAGACAAGAGCATAGATGATTTTAATGGAGTGTTAAATTCTCCAGCCTCTTAACCAGTGATTTTTTTTTTTGCCTTTTTGGATGTATTGTGAACATCTTTAACAGTCTTGTGGAAGGCTATGAATCTCATCTCTGAATAATATTTTAAAATGCACAAAATTTTTTAAAATGGGATTATAAAGGAAACCAATTATATTGAAATGCAGTTATCAGAAGGAAAGACAAAAAAAAAGTAAAAACAACAAAGGTAAAAGGAAGTCACAATACCAGGTGAAGAATCGATGCATCAAGTCATGGAAGATGGTGACTGGATTAGGCTAGTGACTACATGATTACAGATAAGTAGACACATGCAAGAAATGCTATGGAAATAGAAAGAAGATTCATCAACTCATTGGATCTGTGATGCAAAAGACTGTGAAGAATTGAGGTTGAAACTCAAGTTGCAAACCTAAGTAAAAGGCAGTAATGGTGCCATCTTAAGAAATAATGCAATTTGGTATAGATGTGGCTTTTTGGAGAAACTTAATGAGTTTGATATTAGCTATGTTGAACTTGAGATGTTCATAGGATATCCAATTGGAAATGTCCAATAGGTGGTTGGTAAGATGGGATTGAAAATCAAGTAAGAGATTGGGCCTGAATATTGAGATCTAGAGGTCACCTGTATAAAGTTTGTAATTAAACTCATGTGAAGTGATAAGGTAAACAAGAGAGCATAGCAGAGAAGAGAAGAGGCTCCAGAGTAAAACCATAGAATAAATTCACACTTAGGGAGCATGCTATGGATAACATCCTGCAAAGAAAACTAAAGAGTGGTCAGAGATGCAGGAAGAAATTCAAGAGAGAGCAGTGTTACATAAAATCTATAAAGGAAAGATTATCTAGGAGGATGATCAACCAGGATGGTCAAAAGTGACAAATGCTTCAAATAGATCAGAAAAAAAAAATGAGGTTTGATCAAGAAATGCCTATGAGATTTGACAATCATGAAATCAATAATAACCTTCAAGACAACAAAGTTATCTGAATGATGAGATCAAAAGCCAGATGGCAATGTATTGAGGGATGATTAAGTGAAAAAAAAAAGAAGTGAAGACACTAATAAATAGCTTTCTCTCCTAAAATGTTGGCTAAGGAGAGGATGGGCATTATAGAATTATGTTTTGAGAGGATGGTGAAGTTCTTTTTAAGGATGGGCAAGATTTTAATATGTTTGTAGGTATGAGGGAAGGAACCAATAAAGAGGTTAAAAATTAAAGAGGAAGAATTAATGGAGAAGGCAATAAGCTGAAGGATGTTTGAAGGGATGGAATCAAAGGCATGGGGATTTTTTTGTGGCAAAAAAGAACTTAGTAGTACTTACATCACAGAAATTATTTAACACTGCCCCAACATTAAATATAGACAATTCAATTAATTCAAATTTGCATCCTTTCCCACTTTCTGGACCTCTTAAATCCCCTGGTAAAATGTTACCAATATTTCTCAATTTAATTGTATCACACAGAGATTAGGGAATATCATAAGTAAATCTTCATTTTGATTTCATGTCAATGTTATATTCTGCTTGCCATACTGAAAAGAAATTAAAAGTAAGGGAGGGCTATAATTTGCTTCTAGTCATAAATTTCTCCTGATTTTAGCAAAAGTGTCATCAAGAAAATATTCTTCTTTCTAGAATTGTGGAAAGGAAGACAAGTAATAGAGCTCACGTACTCCTGTTTCATTTTCTAACTTTCTGCAAAAAATTGGTCTTGGCATATCTGGTTCAATTTTGGAACCCCTCCAAACCACAAAACCTGTCTCTGCATTCAAATTTCTATAATTTCTTTTTAAAAAGTTAATAAAAATTCAATCATGCCAACTTTGATGGCACAACAGAGTAGCACCTTCTACTGAGGAGGCTTAACCTCATGAATTGCCTGCATTTTATAGTTTTGAATTGTAGTGGGACTAAATATAATCTGGGGTTTATATCAATTCTGGCACTAATATGTTGTGCTCCCATGTCAAAATCAAAGAATAGCCAAGATTCTATGTTTTTCAGAAGTAAATTTGGGCTTGTGAGTTTCCATTTTTTTCCCCAAAAATGGGGAAGATAGACTCAGTCTCAAAAAAAAATCATAAAGAAAAAACCATTCCTAGGGCAAACATATGTTTCAACAGTTACTAACAATTAATATTCTTTATCTGAATAGGTTTATGTCAAAAACCCTCCTCTTATATAAATGTTAATACTAGTTAATTAAGGAAGTACTGTGCTTTTTATCAAAATATAAAAAAAAAATAATATCCAACTTAAGTAACTAGGTCTGTATGGAAAAGTGGAAAGACTTCTGAACCTAAGAATCAGAAGATCTTCCCATGCCATTAACTTTTGGTATGACCTTAAGCAAATCATTTCCCCTTTTTCTTGGCTTTGGTTTCACTCAGAAATTATGATTATCTCTAAAGTCCCATTTGCCTCTAATTGCCTTATATATAATTGATGATTGTTTAAGGAATATCATGTTACAGGTTTGAGTTAGTCATTCAATATTCTACTGAATATTAGATGTCTAAATCACATGTCATTATTAAATGTTAATCTGTCAATATTTAGACTATTTGAATATTAATTTTTAAAAATCTACTTCTTCTTTTAATTGATGTTTACGATGAAAATTTCCACAACCTTGCCAAGAACATTAACTTCTCTGAGGGCTAAGCTTATAATAGAGATTTGCAGAGTTTTCCTCTTAAAAGTTTCTTGCCTGCATGCATCATTGGCCTATCTCTTCCTTTATTATCTAAGACAGCATTGCCTTGAGTCTAATGTCAGAAGCATCTTTTTGAACCAGGAATGCTTTATCAAAGTCAGGAGGGCATAATAAAGGTGGATTCTCACCAAGTGAATTTTCTACATTCTTGGATGCTAAATTACATGCTATACTACCATGCAATTTATTTCTTTTCTTTCTTCCTGTCAGGGCAAAAAGTATTTTTTCCATGAAACATTCTGTGTTACCTTTTAATGGATCAGAATTTATAATGAACCCCAATGTTTTCTCCTTCTAAAATATAGCCAATTATTAATGATCCTTGTAGTACTGAGCCATGTAAATGTTACCAAGAAGATACAATTTTCCTATGGTTGCTTAGTCAGGCATTAGGATATAATAAAGTTGCTGCTAGATATAATACATCATTTTGTACCCACTATTGTGCTAAGTACTGGGGGCAAATACTAAACACAGTCTCTTCCTTCAGGAACCTTAGAGTCATTGAGGGTTAAGATACTAATGATGTTTAATAAGGTAATGTGATGAGTACATTAGAGACTTTAAAAAAAAAAGGTACTTTATGTCTGAGGAAAAGAGTATTACTGGCCAGTTCTAAGAATGTTCCTGGCATTTGAGGTAGGCTTTAAAATAGGATTCTTAATTTTTTATGTATCATGGACCAGTTGGCAGTGTGGTGAATCCTTTGGACTCCACAGAAAAATATTTTTTAATTCAGAAAATGTATAGGATTACAAGGGAATCACACACGTAATTGGAATAACCTTCAAAATATTTAAAAAAAAAACTCAAAGACAATGAAAACAAATGAATAGAAATGGAAATATACATTGTCAACAGGATGTAAAGAGTCTTCAATGTGAAGCAAAGAACCTGGATGCTTGTGTATGTGGAAGGTAGTCAGGGGATGAGATTAAGAGAGGACCATTAAAGATTTTGGAGTATAAGATTTATATGATCAAATCTCTATGTAAAAAAATGAATGAATGAAAGAAGGAAACAATGAAAAAGCATTTAAGTATTTAGTATGTGCAAAGAATCTTGCTAAGTACCAAGAATACAAAGAAAAAATCATGACTGTCTTTGCTCTCAAGAAACTTGTGTTTTTGTTGGACCAGACAACAAAGCTGGGGATCAACTGCTAATCATATGGAAAGAACTTATTGGCCTTAGGATATAATAGAAAAGCAGGTGATCATCTTTTTAAAAAGTCTATTTCCACTAATAAGACAATTTCTGTTAATGATGCTAAGTCATTTGATAGGGCAAAGGTCTTTGGTGACAATAACATTCTTTTCCAGGTCTTAAATGACTGTGCTTACTGTGGATGTAGCAGTTTCAGCACCTGCAGAAGCACTTGCCAGGTTAAATCTCTACACGAGTTTATTTGAATGGTGGAAGAATTTTTTAATAAAGAAGGTTAGTCTGACAGTGATTTGAAGCATAGATTGGACTGGGGACACAAAGAAGGCAGAAAGAGCTATAAAGAGGCTATTGCAGTAGTGTGGGTCAGGATAAAGGATTTATTAAAATCAACACAATGGGGCTAGAGAAAGAGGAGTTATGTTTGAAAGTTAATACAGAGATGGAATTGATAAGGCCTAGTAATATTTGTGTGGGGAAGGGGAGAAAGGAAAAGAGGAGCAATGCATAAACGTTTTATTAAAATTTTTATATGTTTATATTTATATGTAAATACATTTAAATGTATATATTTATAGCTATAGAGATACATCTACACTTTATTGTAACTTTCAAGGGGAATTGGGGGAAGAGAAAAAAAACAGTAAAAAAAGTGCATTGAAAAGAACAAAAGAAACCCCACAAGAAAGCAAAGAAAAGATAGGCAATTCTCAACACAGTGAATATTATTTATCATATAGGCTTTCTTGAAATGAAAATTTATTGTTACATATTTTGCATCCTCCCTTATGTTCTGTTATGCACATGATATGCTTTAGTTCTTTCTAACATTGCATTTAAGTTCCCATATTTAAGTTTATAATGTTTTTGTGTCTTTTGCCTATTCTCCATTTGTGTTCTGGAGTTTGAGTCTAAAATAAAATTTCAGAAAAAAAAATGTTTGGAAAGAGAGCATTTAGAAGAGCAAATAGACTTGACTTGCCTGGTCCTAAAAGGTAGAAATATTGTCAAAAAGGAAATGGATAGTTCTGAAGAGAGGCATTTGCAGTTAGATATGGGGGGGGGGGTGGGAGGAGGGGGAATTTTTAAAGATATCACAAAGTAGAACATTTAGAGCCAATGGGTTACTTTCTTTAGGTGTCTTTTATTTATGACTAGAGGAGAACTTTTTAAAAATTTAATGATTTATTTTCCCCAATTACATGTAAAAACAGCTTTAAAATTATTTTATTCAAATTTTTAATTCCAAATTTTCTCCCTCCCTTCCTACATTCCCTCACTGAAAAGACAAGCAGTTTGATATAATTTATAGATGTTTAGTCATGCAAAACATATTTCCATGTAAGTCTTGCTGTGAAACAAAACACAGACAACATCTCCTCCTTCAAAAAAAAAAAAAAGAAAATAACAAAAATGTATTTTTGAACTTCATTGAGGCACCACTTGTATTTTCTCTGGAGATGGATAGGATTTTTCATCATAAGTCCCTTAGGAATGTCTTAGGTTATTGTATTGCTGAGAATAGCCAAGTTATTCACAGTAGATCACCATACAGTATTGCTGTTACAGTCTACAGTATTCTCCTG
>CM053592.1:42392269-42408524 GCA_028646515.1 Pseudochirops corinnae | reverse complement strand
GAAAGTATTTTTAAAAACCAAAAAAAAAAAAAAAATTCCTGGAGCAGCAAAACCCATAAAAGGTCAGGGTGAAATAATTTTCCAGCAAAAGACAACTTAGAAGATCAACAGAATGGTCAATTGCACTGTGATGAGAGTGGGGCACAGTGCAGTGCAGGATGCCCCAGCACAGACCTGGCCCAATCAATCCAGGAGCAGGCCTTGGGAGCCTCTGAATCATCATCAGTAGCAACTACTTCCAGAGCTCTCAGTTCACAGATAATAAGGTGGTATGACAATTTGTCAAAAGGAGATTATGGGGTGTTCTTGTTAGCACTGAGGCAGGATCTTGTTGCATTTCCCATATTCAGGTCTGGATGGCAGTCCCAGGACAAGGTGGAGAACTAGCACACTAGAACTTGTGACCACAGTGGAGTGATGGCCCTCGTCACAATTCCAGTGCAGAAAAGAGTACTTGTGGTTGAACCAGAGTCACCTCCACTTACGCACTGTCTTGGAAGAGCTGAAAACTTACAGATCCCTATAAGTATCTCTCACTGTAAATTGTTCAAAGAGGAGATACCATATAAACTCAATTAGGTATAGAAATCTATCTTACCCTATAGGAAAGTAGGAGTGAAAGGGCATAAGAGAATTGGGGAGGTGGGGGAGTGATAGAAGGAAGGGCAGCTTGGGGTAGGGGGTAGTCAGAAGTAAAACACTTTTGAAGAGGGACAGGATGAAAGGAGAAAGAGAATAGATTAAATGGTGGTTGAATAGAATGGAGAGTACAGTTACCGACAGTAACTATGAAAGTCTTTAAAGAAATAGAAATGTCGTTTTCCCCCCTTAAATCTAGAGACAGAAATACATTCAGTTTACTTGATATAGTAAAAATCCATAGAGTAGGGTCAGAATCAGTGTTAAAGCTGTATATGGTATCCAGGTTATTGAAAATTTTTATTAAAAATATTCCTGGTTTTAATCCTTTTCCATATTTTGATTTTCTAAAATAACTGACAAAAGCATATTTTAATGAATCAAAAAATAAAATGATGATTTTTTTTAAAGGATTCATTATATATTTCCTGGAAAAAGAGAATTTCTCTAGGGAACTTAAAGTATTGTTTATTCTATAAAAATATAATTTACAAAAAGAAAAATCAAACTGTCAGGAAGATGTCAGTGCACTCACATTTTAAAATTTTATCCTTTATATGAAATTATAACAAATTTATATAATTTTGGGGCAGCAATATCATCATAAATTTAAAGACATAGCAGACCTTAATGGTCTAGAACAGTTCAACTCCTTCAGTTTTCAAATGAAGCAATAGGCCAAGAGAACTAAAGGTACTTGATCAAGATCACATACTAATAAGTGGCAGAGGGGGCATTAAAACCATGTCTTCTGAGTTGAAATCCAAACACACTTTTCGTTCTTCTATACTCAGTATATTTCACTATATACTCACTATACTACTTCAATAAAGTAACTGGGATTTCTGTTACCTTAGATTTAATGTATTAGGAAAAACTAGACCCATAGAGGTGAAAGGACTTAACCAATTCTTCTGGGTATTGTAGCCACATAAGGATTTTGAATGTATTCAGTCAGTGTTGCCAAAGCCCCTCTCAGGAACAATGGACCTGTAAGGTACAAACCTCTTGTTGGGCTAGAGGCTGGGTATAGAGACATAGACACAAGAACATGCTAAGGACAGTTGACCAGCAGTCTCTCCTACCTCAACCTGTGGGTTATGTTCAATTTGTAACAATGAAAATACATCCTGCATATCAGATATTAACATTATGATTCATAACAGTAGCAAAATTATTAAGAAGCAACAAAAATAATTTTATGGTTGGGGGTCACCAGAGCATGAGGAACTGTATTAAAGGGTTGCAGCATTAGGAAGGTTGAGAACCACTGCTCTAGAACTACCCCTCCTTTTTTCTCTTTCGTTACCTGTCATTAAAAAAAAAATAGTCAATATCTATACCATGTTTACTATACTATGTGTCAGCACTGCGCTAAGCACTTTACAGATATGATTTCTAATTTGTCTTCACAACAACTCTGGAAGGTACATGCTATTACCCCATTTTACAGAACGGAGAATTGAGGCAAACCAAAGTTAAGTAACTTGTCCAGGATCACATAGGTAGTAATTATCTGAGGCCAGATTTGAACTCAGGTCTTCTTGACTCCAGTCCTGGCACTCTATCCAATGTTGCACCCAGAATTCCATAAAAGAGACAAACATAAGCTTACATTATCTCTAGTCTGCCTTTAAAGGCTGAAGAGTGATTGCTGGACTTTTAAGATTTCATGGGTGCTCCATGGGAAGTAAGGTAGTCAAGTGGATAGAGTATAACCCTTGAAGTCAGGAAGATCTGGGTTCTAGTTCTCATATTGATTTGTACTAGCAGCATGATTCTGATCGTATTACTCTCCTTTGATCCACAGACAACTTTCTAAGCCTATAAATTGCAGAGCACGACAATGTGTCGATCTCAATAGGGGATTTCTCTATCCTGATGAAATCGCTATTTTTTTGGAAGGGGGAAGGCAAGAAAATTGAGGTTAAGTGACTTTTCCAAGGTCACACAGCTAGTAAGTGTGTCAAATGCCTGAAGCCAAATTTGAACTCAGGTCCTCCTGACTCCTCCTCTATTCATTGTGCCACTTAGTTGCTCTGAAATCACTATTAAAAAAAGGACTTGACGGTTTTAGAAAGTCAAACTAAGAAGAATGAAAATCTTTAGTAATCAAATGTTTTCTCTGATGTCCCCCACCAATTTCAAAGTTAGTTTGGCAAATTATTTATTCACTATTATTATATATATTCTCATATTTGAAGATAATTTTGTTCTTCGGAAAAGCTTAATTTGAATCTAAAGATAGAATACTTATATTGTACACTTAGTTTTCTCTTGGGCAGATACAGCTTCAGAGTTTATAAATTCAAAGCAAACAAGATTAAGCAACCACTTTAAAACACAAACCATACAAGAAGAAAGTCTTATGATTCCAAACATAGATTTAAGTTATGGATATAAAAGGTATAATGCTTTGAAAATATTTTTAATGATCTTGAATTTACCAAAGATAATCAGACTCTTTCTCCAATCTTGCTTTTTTTCTTGCTTACCACAACACAGGGCAAATCCTTTCCCTATGCTTGCTGGTAACAGGTTATCAGTTTTGACCAGGCCCTGTTTCTTTCTCACCTGGATAATTCCTTTGTACTGTACTGTCCACCTCTGGCACTAAATCCTTAATAAACTGCTGCTGATTTGGTCTTTTCAGGGAGGCATTTAACCATGCCTTTCTCTCCCTATGGAAGTCACCATTACATTTTGAATGAAAACCTCTATGTTTTTTGTTTTCCTCTTTCACTCTCAAGTTCTCTCCAACCACATCTCAGCCATCATTTAGTTTAGGGGACACATGGGTAGGACTTTAACACTTATCTCCATCAAATTCCTTCTTACTGGATCTGGCCCATCATTCTAGCCTGTCATGATTATTTATTAAGTTCACTTATTCAGTGTTTTCTCCTCCTGTTCTGCTGCTCAGTCATGCTTGATTTGGATTCTAAATTTGTCAAAGACAGCAGCCATCAGCATTTAACATATTCAGCACTGCATCCAATACAAATGTTTAATGCATTTTTATTGATTGAAAGAATATTTTTTCTTAGTAAATCACTGATTCCTTTTTACTATATTTGATGTTTGTTTTTTTTTTCCCCCGAACTAAAGAAATGCCCATTTTCTTATGTGACAGCAAAGTAGAGAGATAGCTGACCTTGGAACAAGACCTGGGATCAAGTCTCACCTCTGATACATACTGACTATAATAACCCTGGACAAAACACTTAATTTATTAGTGCTGTAGTTGTCAAACAAGCTGCCTACCCAGCTGCTTGAAAACTCCCCTGCAGTGCAGCTAGAACAGACGAAAATGTAATTGAGAAGTATTTGAGAAAATCAATAAAATATAATGATACATAGATCATATTATATTTTAAAAACAAGTCAATATGAGTGAGACACACACAAATGCCTATGAGCAAATTTTAGTGCCCTCATTTCTATTTGTGCCCTCTATTCTATTCTTACTCTAAGAAAGGGTATGGGGAAGCTGTAGCCACAAGGCTACATGTGGTCCTCTGGGTCCTCAAGTGCAACCCTTTGATTGAATCCAAACTTCACAGAACAAATCTCCTGAATAAAATTATTTGTTCTGTAAAACTTGAACTCAGTGAAAGGGTTGCACTTGAAGACCTATGGGGCCACATGTGACCTTAAGGCTGCCAACCAGCAGCCCCACCCCTGTGTCTACAACTATAAATTGCAGAGAAGGTGCTAAACTGAATTGTGGTGGGAACTCCCTCACCCTAGAGTTTCCTATATAAATGAAACCATAGGTCCAGTGCCTATATTTATCATATATGAAGTACAGCATTTCCACTGTTGAAAAAAGCATGCCTATTTTCCCATAGGATCCATGAAAGATTCTCATGTTGAGTTTGAGTACATAACAACGACTTACAATTGCATCGCATATCATCTTTTTAAACTAAAAATATACTAAAAATATGCTTTTTAGCTCACTACATTTCTGAGAGAAGAATAGAAAAGATATTATCGCCATTGAATAGAGGCAGCAAGGCATCGGTGACAGAGAATTTGGCTCGAATTCCGAAAGACATGGATTTGATAAGGCCTCTTCTGTTCAAATATTTTTTCCTCCTCATTCTTTTTTCTAGTTCCGTAAATTAATACTTTTATACATTAGTTGGTAGGAAAATCAATAAGCAACACTTTTCATAGTGTTGTTATTTTTATTACAATAAGACAACATAGCCATAAGTAGCTATTGCTTCTCTAATTGTTTCTTATTGTCTTTACTGCTATAAAGAGTATTGCTAGTTGAATTCATGTAATTCTTCTGTGTTTTCATAGTTGGATTTTCAGATATTTTATTTATTCTCTAGTTATCTGAATTGAATTTCCCTTTCTATCTTTCTGCTATCTTTTTTGTTTATAGCACACAAAAAAAACTTCATGGATTTTGTGGATTTATTTTACATTCTATTATTTAGCTGAAGTTACAAATTGTTTTCATTAATTTTAATTAAATTCCACTAGTTTTAAAAAATGTTAAAGGGGCAGTTTGGTGGCACAGTGAATAGAGCTGGAGTGAATAGAATGGAGTTAGGAGGACCTGAGTTCAAACCAGACCTCAGATACTTACTTGCTGTAAGACCTTGGGCAAGTCACTTAACCCCAATTGCTCCACCTTATGCCCTCCAAAAAGGCAAAAACAAAAACATTATAAGTCTAGGAATAAAGTCACCCTTTTTACATAGTAAATAATTTCTATTTAACATAAAAAAGTTAGCATATTCGTAGTGGAGAAATTCTTTCCAGAATTTCCAGGTCCCTTTATAGCAAAGGGCCTTTCCAATAAGATTAAGAGTAAAGTAAGGATGCCATAATCACCATTATTACCTTATACATGTCTTGTAATGCAGATGACAGAAATATATGAAGTAAATTAAATATGGGAATAAGACTAGGCAAAAAAGAAAGAAAATTATGGCCTTTTGTCGGGTGACATGACACAGATCTACATAAACAGCTTGAGACATTCAACTAAAATTAGTTGAAACAATACTTCTGGCAAAGTAGCAGAATATGAAATGAATACAAATCAGATAACTCACAAACTTTTTAAAAACAACCAATAAAAATGAAACAGAAAGAAATAGAAACAAAAATCAATTCAATAATGGAGGACAATGTAGGTACAAAGGCGACTGTATCAAATTGTTTTTCTATTTTGTTAACAAAAAGCATGCACATTGAAAGCCTTGGAATGGCCATGCAGTCAGAACAAAACAAAAGCAATGTATTTTGTTGTAGAACCAAATCAACACAAAATAGAACTTACATGAAAACAATGCAAATACTGAAGGACAAGAATATAACTCATTTAACATAAAGAGAAAAAATGAATAAAAGTAAACTTGCCCTTGTAGATTTTAAAATATAATCTGTCTGTTCTCCTTAAGAGTATCTTGCACTAGGAAGATAAATAGAAAAGTAAACTCGAAGAAGAAGACTGAAATAACAGAAATAGAGCCAAACATATACATTAGTGCTTGATAAATCTGTATTTAATAAAAACTGAGGAAATTCCTTATTATTCAAAAAATAGTTTTGGGAAAACTGCCTGGTAATATGGGCAAAACATATTTATATCCTCAGATCACATTCATAGTACAATAAATTCCAGCAGAACCAGAGAATTAAACATGAAGAAAATGAAATATAAAAATTTATCAGGGGAATAGGGGAAGAGATTTATCCCATTAATGGAGAACACATACACTATTGGTATTAAACAAGTAGAAGAAATTATAGGAGAGAAATAGAGAGCCATTATAATGTTTCAGTTAGAATAGTGGACTTGAAGTTTAGAAGATTTACATTCAAATTCTGCCTGTATCAGGCACTAGATATATGTCCATGGCCAACTCCTTTAACTTCAAAGCCTCAGTTCCTGATCTATATAATGGAGATAACAATAGACCCAGAAGTTATATCACTGCATTATTGTGAGAATTAAATGATATATTCTTTATAAAACCTTTGGCAAACTAATGGCAACATGAACTGGATTTGATATTAAGAGTAACCATAAAGCTCTAAAGAATTATATATAAATTCTATGTAAAAGCTATTTTATGATTAGATGGCTTTGTGAGGCAGTATGGCATAGTGGACAGGATGTTAAGCTTATAAAGAAGAAGGCCTGGGTGTAAATCTTATTTCCACCACTTCCTCATAATATAGCCATTAGTCAGTTGGATTCCATCCCTACGAGCCTTGGCAACTCTCAAAGACCTTAACGTGCTATTTTTATTGGCAGAAAAAGTGTTTAAAATTGTAGTACTTGTAATATTGATACAAATGCATATGATGATGATTTTAGAGACAAGAACTTTCAACTGCTCCATTTTCTGATGTAGATTATGTTATTTCATTCTCCTTAGGTAAGGGGACTAGGAGGTAAGGAAAAAGAATCACCACATTAATAATTCTGAACCTACTGTGAATATCAAATAAGCTTACTCTATCTAGGTAGCTAGATGGTACAGCAGATAGAACACTTGGCCTGAAGCAAGAAAGTCCTGAGTTCAACTACTTCCCCAGATAATTACTAGCTCCATGGTGCTGGACAAGTCATTTAACCTATGCCTGCCTCAATTTCCTCAACTATAAATATGTATAATAATATCATCTAGCTCTCAAGGTTGTTGTAAGGAACAAATGAGATAATATTTGGAAAGCATATGCACATTTTCTGGTGTATTACCTTCCCCCCATTTAGGTTCTTTAGCTCAAAAATCTTGATCTGGATAGATCCAGCAGATTAAGACTTTCACATGGCAAGGATGAAAGGAATATCTCAACAAGGTAAGCTGATGACATAAAAAAGAATATTGCCTCCCTCCAAAAAAGAAAAAAAAAAAACAAACAGTCAAAACATATACAGTTTAAAAAAAATGAAGCAAATAGGATAAATACTTAACATCTCAATTAAGAAGAAAGATATGTAAATATCAAAGACTAATAATGAGTCATGTTTAGATAAATGATTAAAAGATATGACAACAATTTACAATATTGGAGGTGTGTGTGTGTGTGTATGTGTGTCTGTGTCTGTGTGTATTTGGTAAATTTAGTTGAAAAAATGTTCCATGATTGGGTGGAGCCAAGATGGAGAGGTAAAAGCAGGAACTTGTTGGAGCTCCTGTTTCAACCACCTCCAATACCTGTAAAATATGACTCTAAACAAATTTTAGAGCTACAGAATCCACAAAGTGACAGGGAGAAACAAATCTCCCACTGAAGCCAGCCTGACAGACTGAAAGGAAAGGTCTGTTGCACCAGGCTGGGAGACAAGGACATTCCTGTGTGAGCCTTACCAATACAGACCCAGGGTAGCTCCAACCAGTGGCCCAGACTGGCCAGAGTAGACTTCAGGAGAGTGATTCACCAACAGCTATGGCAGTTTCCAGACTTCTTTACTCATAAACAGCAAAGAGAAAGTAAAAGGTCAGTAGGGAACTCTGTTGGTACAGAGTGACAGAAGAGCATGGTCTGACCCCTACCTCAGGGTAAGGGGTGGTGGCAGCACAGAGTCTGCAGTTGCTGTCTTGTGGCTTCCCCCAGCTCTCCCAGCCTTCAGATTGTAGGGAGACCAAGTGACCATTGAGAGGGTAATTGCTCATATTTTGACCCACTTGGATCTGGGTTGCTTGCAATCTTGGGTAGTGATCCTGGGATGATGAATGCCAGTGTGGCAGAGCTTGTGGGAGGTGTTGAGAGGGCACCCTCCTTACACCTCTGACTTTTGTGAAAAACCACAGCAATGTGGAACACAGCTCTCTCCACTCTGGAAGAAGAGTTTTACCATGGCAAAGAGCTCAAAAGTCAAGTAAATGACTCACAAGATGCGCAAGCAGAGGAAGCACATTCAGATCATAGAATCTTTTTTTGAGCAGAAAAAGAATCAAAACAAGAAACTAGAAGAAGTCAACAAATTCAAAATCCCTGCATCAAAAGGTTCCAAGAAAAATATGAACCAGTTACAGGCCATGGAGGAGATCAAGAAGGATTTTGAAAATAAAGCAAGAGAAGTACAGGAAAAATATGCAAGAGAAATGAGAATAATGTAAGAAAATCATGAAAAGCTAGCCAACAGCCTGCAAAAGGAGACCCAAAAATACACTGAAGAAAATAACACCTTAAACAATGGACTAACTCAAATGGCAAAAGAGGCCCAAAAAGCCGATGAAGAGAAGAATTCCTTAAAAAGGAGAATTTTCGAGATGGTAAAGGAATTTCAAAAACTCACTGAAGAGAATAAATCCTTCAAAATAAGACTGGAGCAATTGGAAACTAATGACTTTATGAGAAACCAAGATACCATTAAACAGATCCAAATAAATGAAAAAAATAGAAGGCAATGTGAAATATCTCATTGCAAAAACCACTGACCTGGGAAATAGATTCAGGAGAGAGAATTTAAAAATTATTCGACTACCTGAAAGCCATGATAAAAAAAAAAAGAGTCCAGAAATAATCATTCAAGAAATTCTCAAGGAAAATTGCCCTAATATTCTAGAACCAAAGGGCAAGATAGAAATGGGAAGAATTCACTTATCACCTCTTGAAAAACATCCCAAAAAGAAAACTCTTAGGAATATTATAGCCAAAATCCATGGTTTCCAGGTCAAGGAGAAAATATTACAAGCAGCCAGGAAGAAACAATTTGTGTATTGTGGAAACACAATCAGTATAACACAAGATCTGGCAGCTTCTCTGTTAAGGGACTGTAGAGCTTGGAATATGATATTCCAGAAGTCAAAGGAGCTAGGACTAAAACCAAGAATTACCTCCCTAGCAAAACTGAGAATAATGCTTCAGGGGAAAATATGGTCATCCAGTGAAATAGAGGACTTTCAAGTATTCTTGATCAAAAACCCAGAGCTGAACAGAAATTTTGAATTTCAAATATAAGAAGCAAGAGAAGCATGAGATGGTAAAAAGGAAAAAGAAATGAAAAGGAACTTATTAAAGTTCAACTATTTACATTCCTACATGGAAAAACAATCATTGTAACTCGTGAGACTTTTCTCACTATGAAGATAGTTGAAGGGGATATATATGCATATATGTATAGGAGATTGTGTGTATATATAAATACATATGTGAGTTTGTGTATATGTGTGTACATATATACATAGACAGAGTGCACAGGATGAGTTGAATAGGAAGGGATGATATCTAAAAAATAAAATTTGAGATGAGAGAGGAATATAATGGGAGAAGAAGGAAAGAGTGAGATAGAATAGGGTAAATTATCTCATATAAAAGAAGCAAGAGAAAACTGTTACAATGGAGGGGAAGAGAAAGTAGGTAAAAAGGAATGGGTCAACCTTACTCTCATTGAATTTGGCTTAATGAGGGAATAACATACACCCTCAATTTGATATCTTACCATACAAGAAAGTAGGGGGGAAGGGGATAAGAAGGGGAATGATAGAAGGGAAGGAAGACTGGGGGAAGAGGGTAGTTAGAAGCAAACATTTTTGAAAAGGGACAGCTTCAAAGGAGAAAATAGAATAAGGGGGGGTAGGATAGGATACAAGGAAATATAGTTAGTCTTTCATGATATAACTACTATGGAAACATTTTGCATAACTACACATGTACAACCTATATTGAATTGATTGTCTTCTCAGTGGGGGTGGGTGAGGAGGGAAGAAGGGAATGAATCTGGAAGTCAAAGTTTTAAAAGCAAATGTTTAATTTTTTTTTACATGCAATTGGGAAATAAGACATATAGGCACTGGTGTATGGAAATCCATCTTGCCGTACTAGAAAATTGGGGGGGGGGGGGTGCAGATACAAGAGAGAGCAGAATGAGGGAAGGGGTATTCTGTAGGCTTGTTATCTTGGGGTTGGGGATAGGGGAAAAATGGAGAGAAAATGTGTTACTCAAAATCTTGTGGAAATGAATATTGCAAACTAAAAATAAATAAATAAATAAAATATTATTATTATTTTTTTTAAATAAAGGACCAGTCAACCAGGGGAAAAAAAAAAGAAAAAAATGTTCCACTTTCCTGATCTAAGAAACCAAAATTAAACAATATTCAAGTTTGTGCCTATCAATTAATTTCAGGAAGTACAAGTTCCCTGCCTTTTTGTTGCCGAAGCCGATAAACCAGTCAAAAGTATCTGACATTGCTAAGGAAAAAAGTGAAGCAGACTCTCCTTATTTGATTTCTGAACTTGTGGCAACAGGAAAATTGTGACAGTTTAAGCCTTCATCCCTTTTGACCAATTAAGTCTCCAGAATTAGTTTGACATCTCTTAAAAAAACAAAATAAAACAAGTTGCATGAGATAGACAGTCCTCTTACAACACTTAGGAAGACAAATACAAAACAATGCAGAGTAGAGTAAGCAGAACCAAGAGAATTATCTTCAAAATAACCAGGAAAATAAAATTAAAATTTGTGAGAACTCTAATCAGCTATGCTGAAAAATCAGCTTTGATTTATCAGGACTGAATGTATATGATGTGTCCCTCTTTTTAGCAGTCTTGTCTCAGCCAAAGAAAAGCAAAGCTTATTAAAAGTTGGCCCGTATTGGACACAGGGCAAGTATGTGCTAGAAAATTCGATGGCACTCTCACGCACATGGCGGCAAGACGAGGTCTTATACACAGAACGGTTTTGGGAGGAATCTAGGGGTGGTCTAGAGGAGGACTGTAGGGCGGGTCTTCATGAGGAGTTAATGAGGTAAATGAAGGATTAAGGGTAGAAGCTGCAGGCTACCTGGAGCCAACAGACAGGGGTGGGCCAGGCCAGTTCAAGAGTGGATTGACAGGTAGGCTCAAGGGTGGGAAGTATATGGACAATGGAGCGCTAGCCTAGTAACAGAGGTTTGGATTCAGCCACAGTAAAAGGCTTATGGCCTCATGAAAATGCCTCATCAAGTGGGGAGATTCAAGGAGAGCTCAAGGGGGTTCCCAGAGCCTGCACCTCATCACTGAATGCTTCTTGGATTGACTGAGGCAGGACAATGTTTGCATGTACCTAGCCTTTTATTCTTCGGACTTAAGTACAATATTGAAATGGAACATTTCTTCAGTTTTGTTGAAATGTTCTGGAGTGTGGAAGCTAAACAAAAGTGAATAATCCTTTCAATCCTTTGAAATTTTCTTTCTCCTTGGTTTGATTGTCTTTCATTCACTTGGAATCTGTCTATAAAGCTTGCAACTCTTGAGACCAGACCTCCAAGCCGAACCAGTCAGTCACTTCAGCATTCCAGGAAATGATGATTCTCCTCTTGGAGGGCTCAGGTTTGCCTACTCTGAGTTTTTATTTGAATCTCCTGCCCTGGGGACATTGTTCTGTAAAGAAAATCCCTAGGTACTTAATGAAGTTATGGCCCAGGAGCCTTGGAGCATGTTAGTTTTGAATGAAACAGACAGCTAAAGCCAAAGGAGAGACTGCAGGCCTAAAATTCCCCAACCTGGAATATTTCCAAGAAAAGTGGGTGGCTCTTGGAGGTGATGGAAAAGGAGGATTGGGAACAAGTATCTTGAGACTCCAGAAAGCAGTGGAGTGTGATGTGAATGAAGATTCAAACGGTACACATCTGAACTAATTAGGAAAACAGAAATAATAGTTTGGAAGAAAAACCTAAGTTTTAGGATACCTTTCTCACTTCTTAGGTATGTTGGTTTGCCAGTGCAATTCTTTTTAATCATAAGCAAATGAGTTTAAAAGTCAGAAGTCAAAAGCTACAATTTTAATGAAAAAAGTAATTTCTAAGTAATCTTTTCACATTCAGATAACAGTAACTCAAAAAGTGTTGAGGGTTATGAGTGACAGCCAAGGTTAAGGTTTTAAGTCCCTTTCTATGAGGACAGCAGCCATACTGATAAGTGTTTAACAGCAGAGTCTCTAAAAAGAAAGGTCCTTTTAAGTTTAATTTGCATTATTAACATTTTCCCCCACTTTCTTAAGTCTACACAATGAACAAAGCAGTAAATCAAGCTCTGACTTGTCTTGGTTGTTCAGTTCTTTTAGTGTTGTCTGCCTCTTCCTGACTCCTTTTGAGATTTACACGGCAAAGGTACTGGAGTGACTTATCATTTCTTTCTCCAGCTCATTGTACACATTAGGGTTAAGTGATTTGCCCAGGGTCACACAGTTAGTTTTTGAGATCAGATTTGACCTCAGGAAGATGAGTCTTCCTGTCTACAGGTCAGGCACTATGTTCTCTGAGACACCCACCTAACACAATTTCTGATTTATAGTCTTCTCCAAATTCCAAGTTGTAAATACTTACAGTGACTACAAATTTAACAGTTGATTTTCCAATTGGCTTTAGCACATCCACTTATGTGAATGACCATTTCCTGACATGAGGATGGTTCTGGTTTCTATTCTCAGTTCTGTGGAATGTAATGGGTACAAGGGGCCTTGGAATCTAGTACAATTTCTTCATTTGACAGCAGAAGAAATTGAGACCTAAAGAATTGAAGTGAATTACCCAAAGTGAGAGATCTAGTAAATGTTAAGAGGGGGATTCACAGAATCATGTCCATTACTTACTGTTATTGATTCCTTCCTCTTCATTTCTATTTCACCACACCAATCCATATCTTCATTCCTTCATTCTCTCTATTGTTCTGGATGCATTTTTATTTTCTTTTCTCCAGTTCCTCTTAAATACTACTGCCTTAAAATTCTGCTAAAGCAATAATTTCTTGTTATTTTCTATCTCAAAAGCCTGCTGTCATCTCTAATTACAATAGAGAAATATCTACACATTTTAATCTGGCATTGAAATCCCTCCATAATGTTTCCAAACTGAATTGTCAGCCCTCTCTTCTATTACTTCCTTATTTTTCCCTCCCCCTCCCCCATAATTCAAACATCCCATGAGTAGTCTAGCCTTTGTTAATGCTTTTTGGAATTTTCTTTCTTTCTAAATCCTTAGTCAAACTCTACACATTTTTCACAGCCCAGTTTAAGTTGCACTAAATGTTTTTCATAACCATTCTAGTTCACAGTACTACTCCCACAACAGTAACTATTGTCTCTACAAATGACATCTTATTTTGATATCTCTTATCATTGTCTTGTGTTAACATTTAGTCAATGAATGTTTTTCCTTTGGCTTCATTTTGCCCCATTCCTAGAATGAAAGCTCATTGATTTCAGGGATCTTTACTCTTTGAATGTCCTGTAATGCTTAAATCAATGTTGTTGATATTTAAAACTCACATATCCATCGTACCTTCAAGTCCATGGGGTCTTTCTATATGACGATTGGCCAAAACCTTCCATATGTGTTGTCTCACTTATTATAATGTGAGTTTCTTGAAGCAGAGATTATTTTACTTTCCTATTTGTAGTCCTTGTCCTTACCACATAGTAAGTTCTTAATAAATGCTTCATTCGTTCATTTACATTCTTAAAGGTTTTGTTAGTAACTAGGAAAAATGTAATGGAATTACCTAATAATGCAATTCCTTTATTTCATAGAAAAAGTATAAAAGCTAGGCTAGGTGGTCAAACAGCTAGTTAGGTGGAGAGGCAGGATGGGACTTTTGGTTTTGAGATTTGTAATCCAGGAAAGATCTAGAGACAATGCTGGGTTATGACACCACAGTTGTGGAACGGAAGTTTCAAAACTCAGAATTTGCTTTCTTCTTGGATGAATTAGTCTGAGCTATGTTTTTCCTCTTTTTCCCACTTCAATAACAATCTCATGAAGAATCATGAAGAGCCTCCATGGAATAGGTGGTGATTTGGCAGAATAACCTAGTTACAAAAGTGAAGGGCCAGGAGAAATTGATGAGTCATTTGGGGCTAAGGAACCAATTAACAAAAAGTAGTAAGTAAGGAGAAGCCTGAGGAAGTCTGTCCAAGATCCGGAATTAGAGAACAACAGTATGACAGTATCAGCAGCCAAAGGACAGAACAAGAAAATATTTTCTACCAAAGTCATCCAAGGGTCCAAGAAACCAGATGTCCAAACAAGATTAAGTTCATGTAATAAATGCATTTATAATTTTACTTATTAAGCAGGATGGCTACTAATTGTACCCTAAAGTAAAAGGTTACTCTCCACTCAATCTTCTGAATGAGCTTTTCTTTTTTAGGGAATGAAATTTCAATAGATGTTGAGAGATGGTCAAGAGCTGAGGAAATGGATCAGTTTTCCCAATCATTTTACAAGAATCATAAAGGCTTCACAGTTAGTTCCTATTAGGCAATGTGTTTTCTGTATCAGACACTATTGACTAGATTTTAACCTCAATGAGGGTGAGAACATAATTTTTCACCTTTCTATTCCCAATTACTAATAGAATGAATTAGCCACAAAATCCACATAATAAATGCTTATCAGATTGAATTGAGTCAAAGACCTTTGCTTACATGCCTGACTATTGGTCCAACTCTCTGTACCGTTTGGTTTTCATAACTCTGTTTTCATCAGTTGCCATTTGTATGTTTCTGAATCATGACATTCTTTAGTTGGATCTTTGCTTTCCATATGCCTAGTTTTCCTCCAGATTGAATTTTCATCATTATGATGTCAGCTCCCATTTTTATAAGGATGATGCACTTTTTTCCCCCTGTCTTTATTTTTTTTCTTTGGACATCCTTTCTCTTTCCTTGTCTGGCAGGCATTAAATCATTAATGTTTCAAAATCACATACAGGTGAGACTTGGTAAAGTAGAACTTAGTGATTGGCATCTGAAATATTGAGCCAACCTATTCTTATTCTCTGACCTTTGGCAACCTTGAACTTTTACTTCAAACAGTTATCAAAGGAGTTATCTTGATTAAAAACTGTTTCTTTCAGACTCATATATCTGAGTACCTGCCTTTTATCATTGGAACCTTTCTAGGTTATGGGCGCTTCTCTCTATTTCTAGCAGAGAAAGATTTTTACTCATGATTTATATCTTTCACACTACACTATGGGAATATGCTATCCTTCCTAAAGTCAGTGTCTTAATTCCAAAAATAGTGCTACATTTGCTTCTTGATTATTTGATACTCATAGTATGCCATGACAACATTAGTTAATTGCTTTGGTTTTTATTTTTTGAATTTTAGTTTCATCTTAGTAAACATTCAAAATGCTATATATATATGTATATATATAGCACTTTGAATACTTTGAAATCTATTTTCAATCTTATCAACTAATTATTTTATTATCAATTATGCTTAAAATGAAGTGTCTAGGTTACATCTACTCCCATTCAGGTGAGATAGGGAGGGTTAGTATTGTATTGAATGTTGGTAAGCAGAGGAAGCTGTGAGTCTTGATGATCTGAAAGACTCTTGAGCATATTATATATCCATACAAGGGGCTTACTTGAATTAGTTTAAAGAGACTGCTCAGAGAGGCACTTGGACAAAGGAGTTCCTAGGAACAGAGAGGGAAAGGGAGAAGAGGAGAGACAAGTAGAGGGAGAAGAAAGAGAGAGAAGGAGAGGAAATGGGAGAGAGAGACAAAAAGAGAGACAGACAGACAGAGAGAGAGAGACAGAGACAGACAGAGAGAGACAGACAGAGAGAGACAGAGAGAGAGAGACAGAGAGAGAGAGACAGAGAGAGACAGAGAGAGAGACAGAGAGAGAGACAGAGAG
>CM053592.1:42372584-42391769 GCA_028646515.1 Pseudochirops corinnae | reverse complement strand
GATTGAGTTGCCCCATGAGTGGAAGTTTGAGTATTCTATTGTTCCTTGTTCTGAATACTGTGGCCACTGTAGTGAAAACTGTGTGGCCATTTTCTGTGATAAGCCTTGTTCTAAATATTGTGGCTACTGTAGTGAAAACTGTGTGGCCATCTTCTGTGATAAGATGTAATGTTGTGAATATTATAATGTTTTTAATGTTTGTCTTGATTTGTAATGGAATAAACAGAGTGTTCACTATATTTTGTAATCTGAACTCTTAAAGCTGTTCACAGTAGCATTCCTTTGGGAATCTGCTGGTGCATGGCATTACAGTGCTCAGATTACAAATGAATGAAATTAAATGAATGAATGAATGAATGAGTGAGTGACTGAATGAATGAAAAGTACATAAGGTTGGACATCTGTTTGAAACTTATGCTAGATGTGAGATGTACAATTACAAAAGCGAGACATCCTTGGTCTGAAGGAATTTATATTCTAATGGAGGAGCCATTAAAATTGAAAAATAAGAGAGAAGGAAGTAAAATTTGGTTGTGAGGTGTCACAGGGATTGTGAGAGACACAGTTGGCATTTGATCAGGTGACTGTCATGCACTTTCTAAAAGTAATGAGAGCACTGATTTGATCCCTGCTCCTAGAATAATGCCAAGAAGTGAATGGAAAGTTAGGAATGGAGATAATCATGTGTGTTGGGAGGTGGGATAGGGAGAGAATGGGTTGTTCACATTAAATAAGCCTTGACTTTCTCATAAATGGGATTTGAAGCATGCTCTAGGGCCAGCTAGATATAGTTAGTTTTATCAATTTTCACTCACTCATTAAGAGCTCAGCCCCAGGGCAGAGTGCCAAAGCTGAGTGGACTAACTCCCCTATGACTAGAAGTTCACATGGTTTCAGTACATCTATCACAGAGGGCATGAAGCACCTTTTATATCCAACTGGGTATGGGCAGCATTCATTATAACTACTACCCATCCACTAATTAACTCCCTCTGAGGTAGATTTCTTGGTGTTGTGTTTTTGTTTTTGTTTTTTACCTGCTAAGGATTTATGGAAAAATAAGTATGGACAGGAGTTACTGAATTTTTTCTGTAGTAACAAGGTGGCATAGTGTGACAGCAGAGCTTGGAGTCAAAAAGGATTAAGTTCAAATCTGATCTCAGAAATTTACTAACTGTGTGATCCTGGACAAGTTACTTCACCTTTGCCTAAGTTTCCACAACTGTAAAAATGGGGATAACAACAAAACTTCCCTTGTTGTGAGGATAGAAGGAGATGATATTAGTAGAGTGCTTAGTATAGTATCTGGCACATATTAGGTTCTTATGGAATTCTTATCACTGTTGTAGATGGTGATATCTTCCATAGGATGTCCTTGAACATGGTATAAGTTAAGAAAGGAAGGAGGAGATAGAGGAAATTAATTAAAAGGAATCATGATCATCGTTAACTAATGATCACGAGATGGTCTGAAAAAATACCTTCACTTACTTTAACATGAAACTTGATCACTATTATTCTTTTTAACTGTCATTTGTGGATACTTCAGTCATTTCTGGAAAAGCAAAACTTGAGATCAGAAGAGTAAGACTACATTCTCCAGAGCCAATGTTACATGAGACCAGGCCACTGGTATGGTCATAGAGTCAGTAGAGGCCTTCTGTCCTCCACAGTGGTAAATTGAATCACCATTCCTTGGTTGCAGGAGATAATCATTCCTGCCAGCTGCCAGTTTTAACTCAGGATCTGCAGGAGTCAAAGCAAGGAAAAGAAGAAATATTTTCACTGCAAACTGAATGCATAATTTTTCCGCTTTCTATGGAGATCCAAAATATATGAAACCTGCTCTGACCCCATCAATCAACAAGTTTTTATTGAAGACTTATCATGTGTTAGGCACTGTGCTCTAAAAGGTAGTAGGCATAAAATTTTTTGCTAATTGAACCAAGTTTTCAATATGTTTGCGATTCTCAAATTTCGACTTTTGTAACAATGACCTTACATATCTCATAAGCTCCATCAATAAACTTAGAAAATGTCAGCAAAATCTAAGAAAACACCACAAAGAACAAGGCTACAGACATTCAAGTGTATTCAGTACCTAAAAGCCAAGACTAAATGGTAATTAGTATTTTGAAAGATTCCAATTAATGTGGAGTGGGGAAGATATTTTTAAAATGGACAATGGAGCTTTCCATCTCCCTCACTTGGATATGTAGTAATGTTAATGACATTCATTTCTTAAGCTTCATTACTAGAATAAGCATTGTTCTTATCCTGAATAATTTAAAAACTGACATTGCTATTATGGAATCTTCTACTTCTCAGAAGATACTCCCTGCCCCTGAAAAAAGTGATTCTAACAGGTTCAGTGGATAAAAGGGTTAAAAGAAGCAATGATGTTTAAATGCCCTGAAGAAACTATGGTCAATCCCAGTGTGTGCCAAATATAGGTCTGGGGAGAAGCAGAGATCTAAAACAGACAAGAAAGGAAATAAAGCAAGTTGCTGGGAGATTTATCTAGCTCAATTAGGATTTCTATGGTTTTTTAGAGGACATAAGCAGAAAGCAGAATGGAGAATACCCTATAATCCACTATAAGTAGAAACATAGTATCAAATCACAAATCTGATATTTAATACCTATGAAACTTTGGGCAAATCTCTTGAGTAAGTTCACTTCTGTACTTCAGTTTCCTCATCTGTTAAATGAAGGGGTTGAACTAAATGGTCTTCGAGACCCCTTCTATTTCTGTATCTATAGTTACATGATGTAGGGAGGGAGTGGGATACAGAGGAAAAAAAAACACTAAACTTTCATTCATGTGATATGAATTCAATTTTATTTCTGATACTATCTCTACAACCTCAGGAAGTCATGTTACCTTCAAGGACTTCATTTAGTTCTTCTGTAAACTAAAGCAATTAGAAATGGTATAAGTTAAGGGTTTCTTAGGCCCCTGCCAGCTCTGAATCTTTCATTCTGAGATTCTGTGGCATATTTAGCTTCAACAGAGACTCATTTTGTGTTTGACATATTAGGTCATTCTTTAGCACTGTCAAACATCCCAAATATCTGTCTCAATGAGATAGATGTTACTTCCACTGACAATGTCTGCTAATCCTCAATACCTTTCCAGATTCGTAGGACTGATCTTTTAGACTCTTCACCTCTCTTCCATAAAATTAGACTTTAGTGAAGGGACAGGTATTTTTTGAGTTAATTAATTAATTAGCACCAGAAATTGCTTTGCGGAGGAAGAAGAGTATAAGCAGGTGGTTACTTAAAAGTAAATGCATAAGTCAGACCAACTGTAACCTATCAAGACATTCATTACAAGTCTATTAGATCTGCATAAAATGTGCTATACCTCTGGCTCACTAGTAGGTACAATAGCAACAATAACACCCTTTGAACTAATGATCACCAGTCCCCTTAATGAGGTATATCAGAATTTTAATGGCCCGTAACATAGCCACTTCCCATTACCTGCTTAATCATATGCTGAGTGCCATTAATGTCAGGTATTATTGGGCTAGTAATACACTTCCTTAATGCTTGGAGTGAGCATACATGAATATATTCAATAAATTGAGTTTCAAGAATTTTTAGAGAAAATGGATTTTGTAATTCTTGCTGAACATATTTCAGAAGAAATTAAGTAAACTGCTATCTTTTTCTGCATTACTATTTCATTTTGCTTATGGCTATGTCGTAGCACGTATGCAGAAAAAGATGATTTACATCTAGCTACAAACACAGCACTTGACCTTGTCCAAAGGTAGAGTAAGGCCAATATCTTTTTTCAAGTATCTTATGAGCTTTTACATAAGAATCCATGCCTATTTTTTTTTAATGACCGTGACAAGCCACTTAGAAATATGACTTCTAGTGAATCATTTGTAGAGTTGTTAGAGAGATCACATTCTAAGAGTTTATTGCTTTCAGCAAGTCATTTGAACTTCTCTCAATTTCTCGTATGTAAAATGAAGACATAGAACTCCTGATCATCAAGGTCCCTTTTACTTCTAACATGCCCAGACTTTGATTATCTATTCTTTTCTATAGTCAATATTGCTCAGTCAATAAGTTAACAAGTATTTGCCAAACACTTACTAGGGATCAGGCTAAATTTTAGGATATAAACTGTCCTTAACCTCAAAAAGCATACATCCTAAAAGGGGAGAAAATGTGCAAACACAATATACATGCAAGATAGAATAGATGGAAGATATTCTCAAAGAGAAGTCAATGAGGGATATAGTTTAGGGTAAGGTAGAAGGAAAGCCCTCCTATAGAATGTGGGATTTGAGTTCAGTTTGTAGGAAGCAAATAAATAAGGGTGAAAAGAGATAACATAATGGGCATGCGGGAGTGGGGGCAGGGCAGATAGCATTGAAAAGGTACAGTGTCTAGAGATGCAGTGTTTTACATGAAAGACAGAGTCATAAAGTATGTGGATACTGTATAAGAAAACTGTACAGGAAGGAAGGAGGGGCAAGTGGTGCAAAGGTTTATTTATTTATTTGATATTTTTACATTTTAATTGCATTTTATTTTTTCCCCAGTAACATGTCAAGAACATTTTTAACATTCATTTTTTATAAGATTTTGAATTCCAAATTTTTCTCCCTTTCTCTTTCCTTTCCCTATGCTCTTTGGATAATGGTAGACAGTATGATCTAGTTTATCCATGTGCTATCATATAAAAATTACTTCCATATTAGTCACAGTTGTGAAAGAAGAAACAGAACAAAAAGGACAAAAACATGAGAAATAACACGTGAAACAATATGCTTCAATATGTGTTCAGTCCATCAGTTCTTTATCTAGATATGGATAACATTTTCCTTCTTGAGGCCTTTGTACTTGTCTTGGATGATTGTGTTTCTGAGAAGAACTGAGTCATTCATAGCTCATCATCACATAATGTTACTGATATCATGTACAAAGTTTCCCTGGTGCTGCTCATTTGATGTTGTATAAGTTCGTATGAGGTTTTTTTAGAATTTTCTGAAATCTGGCTGTTCATGATTTCTTATAGCACAATAGTATTCCAATGTATTCATATACCACAGCTTGTTCAGTCATTTCTCAATTGATGGGCATCCTCTCAATTTCCAAAATTTTTTTAATATTTATTTTGATTTATTATTTATTTTTTTATTTTTTGTTTTTTATTAATTTGTTTGTTTACTTCTAGTTTACAAGATTCAGTTCCACAATTCCTTGAGTTTCAGATTTTTACCCCCTCCCTCTCCTCCCCCCCACCTCCCCTATTATAGTATGCAATCAAGTATGGGATCTGCAACTCCTTTCACGTTGGACACTGGTCAGGTTATAAAGAAGGATTGGAACCAATGGAACGAACAACGAATGGGAAAGGGGAAACAAAACCAAACAAGAAAAAAAAAGAGAGCAGGCAGTTTGCTTCAATCTGCATTCAAACTCTGCTCTTTCTAGTTTGTGTAGGTGCCATGTGATGCTGAGAAAAAAAGTATATTACTTTCTGTTCCAATTCAGTTTTCTCCAAAGGTCTGCCATATCTAACTTTTCTAATATTTTATTTACCTCCTTGGTTTCTTTCTTGTTTATACTGGAGTTGGATTTATGGAGTTCTGAGTGGGGACAACTGAGGCCTCCCACTAGTATTGTTTTGCTGTCTATTTTTTCCTATAATTCACTGAACTTCTCCTTTAAGAAATTGGATGCTATTCCACTTGGTTCATGTATGTTTAGTATTGATATTGATTTATTGTCTATGGCACCTTTTAGCAAGATGTAGTTTCCTTCCTTATCTCTTTTAATTAGGTCCATTTTTGCTTTTACTTCATCTGAGATGAGAATTGCTACCCTGTTTCTTTGTTTTTACTTCAGGTGAAGCATAATAAATTCTTCTCTAGTCTCTCACCTTTATTCTGTGGTGTCTTTCTACTTCAAATATGTGTCTTGTAAACAACACATTATAGGATTCTGATTATTGATCCACTCTGCTATCTTCTGTTGTTTTATGGGACCCTTGATCCCATTCACATTCACAGTTATGATTACTAACTGTGTATTTCCCTCCCTTCTATTATTCCTCCTATTTGTGCCCTCTCTCCTTTCTTCCAGTCATTTAATGCTTCAACTGTTAAGTGCTATTTAATCCTGACTGTAACTTTCCAATATTTATGTTGTTTCTTTCTGGTCTTTTGTATTACTTTTTTTTTCTTCACCTGACAGTTCTGAAATTTGACTAAATGTTCCCTGGACTTTTTATTTTGGGATCTCTTTACTGAGGGGGATCTGTGGATTATTTGAATGCCTGTTTTGCCTTCTGGTATCAAGATATTAGAATAGCTTCCCTTGATAATTTCTTAAAAGATGTTGTCCAGGTCCTCCTTTTGATTATGATTTTCAGGCAGTACAATGATTCTGATATTGTCTATTCTAGATCTGTTTTCCAGGTCATTTTTTTTAAATATTTTACATTTTCTTCCATTTTTACATTCTTTTTATTTTGAGTGATTCAGGCTTGATCTCTCATAGAGTCATTAGCTTCTACTTGCCCAATTGTAACTTTTAAAGTGTTGTTTTCCTCAATCAACTTTAGTATTATCTTTTCCATTGGTCAGTTGTACTCTTTAAGTTGTTTCCTTCAGTGGATTTTTGTATCTTCTTTTGATCAATTCCACTTTTTTATGCAGTTGTCCATGCTTTTGACTTTTTTAGTAATTCCCTTGCCTTGTTTTCATTTCTTTTCTATTTTTTCTACCTCTCTTATATGATGTCTAAGCTCCTTTTTGAGCTCTTCCATATATGTTTTGACATTGTTGTCCTCTTCTGATTTTGTGTTTTGGTCTTCCTCTCACCATAATAACTTTCTATGTTCAGATTTTTTTTTGTCTTTTTCCTTCCTTTCTTTTAAATTTAATCTCTGATCCCAGGATGGAAGGGGTTCTGTTTCAGGCTTCTTATGTCAGGGGCTACAGGACCTGGCTACTTACCTGCTGTTCCACTGATGTTGCCCTGAGGCCCATGGTGAACCATCATGTCTGGTGCTGTGTTGGGGCAGTAGGGTGGGGAGTGGTTGACACTGCTGGAGGCTCTAATGTCTGGAAGCTTACCTGGTTATGAGTTGGGGTTCTGGTGGGGGTGTCTGGTATGTGCTGAGGCTCAGTGGGGTTTTTCTTTGTTTCCCCTGGGCTACACTGAAGCACTCAGAGGTCTGCCCTTTGGAGGATGCCCTTTTTCCCTGGGCTGCACTGAAGCATGTGGCATTCTCCAGTGCTAGAGTTTGTTGGTTGACCTGGCTCTGCTAAGGCATGTAGGGGGACCTGGTGTTGGCATTTACCTGTTCCACCACATTGGGGCTCACGATTTCCCACTAGTTTGCTGAGTTAGGTCATGCTGCTGGCTAGCTTGGTTCTTTCCTGGACTGGAATGCATTCTCATTTTATCTGAGTGACACAGACCTTTCTTGTTAATCCTTCAAGTCTCCCAGACTAAAAGACCTCAACACGCCATCTTTACATTGGTTCCCTTCTCTAGGATTTGTTCTAGGGGTATTTTATGGTTTGGAGAGGTAGTATGAGAGAGCTGTAGTGATTTACTGCTTACTCCACCATCTTTGCCCTGTGAACGGTTTTAAAGGACAAATAGAAGAATTTGAATTTGATCTTGAAGGTTTTAGGGAACCAGTGGAGATTATTGAGTAAAAATGCAGTATGGTCAGATCTGTGCTTTACAAAAATCACTGAAGTGATTGAATGGAAGACAAATTGAATTCATTAGAGACTTAAGGAAGGAAAACCAATAAAGTAGTACAATAGTCTAGGAGAGAAAGGATGAAATCCTGCACTAGTGGCTACATGAATAAAGACAAGGGGAAATATACAAGAAATGTTGTGCAGGTAGAAATGAAAACCTGGCAAAAGATTGAACACATAAGAGGAGTATGAGAGAGAAATTAAGAATAGCAGCATGCTTCCAAGCCTGAGGAATCAGGAGAGTGGTGTTGGCTTTTTACAATAATAGGGAAGTTCAGAAGAGATGATTTTGGTAGAAAATATGAGTTCTTTTTGGAACATGCTGAGTTTGAGATGTCAATGGGACATCGAGTCCAACATGTTTTAAGGAGACTAGATTTTAGAAAGTAGGTTAGGGCTAAATATATAGAATTTGAAATCATCTGCATAGAAATGATCACTGAACCAACAGGAGATGATGAGATCACCATGCAAAAGAGAATACTGGGGAAAAGGTCACAGGATTAAGGCTTCAGAGACAGCCAGGATTACTGGGCATGACTTCAGTGAAAAACCAGCAAAGGAGAATGAGAAAGGTCAGACAGAAAGTATATCCAGAAAAGACAAATGCCACAAAATGTAGAAAGGACAGAGTTCCATGAGAAAGTTGTAATCAACAGTGTCAAAGCCTGAGTTAACTTCAAAGAGAATCAAAATTGCAAAAAATACATACATTTTGTAATTAAGATATCACTGGCGACATTGGAGAGAGCAGTTTCAGTTGAATGGTGAGGTCAGAAGCCAAATTAGAATGAAGTAAGAGATGAAATGGAAATACCAATTATAGATGATTCTTTAAAAGAAGTTAGCTGAGAAGGAAATGTAGGATAAAAAAGGATATTTTTCAAGCTAGTAACCACTCAAGTAAGGGTTCTTCTAAGGATGACAGAAAATGAGAGAGTTTCTAGGCAGCAGAGATTGAGTCAAAAGGGATACAAACATTATCTCCATCTCTCCAACTTCTTGTACCTCCTCATGCCCAAATTCCATTGCATTTGCATTTGTGTGTATTATATTTGTGTGTAATTAAAGCATATACGTGTATGGAGATGTGTGTACGCATACTGTTTCCACAATAGAATATAAGTTTCTATAGGGTAGTAACTGATTGTCTGTTATACCAACGCCCAGAACAGCATCTAGTCTGTATATGATGAATGTTTGTTGTTTGATTATTGATCGAGAAATCAAATTCAAGATAGGCTTAGGGTTTCTGTATAAGAAATGATTTGTGAAATAGTTTTATTTTTATTAATTAATTTATGAAATAGTTCTTGTACTGTGGCAAAGACAACCTGACGATTGTTGGGAGTTTAACTTAATTTCAACCCTCAAATAAAATAAGGAATATTCTTCTATACCATCTAATTATTTTGCACATGTGTAACTCAACTGGAGCAACCATTTTCAATCCCTATAATTGAAACTATTTATTCACACAGTTAGGTGGCAACTATATCTCACCTTGTCCTGTCATGTCATCCTTCATGAATAGTAATGGAAAATTACTTAGCCCTCTTCCCTACATGTGTGTATACATATATGTGTGTATGTGTATTGTATGTGTATACGTATGTAATATATCTATACATGTATGTATGTATAGGTATATATGTACATATCTCCAAAGGTGTATATATTATACATACATATTGTCCCAGCCCCATGAAACTTAAACAAGAAAAAGCTTTCTTAAAAGCTAAATCCTCTCCAATGAAGAAATTATAAGAATCTCAAGTGACTTTGGGTAGGATGTGGGCATAATTTACATATAATCAAACTCACTTGGCTGCATTGTTCAGTCAGGTGAGACAGTGTAAGGAAAAGAGATAGCCAATCAGCTAAACAATTTTTAAGTGTTTTTGAGTCCAGAATGTTTCATTTTTCCATGGGGATTTTCTAAGTAGTAAAGGCAATTAACCGAGATTTCCATAAAGGGACTCTCAATGAATCATAGGGTCATCAAAAACCTTGAAGGAAAGAGTTTCATCTTAATGTTTGTTTACCATTAGTATTTCCCTAAGGGCAAAATCCAGGTGGATAAAAGGGTTACAGGGATCACAAATGTCTTTGCTCTAGATTTGTGCATAATTTGCATATCCACAGACCATGAAGTCTGCTCTGAGGCAATTTGCAAGTAAAATTATATTACACATAGGCAAGAATATGTCTTTTTATGATAAGTAACTCACTTTTCAATCCTTGCTTCTCATTAAAGTCATATTTCTGCCTGCTCTTCATTTACTTCTCTATGGATAAAATTGAGAGTTGAATTTCATAGAATGTCACAGTTTGGAAGGGACCTTAGAGACCATCTCGGCAAACCCCTTCACTTTGGAGAGGGCTTGAATGCTAATGTAGCTCATCTGTGCTATTTCAAGGTTGACTTTCATAACCAGATATATCAGTATCATGGTAAAAGTAAGTGAGATAAGAATAATGAAATAAATTGGAATTAAGCCCTCACATCTAAGCCTTATGGGAAGTGCAATGATGCAAACGAATAAAACAACAGGGTATACCTACCCTAATCTTCAGGGTGTTGTGTACTCTGCTTATCTTCAAGAGAAGTGTGCTACATTTGAAACTCTTAAATGCTATTTCTCTGAAAGAAGTTGTCACAGTTCTTTTGCTGTTTTCTTCCCATTCCTCAAAGGGGAATTTAATCAAGGCTGTCAGTGCTTAAGAGAAAAGGGTTGGGGGGACACCATAAGCAAGCTACCCTTCAATAGCCAAATAAATCCACCCAAGATTAATCTACCTCCCTGAGAAAATTATCCTGAGCTGTGATACTCATGCAAATCCCATATATGGATGATGCCATGAATTCAAATGCAGACAGATGAAACAGTGAGGTTTTCCTGCTAGAAATGTGGTAACTATGTCATGCCTCATGTGCCACAACTGATAATATTACGACTTCAAGTGCACTCAGGCATTTATCGTAAGCTGACAACTGCACAGGACATTCAGTATTCAATTCCTGTCTTACAGATAATTATTAGACTAGAGTCTCCTGCATTTTTAAATTTTTTTGCATCTTATTTTAACTAGGCATGCTAATAAGTTAGTGTTTTCTTGCATACTGAAGTTAATAGATAATATATTTTTGGAAACATCATTTTTTAACAGAAAAATAAGATGCACATTATGACCTTCGGTCTTGATGAATAGCATGTTCTATCATAACTTTTGATTAAAATCAATACTTCTGTAGATAATTATTAAAGAAATATATTGATGCCCAGAATACAGCTTCAAGAATTAGTCTCCTTCTCAGCTTTATTCCTGAACAAGTTTTAAATGATATTTCTGAGGATTTAAAGAATCTCTTTAAACAAAAGGTACATTAAAGTTCTTCCTTAGAAACTCATATAGAGAGTATTAAGATTAATACTTGCATTTGGACTTTGGAAATGACAATAATTATGGGAAAAAATTCAAGAAGGCAAAAAGTTTGTAGTATTATTTTATGTCCACTTATAATTTTAACATTTAGAAGTACTATGACATTCAGTTAACTAATAAACATTTATTAAATTTAATTCTAGTGCCAATGCAATATTCACAGCACTAACAGTCACTATAAACATACATGTATGGTACTTGCTTGCAAAATATAACAGATTCTCTATAGAGAAGACAGAAGCAGAACATTTATTCAGACACCAGAAAATCGAATCCCAAAACCAGTAAGTCCATTCCATCATAGAAAGAAAGACATTAATAATCCACAACAGCATAGAGAGCCACACCATTCTTTAGCCTTCCCACAAACCAACACAAGACCAATATTTACTCACAGGCCTATCTGTCTCCCTCAGAAGGGTCTTCTCCTCCCAATCTTCTAGCTAGCTCTGACTCCCAGCTTCCTATGGGCTCTGCTCCACCCTTCAGCAAACCACCACAGACTCCATGTGATTACATTCAACCTATTAGGAGGTAGAGTTTATTTTCAAAGCAAGGAAGGTCTTCAAATTCCCTTAGGTTTATTAAAGGGCAGGAAGATCTTCAAATTCCCATTACTAACACTAATATGGGTCAGGTACCATGCTAAACCCTAGAGATATAAATACAATAAACAGACTCTCATACATAAAATTTTCAAAGAAAATGTTTGTATTTGTGTATGTGTGTGTGTGTGTGTGTGTTCATTTGAAGTAATAATGTGGCATAGTACAATGATGAAGTTCATAAGTGAGAGTTCTTATACCAAGTTTCTCACTAGAAACTGTGAAAACTGTAGGAATTCATTACAACTATTTGAGCATTGTTATCCTCCACTAAATGAAGACTGATACTAGGTGATTTCTAATGTTTTTCCTGTCCTAAAACTTTATGAGTCTATAATTAATTATATTTCTTCTAGCTAGAATCTTTGCCTACTTCCTCTTGAAGACTGGAAACCACTTCATGTCTTCTTAATTCAAACTTTATGTAGAATCTAAAAATCAGTGGGAGTAAGCCCTTTAAAAGAAGTTTAATTTGCACATATTTGTGTGTATTCATGTATATGTGTATATGAACTAAAAGCTTATATAGGGATTTGCTTATATGTATTTACACCCATGCACACATGTGTATGTATATACACACAAGCTTTCTACTAACCAGTGGCACAGAAGCCTCTCTTGTAACAAAGAGGAACTGGAAACCAAAAAATAGACCAATATATCAACCATGTCTGTTACTGTATGTTGCATTGCATATTTAAAGTATTTTTTTTCTCTGTCTCTCCTTGATTTGGATTTGGAGAGCATATTTATTTCATAGATTGAATATGGTAAGCTATCTTTGTTTTTCTGAATAAATTTTATAACATATTGATTAATTTTTCTTAAACATCTGATAGCATTCACTTATAAAATGCCTATACCTATCTTCTTCCCTTGGGAATTAATTTATGAGTTGTTCTTTTTCTGCTTAATAAATTGCTTTGCTTAGAGAATTTTTTCTGTTAATATGGACACTTTATCTTTTTGTATCCATCCGTCCATTTCATTTGAATTTTTAGGTTTGTTGGTATGTGGTATACTCATGTTAATTCTAACAATATTGCTGTGACCAATTATAGGTAAAGATATTTTTATTATTAATTTGGTAATATATTCCTTCTCTTTAAATTAAATTAAGTCATGTTTTATCTATTTTTGGTATTATTTAAATAGATCTTCATTTTATGTTTACTTATCAGCTTAATACTGTTTTATTTTTAGGATTTTTAATTTTGCATTTTTTTGAATTATTAATTCATTAATTCATTAAATTTTTTTCTTTAGTGAATTCTGAATTCATTGTATTTTTCCTTTTCTTTTTGCTGATATATGGTCATATCTGCATCCCTCCAAATTTGCCCATGTTGTGCCATTGTTATAATTTTTTTATGTGATTATTTGTTATGAATTGTGTGAAGAATGCTTGATCATTGATCTGATAAAATTATGGCTGGTCATTATATTGATCAGAGCTGTAAAGTTTTTCAACATTTATTATTATGTTTCTGTTTTAGTAAAAATTGGTTTTCAGGTTCTGCACATTGTTTTTCTTAGGTTTTCCTAAAACTATTTCTTTATTTCTTATAGTGCAAGAATATTCCTTATTTTGAAGGGGTTATGAAGATATTAAGTAAGATACAGCCTTTCATTCTATCACCTTTCTCCAAGTTTTCAACTTTTTAGTATAATTTAGTTAATTTATATAATTTATATTTGATATTTATAATTCATATATATTTATAGAAATATTTTATATTTATAATTTATATAATTTAGTATAATTTTAGTATAGTTCCATGTTTGTTTGTTGATCATCTATAGTAATCATCCACAGCTCTGGTTTATCAGAGGGAAAAATGATATGAAATCAAAGAGGAAAGGAACAACTTCCATGAGGAGTGACAAATAATTCTAATACCATCTCACATAGTCAAGGACAGGGATGGAGGCAAGGAAAATTAGAATGCAGATAGATGGAGCAGGAGAAGAGGGAAATTTTAAGGGTCAAGAGGTCAAAATGATGGCAGGGAGTGGGATTAAGGTGAAAAGAGTCAGAAAGGTGGCATGATATGAGTTTATGATTGTAGATAAAAATCTTTAAGTTTATTATTTCAGATGGAGTCATGTTTCATAAGTTGGTAAGGTCTACTGTGAGATTATACATTGTTTAGCTAATGTGGGATGGAGAGGGAGACGATGGGAATAGATTCAATTAACATCATTAAAAGAGTCCTTGATTTAGAGACAGAATTACTTTATCAGATTCATCTGCTGTTAGAGGATGGTGCTGTTGATACAGAATCCCTGGGACCTGACAGCTGGTTCAGAAGCCCTGAAAGAGGATTTTCTTGTTGTATGTTTACAGAAATCCTGGAGGAGTGTCTTGCTGACAATTTCAGAAGTCTTGGGACTATATTGATGATTTGTGTTGATTACTTAGACCTTGTTTTTGCGTCTATGTTGATTTCACAGGCAGAAAGTGAATTGATGAGGGTGCTGGCAATGGGCCTGAATGTTATTATGGCTTTGTTAAACTTTGTCTTCCCAGGAACAGAAACTGTGAAGGACTTGTGGTGGATTAGACACTGTGAGTTTCAGTATGGAACAGGACCTGGACAAGTAGCTGGACAACAAGGAGTTGGCAGGAGCTGGGACCATGGAAGAGGAACCATGGAAGCAGAGAGCCAGCCTTGGGTCAAGATGAAAAGATCTCTCCTTGGATATTTAACACAAACTGAGAAAATCATGATTTACTATGGGTGGAGAATGTTTACATTTAGATGGTTGAATTAAGGACTTACTAATTAAGGATGATTGGAAACTAATCTCCAATCAAAAAGAAAGAAGATATTTTCATTGAAGAGATTAAGACAATGTGCCCTAGGGATGGAGGACTTTGACCTTTGTACTTTGTGTCAATTAAGGAGGCTTACCTTCTTAAAGGTGATTGAATTAAGGACTTACTAAATGAATATTATCTTATGCTTAAAACTATGTGACCACTTTGGTGAAAAGTATGTGGCTGTTTTAGTGAAAAGTTGTTATGCCATAACATTTGGAATGCTGTACTTTGATTTCTGTGAATTTTTTTCCTAAGTTTGTTAATGAATAGAGAGTTCACTATACTGTGTAATCAGAACCTTGAAAGCTGTTCACAACAGCATTCTTCTGGAAAGCTGCTTGTGCTTAGTTTTATACCAGCTCATTTTACAGATGAGGAAACTGAGGCAAAGAGGGTTACATGATTTGCATAGGGTTATATACCTAGTAAGTGTCTGGGGTCAGATTTGAATTCAGGACCATGAATCTTCCTGACTCCCAGCCTGACACTCTACCCACTGAGCCACCTCACAATATTACAAGATATCTATAAAATGAGACTATCAGATTTTTCTGATGCTGTTTCCTAATAATGTTTTAATGATTTTGTTATCATATTGTTGTGAGTTTTCCTTACTCTGGAGCAGAGTGTAACTTGTTCACACATTTGCATCCTCAAAGATTCTTGCCCATAAACTTCCATTAAAATTTCTTTTTTAAAAGGTACATTTATGTGTATTTATATACATTAACATACATGTATATGTATGTATACATCTATCTTATTGAAATTAATAAACAAACAATAAACATTACAACAAAATCTAATAATAAATAAAATGCATTAATAATTATTATGAGAGAGTTTTAGAGTTTTAGAGAAATAGTTTCAATTATAAAGACAAGGAAGAAGTAAGGGAATTAGTATTCATATAGTACCTACTATGTTCCAGGAACTATTCAGTCACTGAATTGTGTCTGACCCTTTTTTTTAACCTTTTTTTGGAGAGGGGAAGGCAGGGCAATTGGGGTTAAGTGACTTGCCTAAGTTCACATGGCTAGTAAGTGTTAAGTGTCTAAGGCTGTATTTGAACTCATTTCTTCCTGACTCCAGCGGCAGTGCTCTATTTACAGCACCACCTAGCCACCCCTGTGTCTAACTCTTTATGACCCTGTGGACCATACTTCTCATGGGGTTTTCTTGGAAAAGATAGTAAAGTGTTTTGTAATTTCTTTCTCCAGGGGTTTAAGGCAAACCAAGGTTAAGTGATTTGGCCAGGGTCACATAGCTAGTGAGTTCTGACACTAGATTTAAACTCAAGTTTTCCTCACTCCAGACCCTGTGCTCAATCTACTATGTCACCTACCTGCCTTGCCAGGAACTACACTAAGCATTTTTTTAAATATTAGCTCACAACCCTGTGAGAAATATACTAATATTATCTAAATTTTACAGTTACGAAGATTGAGGGAAATAGAGATCAAGTGACTTACTCAAGGTCACACATCTAGGAAGTGTCTGAAGCCACATTTGAACTCAGGTCTTCGTGACTTAAGTCAGTGCTTTATCATTTGCACCATCACCTCTAATGATGAGGTCAGAAGACAGAGGAATTAAGAAGTAAGTGTTGGGAGAAGAAAAGGAGGCAATGAGCACAGATTTCTTTTTCTAAATTTTAGTTGTAAAATTGAGGAAAAACACGAGAGGATATTGGAAGATATGATAAGGTAAACTAAGGTAATTTTTTTAATTTTGTTTTTAAAGGAAATGAAAAAACCTGGGGACATATTAGAAAACATCAGGGAAGAAATCAGGGAATGAAAGACTGAAGATGGTAGAAAGTGATTGTGGAGACAATCCACTGGAATAGTGAAGAGATAAAGGGCATATGTAGATGGGTTGCTCTTGTTGAAGAGAAGAGCTATCTCCTCATCAGATACTGAGGTAAAAGAAAAGAGAATGGGAAAGAGATGATGTCAAATAATTTAGAGCTGTAGAGGAGAGAGAAGTCAATGTCTTAAGTAGGAACAAGTTGCACAGTTGATTTGATATAAAGAAACACTTCATAGTAATTAAAGCTGTCAGATAGTGAAATATACTACTTCCAGAGGTGAAGAGTTTTCATTGAAAGTCTCTTAGAAGAAGTGAATTAGCTACTTGACTGAATATTGTAAAAAAGGATTCCTGCTGCAACTATAAGCTGGACTGGATGACCTTTGAGGTCCATTACAACTCTGAAACGTATTTTTTTGTTGTTGTTGTTGAATAGACTTCTGCATTGTTCAAGACCTTGACTTTCCAGTTTTTGAGGGCCATTCAAACTCTCAGTTGCTATTGCTCTGTGGACACAAAGGCCACCTCTATGTTATTTTACACATAAAGAAAACCTGAAGCATAAAGAAGGTAAAGTGATTTATTTTTAAACACTGAGAATACCTGGTTTTCCTTAAGAGAAAAAGAGTACTGAATATCATTGCCTCTATTTTTTATGACTAAAGAAAATGAAAATTTGTAGATAGGTAGTAGACTATGAATTCGTATGATTCATATGTTTTTCTGAACCCCAATAGAGATTCTTATCTCCCTTTCCAGAAAATACTGCCAAACGAACTTGAAAAAACAGAGTTCAGCAGGAGCTTATGTTCATCCCCAAGTAAAATATAATGACTCTAGAACTGAGAAACTTTGAATTTACAACAGGTTGACCCAATTAACAAAACATTGCTATTGTGGCAAGAAAAGTCCCTTTTCCACCATTAGCTGCATGTGAAAACTAATGATTATAACTTACAGAGAAGACAACAAAAATGGGAGCAAATGATAAGATAATGGACATAAACATTCTCAAAATGAGGCCAGCTGTCATCCTTATCTTTGCTAGGTAGATTCAGGCAAGGTTTTACTGGCCCCTAGCCCAGTTCTCCTTCAAACTGATTATCAACTATTGAGGCCAATAAATCCAGGCATAACTGAATTGTTGTTGGGAAGGAAAGGTATAACAACAAAACAAGAATTTTATATATAAATTCTATATAATATATTTATGTATGCACACATATACATTCTATGTAGACATGCTTACATACATGTGCATATACAATATGTATGTATGTATTTATGTATATAGTCACATTGAAAGGGACCTTGGAGGGCACTTAGCACATCTACAGAATTTTGCAAATGATGAAAGACAGGGTTATAGCAACTTGTCTGTGATAGCGCAACTAGTTATTACAAAGATGCCTTTTACATGAGGCACCATTAGATTCTGTAAGGCTGTTTCATACTAATATTTAATGGATCTTTTTTCACATTGTTATGAATTCTCCCCTCTCGGGATCAGACTGCTACTTGTTCCCATCCTCAAAGATTCTTGTTCATTAAAATTTATTTTTAAACAAGGCTTATTTATATGTTGTAATGTTTCTGTGTTTCTATTTATATGTATTAACATATATTAATGCATGTTTGTACGTATGGGTATACATGTACAATTTCTAATAATCAGACCATCAGAGAGAAACAGGAAAATAAAGCATCTACCCAATAAAATGGAAACTTAATTCTGATTTAAAATTATATGCTAGTTATCTGCTCATGCTTTAGTCAATCTAATTCTTTGTTCTTTGTCTGGCTATCTATACCCTCCACGGTGTGCTTTTGTTCTACTTCCTGTATCTCAATCATTGGTGATATATTTCAGTGTCTTGACAGCTACATGCCTCTTTAGCACTCTTTATCACCCTCATTTTTTTTCCCCTGAGATGGTGGTGTTCCCATTATTTCAAGCCAAATAGCATCACCTAGTGAATCTTGATACTTAAAAACTGGATTTAGGCTGCAGGAAGCAATGGGAATTATAATTTCTCAAAGGCTGACTGTGACTGCTTTCCTGTTAAAATTCACTGCTGAGCTCAGTTCATTGTGCCTATCCAAAATCTATGAACTGGTGGGTAGACTGAATCTAGGACATTTTTTTCCTCTGAGATCTTACTTGGACTTGTTGTGAGGTTGCTCTAATTGTAAGGCATTTTCTAATAAGATTTTATACTTTTTTTACTTCATTCATCTTATGTATCAGCAATGCAGTCCTGGCCTCTGCTCCAGTCCCGATGCAGGCAGCTCACCATTCCTCTTCTCACCTCAACGAAGTCAGCATGCAGGCAGCTCTGCATTCCAGTTCCATGGCTCCACAGAGTCACAGCTATCAAGACTGGGAAACAAACAATTATCCCAGCCCCCATACTTTCCTTTCAGTTAGCAGATCCCATCCTCGTCGCCAAATGTATCAGCAATGCAGTATTCACAATGCCTAAAGTAACTATAAATATGCTGATATAGTTATTAATCACAAAATGGAACAGACTTTCTACATAAGAAATATAGATAGTGCATTCATTTAAATACCAGAAAACTGAGTCGCAAAACCAGAAAGTCAAAGCCAACCCAGTAGTGATGAAGTTGGCACATGTGGTCACAGTAGTAAACACCCACATCCTCAATCCTTCAAACAGGACAGGCTACCTCAGGCAAAGATCCTCCTCTCCTCACACACACAACTGCTCAGCGTCCAGGCAGC
>CM053592.1:42355346-42372084 GCA_028646515.1 Pseudochirops corinnae | reverse complement strand
CACTTCTTCACTTCTCAGTGGCATGGGCAAGCCCTGCCTTGTCCCAGTTGTAGTAGCCAAGAACAAACTCCTCTCTCAAGGGATTCCTTGGCTGCTGTGGTACTGGGCTCTGATCAGAGCATTCCTCTTGCCAACAAAGATCCCAGGCAGTCTTCTACATTATAATTTTCCACAGGCCTTTTTACCTTCCTTCTACCCTCTTCCCCCCAACATCAGCCCTCCATGATGTTGAAGTCCTATGGCAGGAGACCAATATGGGTGTTGTAGGTCACTAGTGCCTTTTCCCAAAATTACCTTCTGCTTCTATTTTTTAAAAGATATTTATGTATGTACACAGTGTCTTGTCAATGGAATGTAAGTACCTTGAAAATGGAGGATATTTCCTTTCGCCTTTGTATTCCCAGTGGCTGACACAGTGTCTAATACTATGTCTGAAACAGTAGGCACAGATTGTTCACTTATTGTCTTAAAGTATTGATTACCTTTAAGCAAGACACTCCATCTCTCTCTCTCTCTCTCTCTCTCTCTCTCTCTCTCTCTTTCTCTCTCTCTCTCTCTCTGTGATTCTCTTTCTTTATCTATAGTGGGCATATGATATTTCTATAAGATTCCTTAAAATACTGTAGGGAAAAAGGTGTTTTGTAAACCATAAAATACTATGAAAATTTGAGATATTATTATTGTCTCTTCCAAACTCCTTTAAGTGTGCATAGGGAGGCAGAAGCGAAGAGAAAGAGACATTAAATTCACCATTATTTTAAAGCATATATCACTTTCATTCATCCTCAACAAGCAGTAAGTGAATTGGAAAATATTCTGTCTACTGCGTTCTAATGAAAAAGAAACTGAGAGAAATCACAAAGAATTTTACAATGTAGTAAAACTTTTGATCCTGAAGGGATTTTAAAAATCATCTCTTCCAATGCTCTCATTTTGCAAATGGAGAGAAAAAATACTCACGACCACAAATGTGGCACGTTACTTAGCTATTCTCAGTCTTGGTTTCCTACTTGATGGCTTTTAGATTTCCTTGCAACTTTAAATTATTATATGATCTATGATCCTATAAGTGACTTAACCAGTATCACATGATGATGTGAAAGTAATGGCCTTCGATCCTGTTTCTTGACTCACAATTTAGCTAAAGCAGGGATTCTGAACTTGTAGGCCATAGACCACCCCAAGGAGTCTGTCAATATTTTGATAAATGAGTAGATAACTAGATAGATAGATAGATAGATAGAGCATTTATTAACTACTTATTATGTGACAGGCACTATGCCAAGATAGATTTCAAGTGATCCATGAATTTGAATGAGGAATAAAACATTAAATCTTTATTTCAATACAATTAGTTTCCTTTGTAGCTGTATGTTTTATTTTAGGCATTTAAAACATCATTCTGAGGATGATTCATAGGCCTCACTAGATCACCAAAGCATATGACAACCAAAAATGTTTAGAACCCATGGACCAATGCTTTACAACCAGTCAGTGGCAAATCCAACCACCTAAATTGTACTGCTTCTTTTAAGCACCCAATGAAAGGCATAATGTCTACACTTAACAAGAAATAACAATTACATGATTTACTTTTTAAGTAAAGATGAATGGTTGATTTTGAATACTTTAAATAAATGAATAAGCATTTATTCATTACTTACTATGCCCAAAACATTTTATTAAACACTGGGGATAGAAATACAAAACATAACACAGATTCTGTCTTCCAAGACCTTACGTGCTCCCAGAAAAGGAAGTTTTGGTTGAAGAAGTTACAGGGATGGTGAACAGAGCCATAAGGAAAACTACTGGCAGGATCTTTCCAGGAACAGAAATGTTGATTTGATAGTAGAAAGGGTCAAAGGTACAGATGAAGTGGCAAGGCAGGAAGTTGAAAGACAACAAAAATGTATTGTGAAGTGCTCTTGGGACAAGGAGTTGTGATAAACTCTCAGCAGTCAGGAAAGCAGAATCTTAGGAGCTGAAAGTTATTGAGAACTAGAACAGGGAAACAGCAATATCAGCTGTGTTGTAGAAAATGCATGATGATTAGGGTGCAACCAGCAAAAAAAAAGGCAGAGGGTGTGTGTGTCTTTGTTTTTCAAGAGGGAAGGATTTTATATTCCAACATACACATTTTCAGATATAAATATGTTGAATGAGAAGTATTTGGGAGCCTAGTGGGACAATGGTCCTCAGATATTTATTCCTTCTCCTCATTGGTTCTTCTGGAATGGACAACAGTTGAATGTAGAATCAAAGAGTTCTTATCCACTAATAAATGGACAAGTTTTATTGTCATTGAATACTTAAATATTTAGCTTCTGCTTCTAAAATCTCAGTACACTTATCCTTATGGTGCTCCTTCCTCATTTTAAACCAAGGTGCCCCGAAGGGCTGCCCTAATAACCTGAAACCAAAAAAAAAAAAAATACATGTGAATAAAGGAGCAGTTATTCTTTTGGGCACTTGAGTTACTGCTTGTCTTGAACACTGAGATCATTTTAAAAGTTTAAAAATTAAATACTGTCTTTAACAGATCCTTGAAATGTTGCTTTTAAGTCACAAGACAGAGAGAATGTTAGTCTTGTATGGGACCTTAGACTTCATCTAATAAATCCCCTTATTTTTCAGATGAGGAACCAGAGGATCCTGCTTCAAATATTCCCATCTCTGTTGAAGGCACCATTGTTCTTCCGGTCACCCACATTCAGAACCATTTAGTCAAATTTTACTCTTCTCTCCCCGTCCATCATCCAGTCAACTGTCATGTTTTGTACATTACTTCCAGGTATAGTCTTGTATTTCTCCTCTTCTTTCAATTCACATGGCCATGATTATAGGTTAGATTCTAATCATCTCTTACTTGATGTCACCTAGCTACCAATTTAGGAGAATGTCACCTAGATACCAATAATAATAGGTGGATAGTAAAGTTCAAAGCACTTTACAAATAATACCTAATTTTATCTTTACAACAATCCTAGGAAATATGTGCTTTTATTGTCACCATTTTACAGATGTGAAAACTGAAGCAGACTTGCCCATGATTATATACCTACTCAGTATCTGAGGCCAGATTTGAACTCAAATCTTCTTGACCCTAAGTCCTGGGCTCTATCCTACTCTAGATATATTAAATCACTACTTTTTCTTCTAGGTAGACTACAGTTTCTGCCTTGAGGAAAAAAGCTAAAGGACCATGACTGAAGGAAGGCCTGCTTTCTTCACATACCTTCAGAGAGTTAATGGACTAGATTTATTTCTATCTGCCCCTTGTTTGTCTAGCTACATGGTTTTTAGGGACCTAGGAGTCAGTAAGACCTGGGTTCAAGACTTGCCTGTGACCCATACTGCCTGGGTGACTCTGGGTAGTCCACTTAAACATTAACTCAGTTGCAGAAGAGGTGCCAATCTTCATTGGGAGAAAGTTTCCTAACATGATAGTTGCCTCTGTCAGTGAAATCATAAGTCCAATTTCTGCCCCTAAATACCAATAATAGATGGAGTGTATATGGTACACTAAAGTTTTTAAAGTGATATATCTCATGGTCTCTTCACAACAACCCTGTGTTATTCATACTACAGATATTATTTTCTCCAATTTACAGAAGAAAAACTAAGGCCCAGGCAGGTTAAACACTTAATCAGTATGTTAGCACCTCACATGAGTAGGAAGAAAGATTTGAACACAGGACTTTACCTGACTCCAAGTCCTGTTATCAGTCCTCTACAATATACTAACACCTACTTCTAGTGACTCTTCCCTTTCAGGTCTCCATTTCCTCACTGTAGCAGGTTGTTTCTTAAGTGCTCAATTCAAGTCGCTGCTATAATGTGTTACCATGGACAGGTCCCTTTATCTCTCCCTCTTCTTTCTGGTAAAAGTAGAATGACATTTTTTTTTTCCTTCTCCTAAATTAAATTACATAGAAGACCACTCTGTAAACTGAAAAATCTTTATAAAAATGTGAGGCAATATTCTTTTGTGTACCAACAAAAAGTCTTAAAAAGTGCTATACATAGAGTAGGTGATGAATAAACATAGATTGAATGAGCCTTAACTCTCCCCTTCCCCCCACAAAAAGGCAACATGAATTTCCTAGGCTTTCAATTTGTAGCATAACTGTGAGAAAGGTAAGAAATGCCCTCATTTCTTTGGCAAATAGAGATGTTGAAATTAAGAACATGTAATATTAACATGAAGATTAAGAAGGATATTTTCCCCCTACAGGAAACAGGGTTTTATTGAAATTAATATTTTTCACTTAAAAAAAAGGGAAATTTGTCTAGACACAGGGATTAGGAAAAGATGTATATTAGATTATTGATTTTAGTTTAGGTTTCCATGGACCACGATGTCATCATACTCATCATCTTCATCACTGTTACTGACCCTGGGACTGTAGTCTTTCTCATCCTCATCCTCATATTATATCTAATTAGGGATAATAAAGTCTTTAGTTGGGAGTCCCAAGGATCTGTCCTTGGTCTTATAGGGGGTGCTTAACATTTTAATCTGTGACTTAGATAAAGAAAGACACAGAAGGTCTAAATAAATATGAAGATGATACAAAAGTGAGAGAAACAGCTAACACAATGGTTGGCAGAAACAAGAGGCAGAAAAATCTCAATGATGCAGACCTAATTGGATGAAATTGCATAGTGAAAAATGCAAACTTTCTATCATTTTAGCAGAGCATACAGAATGAGGGAGGTGAATCTTACTGTGTTCTGCCCTCTCTGTGCCATATCTAGAGTATTATTATCAGTTATGGGCATGATATTTTATGTTCACAAACTAGAGCCTAATTCGGAATGAGTGAAGGAGGAATCATGCCATTTTAGAAGCAACTGAAGCAACCAGAGCAGTTTATCCAAAGAAAAGCCTTAATGTATGGGGAGACACAGAGTGTCTGAGTTTTGAGGAGGATAGAAGTTTGGGGAGGGAATTACATCAGGTGTCCCCAAAATCATAGTTTATTTAAAAATGTATTAAGATTTTGGGGACATTCTGTATAATTCTATCAATTTTGAAGATTTTAACGTTCTGTCATGCAGAAAAAAGATTAAACTTAGCCCCAGATTTTTAAACAAGGAAAAAATATGTGAAAAGTTTTAGAAGAGTAGATTTCAATTTGATTTAAAGGAATATTTTTATATGATTTGAACACTCTAAAAAAAGATTAAAGAATTTAGGAAATTTAGGCCTCCTTTACTGGTGGCATACAGACAAAAATGGCATTACTACCTGTAGGAGATTTCACAGTGGAGATTCCAGTGCAAAAATATTTTCCTTTTTTTTCTTTTAATTTCTTATTCTTTGTCCTCACTATGATCTGCTGGACTCAGGAGACTTCCAGGGTGCCCATGAACTGGTTTCACTTTTCTTCCTTCTTAATCTCAAAGCCATTGTTAACAATTCCAACATTACATTGTTCTCTACTCCTGAAATTCTTGCCCTTTTGTGCTGTTAAGACTAAAGACTTGCCAGATTCCAGCCCTAGGTTAGTTCTACCATCTTTCCAACTCCTGTGTCTCTATGTCCATGCTCCTGAAAGATGTTAGAGGAAGTAATATCACCTCGCTGACTGGATCCACAACAAATGATTGTTATCTGATCTCAACTAGGCCCTGACTTGAGCATTTCTTTTATAAGTTAATTTATTCCCAAATCTTCATTTGAAAAAAAAAAAGCACTCATGTCTGCCATGTTCACTTTAAACTTCATTTAGCCTCTGACTCCTTGGACTTCTTCTGGAACATTGCCCCATATAAGTACCAGCAGGCATATTTTCTGTTACAAAACCACTGTGATTGCTTTTAGTTTCTTGTAATTGAATTGTTTCAGTCATATCTGACTCTCTGTAACCCCATTTGAGGTTTTCTGAGCAAAGATATTAAAGTACTTAGCCATTTCATTTTCCAGCTCATTTTACCAGTGAGGAAACTAAAATAAACAGAGATTAAGCGATTGTCCAGGGTCACACAGCTGGTAAGTATCTGAGGCTACATTTAAACTCCGATCTTCTTGATTCCAGGGTCAGTGTTCTAGCCATGGCCCCACCTGGCGGGCCTGCTTTTAACTAGATGTTTCTAATTTCATGAAAAGCAGTGCTGACTTTGCATCAGAGATTCTCTCTCCTTGGAAAGGTAGCATCTCAATGTTTTTTTTCTACTTAGATCCAAGAAAATTAGCACTTTACAAGAGGAATTCTTTTCAATATATATTTTTACTTGGCATTATGTGGAATCTCTTAGATAATGTATGCTTTTGGCTCTTCCTCTATTCTGTGCTAATTTACAGAACTGCACCTAAGAAAAAGCATGAAGGCTCATTAAGTTCATTGTGTTTCTTTGGGGCATACAAATATCCATATTGCAACTGAAATATCACATTGAGAAAAATATTCCTTTTTTTTCTTCTTAAATTCTTAGCCGCTTACCTGTTCTTCACTTCTGAAAGGTCACTTAATTTTCAAAGTGAGCTAATTAGTGAGCAGGATGAGTCTTAAATCATGGAAGGTTGTGATATTCTGCTATTACCCCCACTAAAAGCTAAGGTGACACTAATTAAATTAAGGATGATTGTGAAGCCTCTTTTATTACTTCACCTCTATTCCAGTTGAGCTGCTTTTTATTAATGATCATGGGGTCTCTAAAAAGATAAAGGGAAATTCAATTCAGCTCATTAAGAAAATTTTAAATTTTACTTTCAGAGGGGATATGGTAATTGCTTCATGCTATTGCTAAAAATGTTGGAAGGTTGCACAGAAAGGCACTTAAGAAATAATAAGAGCAGTCTGTCTATGAAAAAAAGGGATACCTGATTTTTTTTATAAAAGCTAATTTTTTTATAAAAGCTAATTTTGTTTATCCTAACTTAGGATAAATAAGATCAGCAGACAAAAAGGCTTGCCAATTCTCCCCAGTCCCCACTGGTGCTTTCAACATATTAATGCTGTCTTCAGCTGCTCTCAAGTGACCTGCTGTTACAAATGACTCATTATTAGGTAACTGAAGAGAACAGTGCTGTTTTTATGGCCAGTAGTCTGATTAAGAATTTGTGAAACAAGGAGCATAGTTGGGTAGCAAGTAATAATACTCCTTTTTCTTCTCTTTTCATTCCTTTCACTCTCTCCTTTCTGTTTCCTTTTCCTACCCCTCTTCTTCTCTCTTCTCTCTCTCTTTCTCCTATTCACTTCTCCTTCTCCTTTCCCCTCCTTCTGTAACCGTGACTGGATCTATATACTCCATAATTATATTAATATGAATGCATTTAAATATATTTGTATATATACAGATATATACATGTATATATGTGTGTGTGTGCAGGTGTATATATACATATACAGATACAAATACAGATGCAGATACAGATACAGATGCATATGCATATGCATATATGTGTGTGTGTATGTATTTCTCTTCCTGCTAGCAGAGGACCTTTCTTGACTGCAGGAACACAGAGAGATGTCAGTTTATTGCCCACTGGTCTCCTCATCTGACTTCTTTTAGACTGCAGGAGGTAGAGAGATTGACTATTTGATTCTGTTCCAACTTATCTCCTGGATTGACCTGTTCTCACCTGCCTAGAGGGAGAGAAATACTATTCTGCTATGTTCTTTATGATTATCTCTCTGGCCTGGCCTATAGGAAAAGGAGAGAAATACTAATCTTTCAGCTCCTCTTCTGATCCCCTCCCTGAACTCCATAAGTCCCTGAGATGATTCTACCCCAAGGTTAAACCCCTAAGAATGTTGAAAATCTACTTGAACTCATTCTTCAATGATTGATCATCAAATTCTTATCTAGTTATTCCCTCTCTGTCCCAGTGTTTCTGAAACACTGTCATTATTCAGATACCATTTTCCACCTCATACTGATCCCCTATTCCTACCATCTTAATCAAAAACTACCAAATTTCTTTTCTATCATCCACTCCCTCTCACTTAGTTTCATTCTTTCACTATCTCTGGTCTGCTTCCCTGCTGGCTGCAAACATGTCTTCGACTCCACCATCCTCAGAAAACAAACAAAATAAAACCTAATTTAATCCATCCATTTCTGATAACTGTTGTGCCACAATTTACCTGCTTTGGGGAGCTAGACTCCTTGAGAAGACCTTCTATGATAGGTGTCACCACTTCCTCTCTATTCTCTTATTGACTCTCTACAGTCTCTTTTCTGACTTCATCACTCTACTGAAACTGTTTTCTCTAAAGTTACTAGTAGTCTCTTTATTACTCAATCTAATGATCTTTGTTCAATCCTCATCCTTCTTAACCAAAACTGAACTCAGTTATCCTTGAATACTCACTTTCTGTTACCCTCCCCATATCTAATCTGCTTACAATTACTACCTTTTTTTAATTTTTTTATTCATTTTTACCTTAAATATATAAAGACAAAAAGAGGATATTTCCATGTATGTAGCACAACCTACAATTTTTATTTTATTTTATTTTATTTTGCTTTTTGGAGGGCAATTGGGGTTAAGTGACTTGCCTAAGGTCACATGGCTAGTTTTTGTGTTAAATGTCTGAGGTCAGATTTGAACTCAGTTTCTCCTGACTCCAGTGCCAATGTTCTATTCACTGTGGCACCTAGTCGCCCTGCTTACTTACTTTTGAAAGCTATATAAGTACTACTTATTTTTAAAGCTACTCTACTTTCTATGCTTCATTTACATTTTCTTTTATTCTCTGCAGTGTATTTTATATTTTTCTGTCCCAACCCCCCACCATAGAGAAGGATACCATTAAGCCCAAATATGTTGTTTAGTTTGTTGTTGTCCTTCATTATCAAAGAGGATCAAAAAGACATCACTATGTTAGAGTCAAGTTACAGTGTGTCTGACTGGCTGATCAGACCAATATGAGTTCAGAATGCTCTACCATACGTCAGACACAATAATCCATGTAAACATTTTAAGTGGATTATACAAATCTGTGCATATTCTGTTTCTTTTGAGCTTCTTTAATTCTTCTTTGCTTAAAGAACATAGCAACTTCTTTGCTGAGGGCATGACATGTTGAGTGGTCCTGTGTCAGTGTCTCCCATGTCACACAATTGATTCCAAAGTTCTTAAGTGAGAACTTGAGTGTGTCCTTGTATTGCTTCATCTGACCACCAGGTGAGCACTTGCCCTGTGTGAGTTTTCCATAAAATGGTCTTTTTGGTAAGTGAATGTTTGGCATTCAAAACAATGTGGCTAGCCCCTCAGAGCTGCACTCTTTGCAGTAGAGTTTGAATACTTGGCAATTTTGTTCAAGAAAGGACCTCAGCTTCTGGTATCTTACCCAGTATTTGGTCTCTTCAGAATCTTCCTAAGATATTCCAAATGGAAGTAAATCAGTTACTTGGCTGATGGTGCTGGGTACTGTCTAGGTTTCACAGACATACAACAATGATGTCAGCACAATAGCTCTATAGACCTTCAGTATGGAAGTCAGTCTAATATCTCTTCTCTCCAACACTTACCTTTGGAGCCTCCCAAACACTAAGGTCGTTCTCACAATGTGTGTGTGTCAACCTCATTATCAATGTGTATCTCCCTGGAAAGTATACTGCTAAGGTAAGTGAATTTATCCACATTATTCAAAACTTCTCCTTTTGCTGTCACCAATGGTTCTACATATGAATGGTGAGGTGCTGGCTGATAGAGAAGCAATGTTTCCTAGGTATTAATTGTTAGACCAAAAATAGCACAAACAGCAGTGAATCAATTCATACTTTGTTGCATCTCAGCTTTAGAGGCTGCATTGAGTGTACAATCATATGCAAACAAAAAATCATGCACCAACATTCCCTCCACTTTAGTCTTGGCTTGTAGTGTTTCCAAGTTTAAGAATTTATCATCAATATGGTATCTGACTTTGATGTCATGATCATCCTTATTGAAGGTGTTTGACAGAATGACTGAAAGGATCATGCTAAAAAGCATGAAAGTAAGCAGACAGCCTTGTTTCACTCCACTGGTGACTAAAGTGCAAGAACATAGTCTATCATCCAGAATCCAGGCAAGCAAGCCATCATGAAATTTATATAAAATAATGATGAATTTCTCTGGAAAATCAGATTTTGCTTCCTCTTAAATTCCCCTTATCAGTTTCACAAACCTCACTGAGATGATTGCCAGGCAGTCTAAGCATTGTATTATAGCTATTTTAAATGATGGAGAAAAAAAGACAAGTGTGTTGAAATGTTTCCCACTATCACCCTGAATGTTTCCTCTCCTATTGGAGCTTGAAGACTTGTATAGCAGTTGCTTGACAATTATTTCCCATTAATCTATTGAAAAATTATACTGGCAAAAATGCCAGATATTAGCTATATGACCCTTGGGTGTGTCACTTCACCTCTTTGCATTTCAGATGGCTTTTAAGGTCTCTTCCAGATCTAAGTACCATGTGTTTTGTTTTTTTGGGTTTTTTTGCTTTTGTTTGTGCCAATGGAATATTTATAATTGTTATTCATTTTTAATATAATTGGTAGAATGCATATGACAATTTACCCCTAAGCTACTTGGAAAATGATGCAACCTGACATGTTCTTTAAAAAATATTATTTGTAAGGGTAAAAACACTTTATTATTTGAGAATTAGTGAAGGATCCTCAGGAAAACAACAAAATAAACAGGTAAAATCACATGTCCGCAATATCCCAACTCTCTAACCTGGCCTAAACTAGAGTTTCCTCTCATCCTGGAATCATACCTTATTGAAAAGTCATGGGATCTGCAATGTTTCCCAGGAAGGATTCCAGAGGGAAGAGAAGCAAATTCAAGGAAGGACTCCAGATCTTGTTGGTGAGTTCACTTCATCACAGTAAAATGTTTACTCAATATGTTCTGAATATAAGGCCCTGAGAGACATGCTGACATACAAATGAAGCTTACACATTGGGGAGGAGAGGGTGATAAATACCTTCTGAATAGATAAAAATAATATAGAGTATGAGGATGACAAAAGCATGTTGCTGAAGAAAAGTTCTAGGAAAATGGGATGAGGAAGAAAGGAAAGAAGCTACTAAAAAGAGTGAATCTTAAAAAGTAAAACCATTTAGGAACATCTAAAAAGAGTAACTATTTTATACAAATTAGGTGCAAGAGGAACAATTGATACAGAGGAATTAGATGAGGGAGGAGGACTGGTAGTTCTGGTTATGTGCTTTCATAGGGAATGGATTTAAGAGGAAGCAATAAATACATATTTAGAAGAGTATGAAAGTCATCTAAATTCAGAAGAAACAAATGGTAGGGGGATAGGGAGGGAAGAGAGGACAAGATAGGGATATTTAGAGGGAAGGGTGAGGGAATAGATATAAGGAGCATATAGAACAGTATTTAGATCAATGGGAGAGGAAGAGAGGAATCTCTAGAGGAGAGAGTAAGGGAATAGGTTAAAGGGGACTTTAGAAGGGTATTTAGATTTGTGAGAATGGGAGGAGAGAGGAAAGATCCTTATAGGAGGGAAGGCAAGTAATAGGAGGACAAAGGAATGGGTAGAAGTAAAGTAGAAGAGGCAGTAGGGATGGGAAATGAGATATGCACAAACATAAAAACAAAGATCAGGAGTCGATTTTGGGAAAGTATGTGTCTGTATATGTATGCATATATGAATTCATGTATGTATATATCTATAGATATACAGAAACATTCTAGTCTTCTGGGGCGCAGGGAGGAGGAAAAAGGACAAAGTAAAAAAAAGTGAATAGCAGGTATCAAAAAGAAAACTTACAAAGAAGCAAAGTAAAGATGGACAGTTTTCAACATAATGTGTAGTATTTATCATATAGGCTTTCTTGAAATGAAAGTTTATTGTCATATTGTTGTACCCAAATCCAAATCCTGGGTCACTACACACCACCTGATTTGTGGTCCACCATTAAGCCCCCTTTATATTTCTGTCTTTGTCCCTCTCCTATATCCTGTCATAGCTTGGAACAGCTTTAAGGAATGTCTGGGCATTGCTCAGGGCAAAGTTCCCTATTAGCATTCTCTCTATATTTTTTACTTGAATTAGTATGAGTGTACAAAGTGCAACTCAGGGTTATGGTGTAATATAGAGACCACCCTGTCCTGTTCCACTGACCAAGCAGGGTCCCCACACCTTTTGCCCAGAACATGACCCTGGCCTGTTCTGGGATTTTCCAGTTCCCCCTCACCCCATGACCTGCCACCTTGTTCTGGAAAGAGCTGACTACCCCTTCTCTTTCAAGGGACACCTGAGTGACAGGAAGATTGCTACCTTGTACACTTCTACCATATTCCAAAATTAGCCCTGAACTATAGCTCTAACCAATGGCTGTTCTTTGCTTCTGTACATCATGGCTTCTGCTAGTTCCCCTCCCTGATTGTGGTTTTTGTGGTGTTGGCCTTTATAATCAAAGTCTGAACCCCCAAAAGTTCACTACCAATTTAAAAGAACACTCTAGTACTCACACGCTTCCTTAATAAATCCACAATCTAAATGTTACCTTGAACCCAGGTCACAGCTCAGTCTTATTCTCTGCACAACAATATATTTTGAATCCTTTCCTATGTTCTGCTATGAATATGGCATGTTATTTTTTTCTTTCTTACATTGTATTTAAGTTCCAATATCTAAGTTTATGATATTTTTTTGTTTCTTTTCTGTATTTATGTTCTGGTGTTTTGAGTATAAAATAAAAATTAAAAAAAAAAAAAGTGAGTCATGGAAGTCTTCCCAGGGAAAGTGGCAGCTGAGGTGAGGTAGGAATATAACAGAGCTGAAATCCTTGAAGACTTTGAAAAAAGAGAAGGCTTCTGAAAGTGAAAATTCAGGACTGAGAGCATTCTAAACATGGGAGATTCATTATGTAAAATCATGTAAAAGAAAATACAGAAAGTAATACTAAATAGTAAATATAAAAACAAAACATACAAAATTAAATTGACTATTTCTCAGGTCACCAGGAATATGTTTCTCTTACAGGTTTAGTGTACAATGTGACTTGCACTGATACAAGGGAATACCACCTTTCTGGAGAGTTTTATTTTACTGAGGTCCAAGAAAACTGGTGATTTTCAAGGACCAATGTATTACAATGTACAATTTGTTTGGCATTCTATGGAAACCCTGAGATAATAAACAATTTTTGATTACTCTCTATTATATTCTTATTAACAAAATTATACTTCTAAAAAGCATGGAAGTTCATTTTTGAAAAAGTATTTTGGAGAAGTGAGAGCAAGGGAAATAATTCAAGAAAGAATTCAGGAATGGGATTCTATTTTATCTCAAAGCAAATCTCTTCCATTTTGGAATTCAATATGAGTTGGCCTCCATTAAATTCTCTAACTGCATGATGTCCTTTAGAAGTAGAAAATCCAACACGTTTCAGGACACCTAGACTCATGTCTCACCTTGGCCTCTTGCCCACTTTGTAGCCTTACATAAGCTACTTTGGATATCTTTAATCTTTAGTTTCCTATTTTGTAAAAATTAAAATATTGGGTTAAATCTTCTTTAAGGGCCCTATCCACTCTAAAGTATCATGAATCCCATATGTCAGCACACAAATGTAAGAGAGGGAGTTGATTAAGTGAATCAATCAAATTTTCCCACCTCATCTAAAGTTAGTGATAAAATGCTAATCTGAGTCCTTAAAGTGGGAATGTGTTTCAATCAATCACCTATAAGCCCCAGGCAGAGTAGAAAATGCACACCTAGGTGATACAGTCAAGACAATTCTGGTCCTGGAATTAGAAAGATCTAAGTATATTTCTAGCCTCAGAAGCTCCCCAACTGAGTGATCCTGAACAAGTCACTTAACCTCTGTTTATCTAAGTCTCCTTAATTATAAAATATAGATAATAATAACACCTATTTCTCAGAGTTGTTGTGAGGATCAAATGAGATAATATTTGTAAAGTCTTGAACACAGTACCTGGCAAATAGTAGGTGCTTAATGCATGTTTATTGTTCCTAACTTTGACCATGAGTAATGGCACTTCATTGGAAGCTTTCCTTTCAGGAAACTTAGTAGCTCCATATTGGACTGTACAAAACTTTGGAACTGTTGGGAGTTAGATTAATGATTGATTCAAACAAGGAGAAAGGAATGTTCCAGCTAAAACCCTAGGAAAGGATTGGGGGATGGTTAGGGTGTAGGGATCCTGGTCGCTGACCTTCCATCTCCCCATTACTGGATGAGGACCTTAAGAATTTCAGAGGTCTGGAGTGCTTCCCATCTTTCTAAAGCACTCCTCAAATGGCTGACACAAATGTCTGCATCATGATCCAAGAGCATACTGGGCACAGATTCACAGCTCTACAGAGTCCATCAGAAAAGCTACGCCATACATAAAAGGAATGCTTTGAGAACTCCAGCAAAAGAATTCTTCCAGCAGCTGTGAAAATCTCATGCCAAGTGTCGCGTCTAAATATGAGGCCCACTTTCCCCTGGACTTACCATGCCTGGTTGAATAATTGATAACAAGTGATACTTATGGCAGAAAGCACACCAGTGGGAAATTATGATCCATACCATTAAAAAACAAACAAAAATATCTCAACCTACCTGATCTACCCCAGAACCCTGTGAACCCAACTCATCAGTGCAAATTGGAGTTGTAATAATCACTTCAGAGCATGTGTTACACAAGATACATGGGTTTTTCACATTCCTCACCCTTCACCTTCCTTGCTCCTTAAAAAAACAAGATGATTATAGCTCCTTCATTTAAATATGTTTTTATGGTCTTTCCTAGTAACGATTTCCCTTTCTTTCTAGCTTTCACTCCATGCAAAGACCAAAGCAGGAATGATGGTGTCTAGAAGTTGCTTACCTAATCAGCACATTCTGACTAAAATAGTTAAATGGTATCCCAATACTACTCATAAGATCTCTTTAAAAGACTTCCCTATCCAATAGAATGTTTCATAAATAGAACCTTGCTTCTTTTTTTGATAACAATTTCATTGATATACTTTTCTTCATTTTATCTTCCTTTCCTAATATGTCCCTCCCCTGCATCTCTCAGAGATGAGCCTTCCCTTGTAACCTAAAAAAAAGATGTAAATCAATCCTGTAAAAATTAATTAAAACATAAGCCAACTCTGACATATGTATGATACTCCACATAAACAGTCCTTTATGTTTGCAAAGGGATGAAGGTACATTGTCATATCTCATCGTCAATGCCAAATCTCATTAAAATTTCACAGCAACTGATATTATGGTAGGGTTTGGGGTGAGAAAGGGTTTTTCTGTGGTGATATGGTGGTATTATTTCTCTCTTTTTTCCATTTACATTGTTGCAGACATTGTGATATTGTTTTCATTTTTTGCTTTCATATTGTATATTCCCATAATTCTCTTTTTTATATTCATTGTTTCTTTTAGAACAGTAGCAATCAATTATATTTGTATAGTACAATTCATATTGCTTTTAGAAATTCAAGTTACATAAGGTATCATCTGCCATTAGAAGAGGGAAAGGTCATAGGACTTTAAAATGTATCCCTTGCTGAACATCACAGTCACACGTTTTACTCTAATAACTTAAAAATAAGGTAATCAGAGGGGACGCAGACAAGATGGTGGCATAGGAGCAGCAAAGTATCACAGCTTTCACATAGCCACTTCAAAATACCCATAAAATATGACTCTAAACAAATTCTAGAACTCTAAAATGCACACAAATATACTTTCTGCTAAAGGCAGCTAGGCGAGGAGGCCCATGTCAGGGCTGGAAGCTGAACCCAGCTTAGCCTGAAATGGTGCCTTGGACCTGGGGGCAGCCAGACAAGCTGAGATGCAGCTGGATCAACAGAAAAGCAGATCTGTGGCAGCTGTAGCAGTTTCCAGAATTACCAAGCCATAAAGAAAAAAAAAAAAGGACTAAAAGGATAGTGGAACTCAGCTAAAAATCAGGGAAGAAAAGCAGGTCCAGCCAAACTGCCTCCAGGGCAAGGAAGGGGCAGAAGGGGAGGTCCTGCACCCAAATCCACATTGCTGCTTTGAAGCTCCCGGCCTGCAGACTGCAAGGGGCCAAGCGATTGTTCAGAGGCGAAGTGCTCTTGCGTTGGGCAGCCTGGATCTGGATCGTGGTCTTGGGTGGTGCTCCTGGGTGTCTTTTCAGTGAGCAAGAGGAGGGGAGGGCCCCAACAGCCTCTGAAAAGCCCTGGCAGCTGGGAAAACCCCAGCAATGTGGGACAGAGCTTTCCCCTATGGAAGCAGAGTTCCACAGAGCTAAAAAAAAATCACAGACTGGCCAGCCATGAATAAGCACAGGAAGCAAAGTAAGAACAGCAACAAAACCCAAGATTCCTTCTTTGGGGAAAAGAAGGATCAAAGCAGGGAATGGGAAGAAGACAACACAGTCAGAACTCCCACATCAAAAGTTTCCAAGAAACATGAAGTTTGCCTAAAAGCCAGAGATCAGCTGAAGAAGGATTTTGAAAACCAAATGACAGAAGTGGAAGAAAAATTGGGAAGAGAAATAAGAATGATGCAAGAAAATCATGAAAAGAGAGTCAACAATCTGACTGAAGAAATTAACACCTTAAAAAATAGAGTAACTCAAATGACAAAAGAGGCCCAAAGGGCCAATGAGGAGAAGAATGCCTTAAAGAGTCGACTTTGCCAGATGGAAAAAGAATCGCAAAAGCACTCTGAAGAGAATAATTCCTTCAAAATTAGAGTGGAGCAAATGCAAGCAAATGACTTTATCAGAAATCAAGATACTATCAAACAGACCCAAACA
>CM053592.1:42327403-42354846 GCA_028646515.1 Pseudochirops corinnae | reverse complement strand
GACCGAGGCCCAAGACGACGATCCGGATCCAGGCCGCTCAACGCAAGAGCACTGGTCTGAAAACAATCGCTCAGTCCCCCTGCTTTTTGCAGGCCGAGGGCGGGAAGCTACAATGTGGAGGCGGGTGCAAAACCTCTGCCTTTTGCTTCTCCGCTCTGGAGACCTTTGGCCTGACACTTATCTCCCTCTTTCACAATTGCCCCTGGCGCAGCTGGTGCTAATCCCTCACCTGAGAGCTTTCTCTGCACCTCCCGCCCAGCCGCCCTGGGGCACAGCCGTGGCTTCATGCCAGGCTGGTTTCAGTTTGTAGTGCTGATATGGTTCCTCGTAGCTGAGCTGACTTTAGTGGGAAGTATCTTTGTGTGCTTTTGAAGTTCTAGGATTGGTCCACAGTCCTATTCCATGGGTATTTTGGGGTGGCTATGTGAGAGCTACGATATATTGCTGCTGCTACGCCGCCATCTTGGCTCCTCCCCCCGTTGCTTTCCTTTAGAAAAGCAGATCTAAGAACCTGTGCTAGTAGCCGCCCTAGGCATGCTAGGGTGCTTGCTGTTACATTTGTGCCTTGAGATCCTCTGACTCACGTTATATTGAGAAACATTTTTTATTCTATTGAAGCAAGTATAGTATTAGCCCTCATAGCATTGCTACAAGAAACAGACTTGTTCTCTAGATTACTGAGGGAATAACTGTGAAACAGAGGGTGCATGGTAGACATATCATCATTCAATTAACTCTCAGCAGAAAGTACATAAAGGTGATCTATCTATTTAATATATATAGTATGTTACTGAGGTGAGCTGGAAAGGCATTCCTGAGCCCCAAATGCAGGTTTCTAAGTTACCTAAGGTATTGGGATTAGCAGCAAGTCTGTCTGGCAAAAATACTGGCAGGAGATCCCATGCTTTTGCAAACCCCCATGTCAAAATCTGGCCCTCTATTGCAGGTTGAGAAGAGGGCATGAGGGAAAACTCATTAAAGGGGAAAAATCGTTGGAAGAGAACCATTCATTAAAGGACTTTTGTGTCAGCCATGAATCAGTAAAGCCACCATGACAGAAACTGGCAAGGATGAAGGCTTTGCCTGCTGCTAAAGCTCAAAAGGACAACATGAAAGAGAGCTCACCATGTCTTAAGAGGGCTCCTTTACTTTTTCCTGTGAAAGCCAGCCAACATGGCAACACTGGCTTCTTAATTTGGCTGTTTCTATAAACAAGCAACAGGAGCATTACCCCAAGCAGAATAGGAGAAGATTCATGCTAAGATCTAATTGCTATCACCGAGGGGCCAGCAGGCAAATTACAGCTTGATTTGGGGACGGGGCAGATTTCCTGCTGATTAGAGCTATCCAAAAGGGAAATAGGCTGGTTCATGATGTAATGAGTTCCCCATAATTAGAAATCTTCAAGAGAATATTGAAGAGGAGATTTTTGTTAGGTAAAGTTTGGGTTACCTCTGAGGTACCTTCCAGTCCCTATTTGATAATTTCTGCAAATTATCCATTATCTTATTATACCAGTTCTCATCCTCTGCAGCTTCTTATCTTTTTCCCCATAAATTCTTCATAGGTCTAGCCAATGTTCTGAAGGCCTCTTTCCAGTTTCTCTAACATTTTATATGTATAAAAAAAGTTAACATCCAAACTTGTTCAAGCCCAATTCTTGCTGCATGACTTTCCCACTCTCTTTTCTGATTGAATGTGTTGTCCATGATGTTGTTCCAGTCACCTCAAATATATAAACCATCTTTGATCATACAGCACAACCTAAACACTATGTGCTTTTTCCTTTGCCCTTTGGGATATCTACTATTATTTTATTCACTCATTATTTTAAAATCATAACATTTCAAGATGCAGAGCCATGTGGCAGCCCCACACAGTAGCCATTCGTGGCTACATCACAAAATATTGGTATAAAGAAAACATAATGGATTTTTGTAGCAGAAAAAAGGCTTAGGATCATTGGAAATGTCTCATTTCCCAAATGTGATTGAGCCTGATCTCTTCCTTCCCTTCAATTCTCAGGGCAGCTCTTGTCTAAGTGCATAAAATGAGATAACATAATAAATTAAAAATAAAACAAGTTTTATTGTGTGAATTGACAAATATCTTCCAGTTCCTTGCAATGAATCATTTTTTTTTTCACTGAATAAGAGTATACTTAAGGGTATTCTGCCTAGGGCTATCAAGGACAGCTGAAAGTATGTTTGTGTGTATATGTATGTGTTTTCCTTTCTTGCAACGAGTTTCCATATGTGTTAGCTAAGTGAGTTTCTCTAACCTTGACAGCAGAAAAAGGAGTCCAAGAGCTCTGGGAATCCAAGTGTCTGGGAGTAACTTGCTATTCACTTTACCTGGAATACTATGAGTCACTTGAAAAGATGAATGACTTTCACCAAAAAAATCTAATTTTTGTAAGTGCCTTGAAAAATAAAGATAAAATATTCATAGGTGAAAGACACCAGGGCCTAATGCAAAGACCACGGGACTTAGAAAAAGAAGAACAGGACAAGTTTCAGTTCCAATATTTAGTAGCTATATGACCATGGGCAAGATGAACTATGTCAAACTAGGAAACTTAACATTTATCCTAGCAATGCTGCTATTTTCAGAGACTTTCTGGAACTTCTTTTTTCCGTCCTCTTCAGTATGTCTTTCCTATTTGTGCTTTCATGCAAAATCTTTGTTCTTTGAGGGTGGCACTGATTTTCAGAAACAGTGAGATGTCATTTGTAGAAAACCTGATGATCTAGCTGGGTTCACAAGGATGAAAAGATTGTTGTAAGGGCTGGTAAGGAAGAGGCAAACAATAAAGACCGAACCTTAGTGTTTATGAAGAATGTCTTGGTAGAAAACCACATTGTGCACAGAAATTGTTGCCGTCTTCCAGGGTTTCCCATAACAGCTCTATGATGCATAGTCGATGTCTTGTCACAATTATATCACCTTTGTCCAGAACATTTGTCCAGGTAATTTTCATTGCTTAACATTTTTTTCAAACCTAGAAAATGAGGCTATCTAGGTGATTTCATCAAAGACTTTATTCTGCTATCTTTATCCTGGTCTTAGGATGATTTTGACTTCTTGAGTGCTGAACTGAGTGCAAGCTCTGCCAGATCATTTCCAGCTAGAAAGGCAACAGTAAAAGAGGTAACTATCATTTTAAGACCTGCCTTGCTAAGTTTAAGGAGGTTTACAATCAAGGAACAATCAAATCATTATTTTCTTCAGTTACAACAATTCATGAAACTGTCTACTCATATATTGACATGACTATCCAATAAGGGTTCCAAACCAGATTGGTGAATGGAGTCCTCCAATTGATGAAAGTAAATATCCTTGAAGGACTGAAGAATAACACCAGGGCTATAATTGACTTTTATTGTAGGCATAATCCATTTTAAAGGAAAATGTCTATAAAACTGGTATGTTATTAGTGTATGACATATATATTTATGTCATGAGCCTGTCCTTTGCCACTATTCTTTGTTCTTCAGCTGTCATTGAAGCATGAATATTTGTGTCACTATTATATACCTATGGCAATAACCCTGCATCAAAATTACAGTCTTCTTTCATTGTATATAGAAATCAGCATAGAGAGTGACAGTATCAAATCAAAGTCATTAAACATCATGGAATGAGTAATGAATTACAATACAAAATTTATCCACAATGGTTTCCATGACTGTCATATGAATGAAGATCATTTGGACACTGCTTGACCCATATAATGTTTTAAAGGGACAGTTTTCATAACCTTATTTTAATTTCAGTTTAATTTTTTTTTTAGATACCCACTAGTGAAGAAAAAAAAAACTCATACGGCTGTTATCAATTGAACACTGATTCAAGGATTTTGGGTCAATGAATATTTACCTTATTCAAGACACAATATGACTCTAACCTAACTTTTCAGCTTTATATTCCTTCCATCTTCTATTTTTGGAGGTTCTCCCATTTCCATTATCACTTTGTAATACCTACTCCTTTAAAGTTAACTCTATTAATTTTGATTTTCATTCTAAATCATATTGATGAACACACAAGAGAGAATTCTGGGAAGATGGTATAGAGGATCAAAAAACTTTCAGCTCTCCAAATTTCTACCTCAAAAAAAAAGCAGCAGAAATAAACATGGGGAAAAGCCCATTGTCCTCTCTAAGACATTTTGAGAAGGCCCCAGGAAAGATGCTACCTCCAGTGGCAAAGGTTCCGCCTGAAAGAAATGCAGATTCCTTCAGACCAACTCTGCAGAATCAACAATCAATGAACTGGGGGCAGCTGGGTTGAGAGTTAGTCTCAGCCTTAGAAACTTTCATCTCACAGACAGTGTAGGGGTCTTACAGCTTAAGAGGAAAAGATTGAAAGACCTTCAACTGTTGAGGGATGCCAAGCATAACTGTGCTGATCAGACACATGCTGGGCTGGGTGATTGCTACAAGGGAGAAGGAGCTAGCACACATCTGGTGAGTGAAGTAGCAAGGGGCAGGGACCTTATAGACTTTTGGCACTTGAAAAAGAGCAGAGTCTCCCCTGGTTTTAGTTCCAAGGCAGAGAGGGTATAATAGCAATCACACACTGACATACTCAGTATGGCTGCTAACACAGGTTCTTAGATCTGCTTTACTAGGAGAGATAACTGTTCAAGGAGTCAACAATCTTTTGTTTTTTTTAATTACATTCATTAGTTCAAGGGAAAAATCAACATCCTGAACATCAGGGAAAATTCAAGCAAAGAAAATAGAGAAAATAAAAGCAGAGAAATAAAGACCAATAGATAAGACTTCTAATGGGCTGAGAAATTAGCACAGATCAACAGACAGATTCAACTGTCTGACCAAGGCAATACATACACAGTTATCATAGAGAGAAGCACCAACATCTGGGATTTTAAAAGCCAGAGGTCTCCTTAAAGGGTTACCCAGAGTCTCATCTAATTAAATCACAAGAACACTCTTCTGATGAGTGAGCCCTAAAGCAAAATGCTAAACTCAGAGTATATATACTCTTTTTAGAAACAGAGGGCATCACAGCCCTCAAGACTCAGTGCCTAATTAGAAATTAAAAAAAGGTGTGGAAGCCTTCCTACAAGCGAGCTTTCCCTAAGTGATCCTCCATTAATGTACTCTACATGAGGCCTATTAATGGGCAGGGAAGATCTTATATCCCATTAACATTAGAGAGGGCAGCTATAGTTTGCAGCCTCCTGAGGGACTATTGAGAGCAAAATCATTTGTGGGCCAGTGAGCCTGGGGGCCCCAGTCATGGCTTAGGAAGAGAGAAGAGAACCCAAGGTTGGGCTCTCAGACAGACATCAGAAAATAACAGTAAGAAGGACCTGAGGATTGGGACATCATTACCCATAACTCCAGACTACAACTGATTACAAAATAGCTGCTAAAACCAAAATAAAACAATAAATGAATAAATAAAAATGAGGAAGCAAAGGAGAAAGAACTCAACCATAGCTAGTTGCTATGGGGATAGAGATCGGGTATTATATTCAAAGGAACATAATAGAGCTATAAAAGCTACTCCATTTTCAATGAGAAATGTCAAATGGTCCCAAGACTAAAAAGAGTTCCTGGAAGAACTTAAAAAAGGACTTTTAAAATCAAATAAAAGAGATAAAGGAAAAGTTAGAAAAAATAAGAGCAATCGAAGAAAATCAAGAAAATTATGATAAGAAAGTCAATCAACTGGAAATAATCAAAAACTTAAGAAAGAAAATAATTTCTTGAGAACTAGAATTGGGCAAGGTGAATCTAATGGTATTGTAAGACACCAAGAAATCACAAAACAAAATCAAAAGAATGAAAAAATGGTAGAGAAAGTGAAACGTCTTATCAGAAAAACAATGGATCTGGAGAAGAGATAAAGGAGAAATGATATAAGAATAGTTGGACTGCCTGAAAATTACAATTTAAAAAATCTTGATAAAATATTATAAAAAAATATATGAAGGAGAATTACCCTGAAGTTCTAGAAGAGGAAAGCAAAGTAGAAAAAAAAAAATCCACTGATCACCACCTGAAAAAGATCTCAGGAGGAAATCTTATACACATATTATAGGCAAGTTTCAAAGCTCCCAGATCAAGGACAAAATAGTGGAAACAGCAAAAACAACAAAAATATTAAATATCATGGAACTTCAATAAGGATTGGGTAAGATCTAGCAGCTACCATATTGAAGGATCTCAGATCTTGTAATATTATATTCAATAGAACAAAAGAGCTGGGGTTATGAACATGGGTTACTTACCCAGCAAAGTTAAGTGTAACCTTGAATGAAAAAAAATGGATATTTAACAAATTCAAAGACTTTCAGAACTTAAGGAAAAGGAGTAATTACTTCATACAATTTCGGCATAAAAAGAAAAATTGATATAGAATAAGCTATGTGGGGGGTGGGGGAGGATAGTGCTGGCACCTTACTCTCATCAGGAATAGGTTGAAGAGGGAACAACATATATATTTAAAAATGTATAAAAGTCCTCTAAATTCAGAAAGTAATGAGAAGACAAGGGGATAGGATGGGGAGAGAAGAAAAGGGAAGGAATCTTAGAGGGGTGTGTAGGTTACAGAATAGAAGGGCAAAGTAGCAGGTAGGAGTAAGGCAGAAGAGTCATAAAGGAAAGGGTAAATACAGTGAGAAGGATAGTGAGGAAAAATAAGAAGGAGGAAAATAATGATTGTAATTAAAGCTTAGAATGTGAATGGGACGAATTTACCATAAAATGGAAAGAGATAGAAGATGAAAAATTTGAAGTCAACAATACGTTCCTTTCAGGAAACATTATAAAACTGAAATACACACAAAGATAAAGGGCAAGAGTAGAATTTAGTGTGTGTGTGTGTGTGTGTGTGTGTGTGTGTGTGAGAGAGAGAGAGAGAGAGAGAGGGAGGGAGAAAAAAAGCAGGGATAGTAATCATGATCTCAGACAAAGGTAAAATTAAATTAGATTTCATCAAAAGTGAAAAATAGAGGAACTATACTATGTTTCAGTAATATTATTCAATATTGTTTTAGACCATTTAAAACATCTAGACTGAATAAAATACTTGAATGTATATCTGCCAAAACAGACACAGGAACTACATGAACATAAACATAAAACACTTTTTATACAAATAAAGTTAGATCTAAACAATTGAAGTGATACCTATTTTTCATAGGTAGGTAATGCCCATATAATTTTAAAATGACAATTTTATCTAACTAATCTATTTATCCAATGTCATCTCAATTAAGTTAGAAAAAAAAATTATTTTACTGGGTTAGAAAAATAATAGCAAAGTTTATTTGGAAGAACAAAAGGTCAGAAACTTCAATGAAACCAGGTTTAAAAAAAAGATGCAAAGGAAATACATGCAGCAGTATCAGACCTTAAACTATAAGGTAAGAGCATTCTTGAAATGTAGAAAGAATAATTTTGATTATTTTAAGTAAAAATTTTCTTGTATAAATAAAACCTATGTAGACAAGTACAGAAGGAATACAGAATACTGGGGGGGGGGGGGGGAAACAACCTTTCATAGACAATCTCAGATAGAATGTGATTAGGTCGAAATATTGCTGTGGACTCTTATGGTAAATGATGAGCTGATTGATTTAGAAAAACATGGAAAGACTTGGAATTATGTAGGAACATGTTATAAGCCTTCAGAGAAAGAGATGACAGGTATAAATAAGCATAACTATGGTCTTATGTATACACCGACACAGACACACAGACACGTACATATATGCAAGTACATACAAACATATGTATACATATGTGTATGAGCATATATTTATACATGCCTATGTATGTGCATATGCATACATCCATACATAAAACATGTGTGCATACATACATATAAGGAAGGAAAAAATAAAATTAAAACGCATTGCAGAGAACAAAAGAAAACCAACAAGAAAGCAAAGCTGGGCACATTTAAAATCAATGTATAGTATTTTTATATAGGTTTTCTAGAAATGCATGTCTATTGTTTTATATTGAATTTTATCTTCAGTCTGCTGTGTAATGCTTTTTGCCTCATTTTGTATTTAAGTTTAAAATACAAATTACAAAAATTAAAAAACAAAATTAAAATTTAAAAAATGACAGAGAAAAATTAAATCTTTTTGGTTTTTATCTACTGTTTCCCATATTTCTCACAGACTTCAGCACTTGGCTAATGGCTGACTCCCCTCCTCTCTTCTCCATATCTTTCCCTTACTTTAGGACCCTTTAATACTGATGCTGATGCTTCCACCTGCAAGACTCTAACCTTTCAATTCCTCAGTCTCCTCAAATCCCTAGACAAGCATATCTAATCCACTTAGCCACACATAGAGATGATTACACCCCAAATCTAACAGTTTCCTTGTTCAAAAAGATCTGATATCTCTCCGTCTGACCTTATATAGAGAAACCCCTTCAATGTATCCTTATGATTCACCCTTGATAAACCCACTCTTCACCCTTACCTTGACTTCCAGTCAACTTACTCTTTAGTATTTTATCTGGCATTATATTTGCTCTGCTTTCCCTTTCCTGGCTTCCCAATCTCCCCACTATAGTTACTAATTCATCTCCATACTATACTCTACTTGAATCTGTTACCCTCTTATTCTTTTGCTTCTCTCTTGCCAAAGTCCAGTCCTATATTACTCTCATCATCCACCTTCATGAGCAGAGAAATGGATACTCATTGCAACAAAATAATCCTTTTATTACTTCTTAATTTGTCTCTTTCACACCCCATAGAAGTTACTCCAAAACTTCTTTTTTTTTCTCTTCAAGTCTCTCACTAGTGCCTTGCCTCACCCACTCTCAGCTGTACTTTTTTTTTCTTTATCTAGAAAAATTGATTCCATTTACCATGGACTTCCTCTTTGTCACTTCTCCTCATCTCAAAATCCCACATTATTTTCTTTCTCTCTCTCTCTTTATTCTTGTCTTAATTATTGCCATGTCCCTTCTCCCTGGCAAGGCATGTGTCATTGATCCCTCCATTTTCTGTACTGGGTTATCCTCACATTAATTTCTTCTCTGTACAACTTTCAGTCTTTCCCTATCTATTTGTTCCTTTTCTTCTGCCATCAAGTGTGCCTGTCTCACCTAAACCTCCCAACAACAATGACAGCAGCAACAACAACAAACTCTCAGTAGACTCAAACATTCCTTCACACTTTTATCCTATATCCTCCTTTTACTCAGCCACAATCATAGGAAAAGCTACATATACTGATTACTTCCACTTCCTTTCCTCTCACTCACTTCCAAGGCCTTCCTTGGTACTTGTCACTCAACTGAAATTGCTGTCTCCAAAGTTAGCAATAATCTCTTTATTGTCAAGTCTCTTGGTTTTTACTCAGTTTTTATCCTCTTCACCTCTTCCCTTCCCTAGTCATCTCCTCTTCTCTCTACATTACCTCTCTTAGTGACCTCAACAACTTTCACAGTTCTAGTTATAATTTCAATGCTGATGGTATACACAAAGATGCTTGTTGCTTATCTCAAGTTGGATGTCCTGGAGACATTTCCAACTCAATAGGTCTAAAACAAAATTCTATCTACCCTCCAAAACCCATCTATCAGCCAAACTTCCCTGATTCTGTCAAAAGCACTATCTTTATTCCAGTTTCCCAGAGTAATAACCTCAGCATTATTCTCAAGTCTCTCTCACCCCACATTCTTAAGCAGTTGCCAAATCTTGTCATTTCTACTTCGACAGCAACTCCCTCATCCAATCTATTCTCTCTACTCACAGAGCTACAAGTTCGATTCAGGTCCTCATCACTTTTCATCAAAACTACTTTCAAGGGCTTCCTAACTGTTCTGCCTAGTTTATGTTTCTCCCCACTCCAATGCATCCTCCACACAGGCCAAAGAGATTTTCTGTGAGTGAAGAAGTGACCATCTTACTCTTCTAACCAATCTGCTCCTGTATCCCCCTATTGCCCTTAGGATAATACATAAGCTTCTCCATTTAGCTTCACAGAGAGAACTCCAACTTGTCTTTACATCATCATTGCACATTTCATTGCCCACTGAATTCTGCCATCCAGATTTCTTTTTGTTATGCACATATGACAATCTAACTCCCCACTTAGTGTGTCAGTGTTTGCTGACCCTCATGCACTTGTAATGCACTTCCTCCTCATTTCTGCCTCAGTGAATCCTTCTTTCAAGATGTAGCTCAGACAAGCACCCTCTTCTATGTTAACTTGTTCTGGATCCTATTAACTGCTAATAGTCTGCCTGCCAACCTTCCTTCTATTTAACTGCTTGGTATGTTTTGTGTGTGTGTTCATTGTCTTTATATTTGGGGTGTGTGTGTGTGTGTATGTGCATGCATGCACACTTGCACACATACATAGGCACTGGCTGTCTCCCCTGTCACCATTTAACCTTCTTTCAATTAGGCATTATTTCATTCTATCTATTTATATCTCCAGTATCTAGAACAGCACTTACATAGAACAGCATGTAATAGATGCTTAGTAACTCATTCTTGAATTAATTTATTCTTCTCTAGCCAAACTGGTCTAATCTATTTCGTTAAGACCTTAGGGAAAAACAACCTGGACTAAATGACAGGGACGTTAAAGTCTGTAAGCAAACCATGTTTGACGCCTACACGAAGTTATTGATTGACCAGGACCTTACTTCTTAAACTGAATTCTATTGTGCTTCATTAGTTGACACAGAACATTTAAATTAATTTAATATTGTTTTAAAATTAAACTAGTAACATTATATACTAATTAAACTGAATCTTAACATCATTACTTAGGAGCCACAAAGGCCTTCTTCAATGCTCAGAATCCTTCAAATACTAAGAACTGTGAGAGAGCCCTTCAAAATGACTTTATTACTGATAATTCTTCACAATAATGTATTTCAATAATTTTATTAAATTCCAAATATGAAGATCTTAACTGCTTTTTATTCAAATTCAAGTTATGCCTAATTTCTCACTATTCACTCTCATTTAATCCAATTATTGTCTTTGATTAATTGCAATTACATTCTGTAGTCTATTTTTTTTAAATTGTCCCCTTTTATTTTCAACTAATTTCTATCAGTACTATGGGTTCTATCAAGTCTCTCTTTGTTATATGAAGACAAACTAATTTCTCTTGCAATAAAATCAACTAGGTGGCATCTGGATAGAAAGCTGGACGTAGAGACAGGAGGGCTTAAGTTCAAATCCATCCTCACTCAGATACTTAATAGCTGTGTGACTCTGGCCAAGTCACTTAATCTCTGTTCGTCTCAGTTTCCTCTATCTGTAAAGTGGGGATGATAATAGTGCCTACCTCACCGGGTTGTTGTGAGGCTCTAATTAGATAAAACTTAGAGTAACTTGTGAACATTTGAGAATTATACAAATTCTAGCTATGATTATTACGGGGAAAGTAGGTGGCATGGTAGATAGAGTGCCAGGCCTGGATTCAGGAAGACTAGTCTTTTTCAGGTTCCTTTTCTGTAAATGGTCTGGAGAAGGAAATGATGAATCACTTCATTATCTTTGCCAAGAAAACCACAAATGGGGTCACAAACAGTCAGACACGACTGAACAGCAATCACTACTACTATGACTATAGACTATTACTATTTTTCAAGATACAGATGTCACCTAGTTGGTAAATCAGTAAAATAGTAGGCTAAACTGAGAAGTCTCAGTTATCTTTTAAAAGAATTTGTTGAATTACTATGTACAATTCCAACTGAACTCATTGATTAGAAAATCATTAGTATTGAAGTCAGTCTACTATATTAGTTACAATAAATGCAGCTTATCTCATTTAAGAAAGGAAAGAAAGTATCAGGGTATTTCTTAGTAGACCCAGAAATCCCAATGGTGACTTTCAGAATTAGTTTTCAGTATTAGTTCCACAACAATTAACATTCCTTAGATGTATCTAAAAAAAGTTTTCTATTTCATCACACTAAATATGAGAATTCTAAAGAAGAAAATAAATTGCCAAGCAAAAGACATCTTTTTATTGAATTAAAGAGAGAAAAAGATGTACTCATATCAAATGTTACAAATAGGGCACACAGATAGATATATAGTTTTCTTTAAACATTTCTAAGCCTACAAACACACTCCATTTGGATTTAGATAAACCCATGTTAAGGGTCTTGGAGTTATCAAGGATTAAAAAATGTTCTCAATCCCATCAAGGTATTCTATACTCAAGATAAAAGCAGAAGGTTAAGCTTCATGCAATAAATTTGTACTTTACATTCCCAAAATATTATAAAGCTTTGTAAGGAAAGGTGAGCTCAAAAGGAAATAATTCAGAGTGATTAGAAACAAAAAGCCAGAGGAAATACTACTACCAAACTTTGAAATGTAAAGAAAATGTTCATAATTTTCTGCCTTGAAGATTAAATAGGAAAAACAAACAAAGCAATGAAATGTTCAGATCTTTGGTTCACTGAAGAGAAGAAATGATTTCGCCCTTGCATCCAAAACAATGAATCCCACAACAGTTATTGAAGACAATTGGACAACATTATTGTCCAATGCTTTAAGAATCTGAGATTTCATCATGGTGGATACTTAATGAATCGTTGCAAGGTTCAACTTACCCATACCTTACTGGATGATTTCAAGGGTTTTTGTGGTTGAAAATATTAATCACAATCTGATCCCAGACTGGTCTGAAATTGGCTGAGTTCCTAGTAAGGATATAGGAATAAGCTAGATAAAACTCAAAAATCATAGAGTGCAAACTCCTTCTTTTACAAATAAAAGAAGAGGCTACCAAGGTTTAACTGAGTTATATGAGGTTGAATAATAGGTAATTAACCAAAAATTTGAGATCTGTACCCAGGTCTTCTGAATGTAAAGTCAGTTTGTCTTTGTTTTCCACTCTCTCATGCTTGCCCTTTCTGGTAGAACAGAGTCAATAACTTGGCCATAATTAAAGTTTTTAGAGTTTTGTTTTGGTTTTAGTTTTGGTTTTGGTTTTTCAGTTTGATAGGATCAGTCAGGCACTAGTCTTCTAGCACAGCCTGCAAAATTCAGGACCATCTCTGCAAAATGAAGCATCCTAGGAAGATTTAATGGAGAAATATATTACCATACCTACATTTATTGACTATGTCCATTAATTTAAAAAGCACCAAATAGATCTGCGTAAATCAAATATATAAAGTGTATAAGGGAAAGTTGGTTGTAAAGGAGATAGAACTGAGATATGTTAGGATATTTTTCATAGACACGTATACAATAATATGGGGGAAAATGAGATACTTTAGAATGCTATATTGATGACTCTCCCAATATAATATAAGCCTCTTGAGGCAGAGGTTTTTTGATGTTTGGTTTTTTTTTGTCTTTGATTTTTCCCTTTTCTTGGATCTAGCATAGAACAGTGCAAATATTAAGTCTTTAAAATACTTGTTGGATTCTATTGGGTTGAATTGGACATGGGCAGAAATAATATATAATTTTAAAGATAGGTTGAATGCATGGTAAATATTTCTTTGCAGTTCTTGTATAGTTAGTGCCCCTTAGCCTTCAATTTCCCATTTGAAATTAGTATAATTATAATTTTTAGTACATTTAAAAAAATGAAAGTTACTGCAATCATTAATGTATATAGGAGGCATGAAAATAATCAAGTGAATTATCATAATGCTGCTCTGTGGTGGCTCAACATGCTTGGGACAAAGTGGAAAAATTCTGGATTGCGGGTCAAAAAGCCCACTGTGTGGCTTTTACTTTCTTCTTGGCCGCAGCTTCCTTATCTATGAGAGGTAAAAGTTGCCATAGATCAGCAGTTCTCAACCTGTGGGTTATGTTCAATTTGTAACAATGAAAATACATCCTGCATATCAGATATTTACATTATGATTCATAACAGTAGCAAAATTACAGTTATGAAGTAGCAACAAAAATAATTTTGTGGTTCGGGGTCACCACAACATGAGGAACTATATTAAAGGGTCACGGTATTAGGAAGGTTGAGAACCACTGCTATAGATGATCTCTGAGCTTTTTAATATTTTATGAATTTCTAAGTTAATTGAGGCATATCCTCTTATTGGTATGCCAAAGGTTTATTCAGTTCTGTTCAGTTCAATTCAGTTCAATTTAACAAAGATTTGTTGAACATTTACTTTGTACAAAATACTGTGCTAGATACAGGAGATATAGACAAAAATCTAGAGCAAAGCAGATAACAATGTGCTCTACGAGTTTAGATTTTAACTGGAGTAGAACATGGATTTCATTTTGGAAGCATTCATTCAGTATCTGTCATGTGTACAGCGCTTTAGAAAAAGCCAGGCATGCAAAGACAGCAATAAAGAAATGGTAGCCACCCTTAAGGTCCCTGTATTCTAATGTGCAATGCAACACTTAAATAGATAAGGAAATACCCACATAGTCAGACTAACTTCCCTGCAGTCAGGGAAAAGTTCTGAAACTTAACTATGTGAATTCAGGGAATCAAAGTTCCCAATGCATAGGGTTTTCTATTTGCTCTGGGGGAGATGTTCTCACCAGAGTAAATGCATGGAAAATGGAACATAGATGCTGAGCTGGGGACAAGTATAGCAAAAGTCACATATAGAGGAGGGAAGAGACACCAGAGGGTTATCAATGTGGAGGCCTCTTTTTCGATGGAGTTGAAACCAAGTAGGTCAGCAAGGTGGTAAGACTGCAAAGTTCATTTTCAGGCCTCTACAAAATAAAGATTCAGAGGAGTTTGGTAATCAGCCCTTCAAACTAGAGGGGGTAGAGGCTGAGAGAAGAAGTAGAGTCAATCAAAGCTTGAGTTAGCATCTTGTGAGGAGCTTAGAAGTGATGAGTTTATCAGTGAAGTTGAAACCAGACAGGGCAGTACATGCACCTTAACCACATATAGGGCAGTTGGGGAGAGAGAGAAACTCCTATAGGCATTTTTTAAATGTAAGTATTTTTGTAGGGAGTAGAAAGGGAGGGGAACAAATATTTATTAAGTTCCTAATATGTGTCAGAAACTGAGCTAAGCACTTTAGAATGTTATCTCATTGATTCTCACAACTCTGTGAAAAAAGTATTACTACTATTGTTGTTCAGTCATTTATTCTGTACAAGACTTTGTCACATCATTTGGGAGTTTTCTTGACAAAAACACCAGAACAGTTTGCCATATCCTTCTCCTAGTTCATTTTACAAATGAGGAAAGTAAGGTAAACAGGGTTAAGTGACTTGCCCAGGGTCACACAGCTAGCTGAGGCCAGATTTGAGCTCAGGAAGATGAGTCTTCCTGACTCCAGACCCAGCATTGCGAGCACTATGGTGCCACCTATCTTCAGATGCTATTATTCTTAATTCCATTTTTGATGGATAATTCTGAGGCAGACAGAGGTTAAGGAATTTTTCCAAAGATTGCACAGGTAGTAAGTGTCTGAGGTCAAATTTGAACTCAGATCTTTCTGACAAGAGGCCAGAACTCTATGAACTGTGCTACCAAGCCACCCATTATGGAATGCTCAACTCTATCTGGCAATTGGTGGACTACATCCTTCAGTGGATTTTATAATCTCATTCCATTCTAGATTATTCCACATTCCAGATACTCTTTTAGTTTAAGTTTTGTTTGGGGGTTTTTCTTTTGTTTGTTTTGTTTTGTTTTTCCTTCAAGACTTCTATAATATATCCCCAGTCTCACATGGCAGGGAAGAGCATCTATTCCTAACAGAAATCTCTTTATGAGTGATTAAAGCAAATATGCTGCCCTGTCTGGTTTCAACTTCACTGATAAGCTCATCTCTTCTAAACTCGTTACCATGATGTTAACTTGATTTTTGATTGACTCTACTTCCCTCAGCCTCTACCCCTTCTAGTTTGAAGGACTGAGTACCAAACGACTCTGGACCCTTACTTTGTTGAGGGCTGAAACTGAACTTTGAGAAAACACCACCTTGTTGCCCTACTTGGTTTCAACTCTATAGAAAAAAATACCTCCATATTGAGAACCCTTTGGTGTCTCTTCCCTCCTCTACACCTGTTTTATACTTCCATTTGTGTGTTGTCTCTCCTTTTAGAATATAAGCTTATTGAGGGCAGTGATTGTCTTTCTTTTTTATTATTTGTGACCCCAGTACTTAATACCATGTATAACATGTTTATTGAATTGGGTTGGATAAGTATCATAGCCCATAGAATACTATACTAATTTTGCACAGCAATCATCCGATAGCCAACCCATACCTAGAAGGGAATTTACCAATTTATGAAAAAGTAAGCAAAAGTTGAACAGTTAAACACGCAAAATTAGCAAGAAATAATACAAATGAGCAGTAATAATAGCAGTTTATCAATCATGAGAGAGTTATCAGTAATGACATTTGACTTGAATGTCAGTTATAGTTTAATAATACTTTGTCTCATCTTTGATAACACTATTGACTTATAGGCATCTGAATGCAAAAGTTACGTAATTATAAAAGTTATTAAATATGTTAGGTGGGGATGGGGGAAGACAAAGAAAGAAGAGGAAAATCCAAAAGAAGAGATTTAAAATCAAAATAACATTCAGAACAAGATCCAATTGACACCTTTACTGAAAGAAAAAAACAGGAAAATAAAAAACTGCAAAAGGGAAATGTATATTAAGTTATTTAAGTTCATCAAAGCTTAAATTATTTTTAAATGAAAATCCAACATTTTCTTCATAATCAGTCAACATTACATTAATATCAAAATATTAAATAAAAATTTGGAGAAGTTTTTTTTTTAGCAATGTTAGAATGCTTAATATATACAACAATAATACAGAAAGTTCTGCTTATAAGAAGCAAGAATAAAGAATTAAAATTATATCTAAACTCTCAGAAGAGAATCTCCTCCAGAATAACCCTCCACCCCAAATATTGTATGGACAAGTTTTTCTTGTAAACCTAAGCTCACTATTTCAGATCTTTTGGAAAAGATCTCGCACCAACTTTTCCCTAGACTTCCAAAAAAAGGTCTGAAAAGAATTTTGTTCCCCTTTACCCATAAAAAAGGAGATTTCAGAGTACATGAAAATGAGAAGGAATGTTACACTAATGGAACTCGAAAGAACCTTTATCTAATTGAAAAAGGAAGAGAAAGAAGAAGAGGAGGAAGAAGAAGAGAGGAGCAGCCTGGATTTCTTTCTTCTTCCATAACCTCTTAGCACACCACCTTCATTTCTGAAAGAATTTTCCACACTGGGGCCTCACTCTCCTGATTGGTGATGCTTCTTTTAATATAATATTCCTGGAGGGCTTTGGTTGTATTTCATTTTACTCCAAACACTTTCTTCCTAACCTCCTCATTATTATGCACAAACCCTTTCCTATAGCCCCATGCACCATTACTCAAGTTTTAGAACCTGAATCCCAATAAAAATGAACTCTTCCATTGCTTCAGAATGGATGATGAACCCATTCCTCTCAGAGTTCACTCACCATTTCTGTGAATTGGAGGAGCAGAGTGCTCCATCACTCATGACATCCCCCTATGTGTATTCTTCTCCCCATTATATTGTAAACACCTTAAGAGTAGGAACTAGCTATGCTTTTGTATTTGTAGCCTATATGTTTCTCACAGTGCTTGGCACAGAGTAAGTACTTAATAAATATCTCTTCATTCATCCATTCTATGACTATTTGTGCCTGACCTGTGGTAGAGCTTGTACTAATCTAATCAGCCACAGTTGGGTACATTGCACATTGATCCCAACTTAATGATATCAGTTTGATCTTCTTCAAGAAAGGACAATGACCAATAATGACCAATAACAAGCTGTGTATTCAGACTCTATTAGGCAAGCATGGGTAGAAAATAAGAAGTAAAGGAAGAGATATTCCCTCCTTACTTCGGCCTTTGAAATATTCTCATTGGCTCTTTACCAACTTCTCCCTTATTGGGCCCAGGGGGCATGACTTTTGTTTCCCTCTCCCCTTTCTAGTCTGATCTTCACTCCAGAGCAGTAAAGAGCTTTTTTAATTGCCTAGGGAAAAGCATGAGTGGGGAAGGGGATGAAGTTTCCCAGTGGAGCCTGCCTCTACTTATGACCTCACATTATTAATACACCATTCATTGTAGGTTAATGGTGTCATCTCACATATTTCATCTCTTCTGCTATTTGGGAGCTTATAAGAATTATTATGAAAAATTAGAACCATCATTCACTTAGAATTACATCTAAGAACCACCAAATTCTAACCTTTGTCATATGTAGCTCTTCAGAAAAATGTCGGTCACTGACTTTCTCCACTGAGTTCTCTCTTCATGCAATTATTAATGCATTATTAGTTATTAATAATTAGTTGTTAATAGTGAGTGAGAGAAAGAAAAACTTCTCAGGCTATACTCTAAAATCTAGTAAGGCTTTTCATGGGAAACAGGCCCAAGTTCCCCTTCCCCCGGAATCACATGATTTCCAACGACTCAAAACTCAGAGCAGTAGGGAGTTACTCCTCTCCTCAGTGACACCTCAGCATAAGATATGCCAAATTAAGGACAGAAGTGCTTTCTCAAATGTACATTGGGTGGTCTACTATTTCCTTGTTCTGGTACTTGAGGTAGATTGCCGTGCTTTGATTGTACACTTAACTTCCAGAAAATGGAAGAAAAGGGTCAGGAGAGAGGTAGGGAAGAATTCGGTGTTAAGGCTTTATAACTTCGCCATTTCCTTTTGTAAATTGCTTTTCCTACCTAACCATTCTCAGGAGGGTGGCCCATCCTTTTTTGCTTCTGACCTAGAGAAACCTCTGAGTATTATTTCAGTAAGGATTTCTGTTGCACACAGTTTTAGGGGTGCACGAAAAGGTACATACCAAAAACAGTGTATGAGAAGTTCTAGTTTTATGTAAAGCCTATCAGTAATTCAAAAAAACTTAAAGAAACAGAGAAAGTTGGAAGTAATTTTCTGACATTTCACTTAGTTATTGGGTGGAGGGAAAATTTAAAACTTTGCTTTAAAACAAATCTGAAGGAATAACTACAGTTAAGAAAACTTCATCAAATTTCAGACACACCCATCTATTAGTTGTGTTTTTGATTTTGTTGTTTAATATGTGCAGGCCAAGGGACACTTGAGCCAAATGTGCAAGGTCTAAACTATTATCTCTGAAAGAATATAACAAAATTTCTCTGGGTTCTCTTCTTTTCATTTGTACCCCTGCTGGCATTCTTATCTGTCTTCAAATCTAAAACCATGTTGTAAATTCAAGCACCTTAGCTCAGCATTCACCCCATACAACATTGTGTAGGTGCATACAATCTGGTGATAATGTCTATCCCAAGGTAAGAAGAAAACAATGTTTTCTACTTAGGTTTACAGTTCCCAGAATTCACATTCCGAGTCTTTTCCTGCCCTCAGAAAAGTTGAGCTAACTATCCACTTACGTAAATGCATTCATATATTTTGAAGCTGAAAAGAATACTTAAAACTAGGCAAATGAGGAAAGACCATCGTCAGTGGGTGGTTTTGTTGAGGAAAAATTGAATCTTTGTAGAATGACTTGTGCAAAGATAAAGAGGCAAGAGAAGGAATCATGAGTTTGAGAAACATAATTTGGTTGGAACTTAGTATGCACAAAGGTAAATTACATAAAATAATTGTGGAAAAGGAGGCTGCTTCATGACAATTTTAGTTGCCTCTTCCTCATATAACAGGCAAGTTGTTCGGTGCTGGGCCTATACTCAAAAGATTTTCCAGCTTGGCCTAGAACTTGACAGAGAACCTTTTTAAAATTATTTCCTGGAGAGAATCTCTAAAAAATTTGAACAGAGAAATGCTGTGTTCTTACATCAGCTTTAGGAAAATTTACTTTTGTTGGTTTTTCAACTATTGATTTTGAAAAAGGGGAAGGACTAGAGGCAGAGAGATCAAATGGTAGGCTTCTGTTTCAATAGTCTGACAAAGGTGGATGAAGACTTGACATAGGATTTTCAGGCTGGTGAAAGAATACATGTGAAACATTTTGTGCAGATACAATCAATAAGACTTGGCAGTTGGTTAGATATGGACTGTGGCAGATAGTAAAAAGTCAGGAATGATTTGGAAGATTAAACTGAAGTTACAAGAAGTATGGTAATTTTAAAATTAATAGGAGGTATGCATTTAAAGAAGAAGATAATTTCCATAATGTACATAAGATTCTTATGGGCATTCAAGTGGTGTCAGATGTGGGCTGAATATATAGACTTAGGAGTACTTTGAATAGAATCAATTGAACTGCTGAGACAAATCACTCAGGGAAACGATGGGGAAAGAGAAGAGAAAGGGACACAAGACAGAGGGTTTGGGGGGATAACCAAAGTTTGGAAATGAAAGATAGATGATAATTCAGCAAAGGAGCCTGAGCATGTATGACAGCAGAATGTATACTCACAGAAGGCAAGGAATGAATGTTTCTTCATGAGTAAGAGGAGTCAAGTTTATGTATGTATATATGCATGTATATATGCGTATGCATGTGTGCATGTGCATGCACATAGGTGTTTACGTATATGCATATATGCATACATGTATGTGCATGTGTGATTTGTATGGATTGTGTTTATCTCCACATTTTTATTAGCTTCAGTTTAACCTTTTTTACTCCAAAATTCAAAATAGAAAAGTAAAAAGCATGCTTTCATTAATTTTATTTATACTTTGTCAGTCACAGTAGCAATTTTTTAAAATTACAATAAAGGATAAGAATGGCCTCTTTTCCTTTCCTTTTAGTCTTGGGGACAGGTTAAAGTCCCTGAGTAGAAAAGATTAACATAAATAAAATTGGGGCCTAATTTAAATTATGATAATGCTAATAAGTTGTGCCATGAGCATTATGAATAAACCATCATATAGTCATAAGAAGACACATCTAGAATTTGGCAGCTAGGAGATGTAACACTTCACTAAGTAATTCTGAAAAAGATCCTATTAGGTAAAGAGAGAGAAATAATGAGAAAAAGAGAGAGACAGACAGAGACCAACAGAGACAGAGAGAGACAGAGACAAAGAGAGACAGAGACACAGACAGAGAGAGACACAGACAGATAGGTTTAAGTGTTTGAGTACTCAGCCTTAAGCAACTAATATCAAGGTCAAATTCAAATCCAGGCACTCTGGTCCAATACTAAGGCCTTCTTCCTATACCATATTCCTAATTTCTCCTAAGATTCAATCAAGTTGATTGCAAACAAAAATTACAGCAACTTATGGTTTCTGAATAGCCGCAGGCTTCTAGTAAAACTTCCAGTTTTGGTACTGACATTATTCAAATCCTCCTTTAAGATGTATTAATTATCTGTTCCCTTTCCTTGCAGTTGTGGATAACAGCAAACTTTGCAATTCATTCTAGGATATATGTACATACATATGTGTATGTATATTATATATATTCATGTTTATAGCTGCTATCATAATCATGTAAGCTCAAATACTTATATAAGAAGGTCTAGAGAAATTATATATGATGCAGCTGAAAATCTAGGATGCTCACAAATAATAAAAGGCTGAAAGGTAGTACCGATAAAATATGACAACCTCTGTTAAAAGACATGAAGCTCAGCATTGAGTTAATAAAAAAAGATGGGCTTAACCAGCTGCTGAACTTCTAAGTTATATTGTTGGCAGCAAGGTACCTAGGAATCTATCTAATTATAAAGGAGGCAGACGTGGGAGCCCCTCCATGAACTGTGTCTGACCTCTTTGTGGAACGAGGAAAATGGAGATAGGAGTATTTTCACTGCAAGGCTGTTTTTGCAGAAGGCAAATAGACAATATTATTTACCCCTGCCCTGACTTTTCACTCATATTTTGATCATCCACAAGACCTATGGTGAAACAGAATGACAGTATCAATATATGCTTTCTGTGGTTACATTACTTCTTAGTTTGGCATAAATAGAAAACGGACTTCAGGGTCACAGGCAACACTCATGACCTTTGCATGTTTGCAAATGCATGATGCTGGTTGCAAGATGAATAACTGAGGGGACATGAGTATACACTGATCACAATTATTGGGAAAACCAAGCAAATTTTTTTTTTTGGTGCCTAGTTAGCCATCTCTCTGTTATATAAAGAATACCACACACTGGAATTTTTTGCGTATTTTTTGATGATCTGGAGTATTTGTGGAATAAGAAAGTAAGTTTTGCTTTTCCTCGCTGTTTAAAAAGGAGAACTCTGGAATATTCCTGCTTACCTATTTATACTCTGCTTTCTCTCAGAAAGATCTTTATGAATTAGGGAATAATAGGACATAATAGAAATGCACAAATACATAGAAGTTAAAAGGAAACATATGCCAGATAGTATGGTATTGACTCAACATGCAGAGACCTCATTGCAATGTGAAGGTGCTCTTGGGTTCTTGCATGTGTTCTCATGGACCTCCAGCTCAGGTAGGTTCTTTCAAGTGGGGAAGAATTAACCAAAATCCATCTCTCTGTTCTTTCTACCCATAGTATCTCATTTTATAGTATAAGATGAAGTGAATAAGGACTTTTTTTTTTTTTTTACCTTTCACTTGATAGACCTTTAAATATATCAATTCGGCTCTGATATCTGATGGAATCTTTTATCTCCAAGATAAGCATTCTCTAGTGCAGTCAAGTACTGTGGACATAGGATGGTTTCAGGTTCATTAACTGTACAGATTGAGTCTTCCTAGACATGCTTCCAAACATCAGTGTCATTTAAATAGTTAGATGGCATAGTAGAAGGAGTGTTGGGGCTGGTGTCAGAAAGGCTTGAGTAACAAACTCACCTTAGACACCTACTAGTTGTATTGTTCTGGACAAGTAACTTAACCATTGTTCACCTTGATCTCTTTGTAAAATGAGAGTTATAATAACACCTCCTTCTCAGGATTGGTATCAGAGTAAAACGAGATAGTATTTGCTAAGGACTTTTTAAATCTGAAAGTACTACACGAATTATAATTATTATTATTAGATGACAGCAGTGTAGCAGAAATTTAGAGCTAGAGAGACATTCATAGAGGAGAGTCAGCAAGGTGGAGTCAGGATAACCTGGGTTCATCCCTTGCCTCTGACTATTATGACAGGAGTGCTGTCAGAATCTAAGACTATAAGTTGAAGAACAGCTACTGAAGGACAAATTCATTCATGAGAGAACTCAGTACATTGGTTAAATCACAGCTTTAAACTTTGAAATGTGAAGAAACACAAAGATGAAGAGACAGACAAACAAAGAAAGAGAGAGAGACAGAGAGAGACAGAGACAGAGACAGAGAGACAGAGAGAGACAGAGGGAAATACGATATTATTTACCATACTATTTCAATTTCTTTATTTAATCTTTATTTCTTCATCCCTCTAGATTCTTCTCCTTGACTAACCAGTAAAATATTCCATGAATTATTATTCATACCTATTGTACACTTAACATGATTTATTCTATGTTACTGCTGCATATGCCCCATATGCTTCTTCTTCTTTGTGTTTACACTCCCAGGAAGGGTTGTCTGGGGAGGCTGTTTGCATTTTCTTATCTTCCACTGTCTTTTCTGTTTCTGGAAATGTGGTCTCTGACCCCAATATTCTACTGCAATGCTTTCTCTAATACCCTTTTCCTCCAGGATATGCTCCCCCTCATTGACTTCCATGGCACTGTTCTTGCTCAGTACACATTTTATCTATCTTTCTATTCCTTCTCAGCCTTCTTTTCTGAATCATCATATATCTCCTGACCACTGGGTGCCACCCAAGGCTGTAATCAAAGGATCATAGACTTTAAAGCACAGTTTCCCAAGATAATAAGTGAAAAAAAGTGACTGGTAAAATTAAATACATAATATTTTGAAAAGTGAAGAAAATAAGTAATTAAGAAATTTGATATGAAGTCTAAGAAAAACCAGGCCCCGGCAGAAGTGAAAATTCTAAGAGGGAAGTAGGGTACACAAGTAAAGTCATGTTAGAGAATAGCAATGAGACAAAGGATTAGAACAAAATATCTAGGCTTGCAGCTAAAGCATTAGAGATGAATAAAGTGATTGGAAATCATTTTAATTTTAGTTGAAGGACAGTTCATGTCTAAAAAAACAGTTCAGGCAGTCCTCACTTTTTTTTTTTCATTTCTTTCTCCTTAATTTATTGGCCAGTTATGTTTGTTTAAATTTTAAGATGGGGAGGGGCAAGTAAATCACAACAGAATTTTCCCTGAAAACAAATTGTGTCTGAAGTCAAAGAGCACCATTTTTTATAGGCATCCTACAGTGGAAATGGCTCTCTATAGACATTTTATGAGTTCTTTGATTATTTGGCTGGTCAGGTTTTCATTACTTGTGATGAGTTTTCCCTCTTTCTTAACTGTTTGCTAGGGAAAGTTTCCATTACAGAAGATAGCTATTCCCTAGTTACCTATTCCTGATTAATAGAGGAATTCCATCTCCTGACATTCTAACCTTTGAATTTTATTGCTACAGCATGTAACTCACATCAGTTAAACATTTCCGTGGCTCCTCATTCATTCATCTGTTTCTGTTCTATGATGAGCAATACTCATGTGCCTAGCAATTATTATGCAGGAGCATGGATAAGTGATTACTTGGAAAATCTATATTTATGGGACCTAAGTTATACAATCTCTTTATTAATCCATGGAGTGAGAGCACTTGGGCCTGCCAGTCAAATTAAACTTTAGGAATACATATAGCTACTGTAGGCTCCCATTTACCATTGGAAGAACAGAAACTAAAAAAGGAAAAATAAAAAAATATTTCTTCTTGCCAAATAGACCTGAAAAGGCCCCCATTTTTTATTCCTATCTGCAATAAACCGACAAAAACATTTATAGGCCAATTGCAGAAATAAAGTCTCATTTTAAAAATCCAGTGGCTAAAAGGAAATTTTCAAGAAAATATCAGTAGTTTAACTAAAGAAAATTCAACACAGACTATAGATAAATAATTAACATTTCCAAGAATGTTCTTGATTAAATTATCCAGATCATGAAAGAAATGATAAATGTTGGAGAGAAAACTCTTAATCTCTGTTTTTTTCTTCACTTCAATCTCCATACAATGGGGGTGGGGGAATAATTTGAAGTTTAGAGATTTAAAGGGCCAGGTATTAACACTAGAGTTGGAGAATATTGACATACTCATGTATTCACATGGAGGGTAAAGAGCCTAATCATGTCTTCTTTTTTGCTCTAGGTGTCAATATTTTATGGATATTGGTCACCAAGAAACAGCTCTCAAGAAATAAAAAATGTTTGGCCTCCTCTATGCACCTTCTCTTTAACATGGTTGTGAGAAACACATTTTGGGGGGCCACAGGACTTCCCAGGCAGGGTCAGGGAGGTAGCCCAGGATGAGCTTCTGTTGCCCACTGCTCCCCTGGGAACCCTTAGGAAGATGCATGTGGGATGCCCCTCAACACAGCTGTGGGGATCATAGGACTTCCAGGTAGGATCAGGGAGTTAAGCTGAGATGAGATTCTGCTGCCCACTGCTTTCCTTTTCTGGGAACCCTAAAGAAGATCCACATGATGTATGTCTTAAAACAAAAAACCCCTCCTCACTGAAAGAACTCAGAAAGTGAGTGTACTGAAGATGTTTATTTATGCTTCCAACAAGAAGGGGGTGTGGTGCTCACTAGAGACACACAGAAGCAGGAGTGAGGGTCTGCAAGTTCTGTCCTTCCTGGTAGACTTAGGGTTAGTTAAATTCCTCAAGTTACTTACTTTATTTCCCTCTACATATATATTCCACATTCCTTCTCTCTATATATAGTCAAATTTCTCAAAGGTTAGTTAAATTCCTCATACTCCTCACCTTATTTTCTTCTATATAGTCTACATTCTCTGTAGGTGTAGATCATTTGCGGATTACATAGGTATGGTAGTGAAGTTACTTGTGACCTGAGCATGACCTCTCAGGCTTAAGCCTGTTTTTCAAGTTCAACCCCTTTCCAATCCACCAGGAGCCAGGATGGCCATTGTCTCAGTAAAACAAGACAAGTGAGCTTCCCCACAGATATTAATCATCTCCCCGTAACTTTAGTGGGAGCAAAACAAGATACCATTATATCCCTTCTTACATGGTTCTCTCTGCTCTTCCTACCCTATTATCCAGACCTATCCTTTCCGGAATCTTGGTCTGGGGCCATCCGTCATTCTTGCCAATTAAAAACAAACACAAACAGAAAAATACATTCCATAGCAGGCTGAACACAGCAGCTAAACATAGACAATGGGCTAGAGAAGGAATGTAATGTTTTTAAGGCTACAAAAGCAGAAAGCAAACATAGCATGATAAATGTTGACCAGGGTGAACGCAGAAAATGTTGGCTATTTTCAAAGTGAGACTTTCAAGGGCCCTTATGCTACAAAAGTTTTACCTGTGCATCAATTACTTAGAGATAGTGCCTTCATTGCTGCACACCAAAAGTGACATAAGGTCTAAGTATTCCTGAGTGGCCTGAGGCAACATTGTAAATTATGAAAAAATCTGCCCTGACTTCCTTTCCATTTCTAGATAATAACCAGGTGGCTTCTCCATCATCAAGGACACATTGTCCTAGTTCTTCCCAATCTCTTGGTCTATTCATTGTTGCTCTGCTTTTTTTTTTTTTAAATCTTCACTCCATCAAGAGAATAAAATATTCTTGTACCAGAACTTATGTCCTCATGGGTCACAGGATTTCAAGTAGCTAAACTTATGGATTGATTCTTGCTAATGTGCTAAGGAAAAAAGATTAGAGATCATGTGTTAATTTAGACTCTTGAATGTAATATTCCTATCTTAATTTATCTAATCATCTAATTAGTAAATTTTTAAGGAATATTTTCCTTTTGTATGTAGAGAGGTGGTTAACATTCTCAAAATAGACCCTTTGAAGAAATATTATATTGTCTATGTTATTTTGATACCCATGTCATTTTTGTTGACTCACAGATTTTGATAGCTCTTTTTACTAATTCCATATTTTGATTATCTATAATCTCATGTTTGTGGATAATCCTTACAATCATACAGATCTCAGGCTATCCATTTCCTCTCATCCTGTGCAACCATAATCCATGCCCTCCCCTAAATTATTCACATGGAATTCATCCAATCCTAGGGGGAGGGGTTCTTTCTTTAGCTTTCTTCACAAGTGGGCACCAACAGAGCAATGGTGTTGTTGTTCAGTCATCTTAGTTGTGTCTGACTCTTCATGACCCCATTTGGGATTTTCTTGGCAAAGATACTGGAATACTTTTGCCATTTTCTTTTCTAGCTCATTTTACAAATGAGGAAATTGAGGTAAACAGGGTTAAACGACTTGCCTAGGGGTACTCAACTAGTAAATACCTGAGGCTAGCTTTGAACTCATGAATAGGAGTCTTCCTATCTCCAAGCCTAACCCTCTATCAACTGTGGCAGATATATATTGGATCCAGTGTTGGATCTGTCTGTAGTCAGGTATCTATTACCATTTAGAAAAATCAGTTATTTATATATA
>CM053592.1:42296710-42326903 GCA_028646515.1 Pseudochirops corinnae | reverse complement strand
CATATATAAAATTGGTTCATTAGCATATATATGCTAATGAACCAATTTTATGGATGTCTATCCAACTGCATATCCTAGGTTGAAATAGGCAATCTTTATTCACTTTTCTTTTTTCTAGTATAGATGGGGCAAATTCTTTTGAGTTAGTACAGATTTATTTTTGGAGAACAGTGTTATTCTAGGGCTTGATGTTATCATTACAATGTCATTTGCAAAGAGGGATCTTAAGAATCTCAGCATCTACCAAGAATCACTTTTCCATCCTACTCCTCCTTGGAGATTTTCCAGGAAAGCAGTGGCAAACCCTTTAGTGTGTATATATGTTTCTGTTCCATGCTTTGACTGATACGAAGACATTCTTTGCATGATATTACCTTTGTTGTTATATCTCTCAAGAGATCTTGATGATTTGTATAATCACACAGGAGTTTAGAGGAAAATATTTTACTGTTCTGAATCGGATGCATTGTATTAACATAGAATGATTTATATTCTCTACACTTTTTGGTCAATTAATAGTAAAATATAATATTTACATAACATTTTAAAGCTTGCCAAATGCTGTGAATGTATATCTTATTTTGATCCATATAATAACCATTTTGATGTAAGTTCTATTATCACCAATTACAGCTGAGTAAAAAGCTGAGAGATTATTGAAAAACTTTTCCCAAGTCACATAGTGTCTGAGACAGGATTTGAACTTAAGTCTTTCAAGGTCCAACACTCTTACTCACTGCGCCACCTAGCTCACTCAATCATGTGACTGTAAAGATGTTTTATAGGATATCTTTTTGTCTTCCTGTACCTGGCACAGATTCGACATTCAATATGTTATCGTATCACCTTATTGTTTTACTTTACCGAATGTGTGATCCTGCCTTTGCTCTTATATATGTCTGTTTCTGACCAATCCTCCAACTTCCCAAGAAATTTGTTTACTTCTGTCCCTTTCCTTCAACCTTTTGAAGGTACCAGAGTCATAGCCTAATATGGTCTAAGACATAATTTGCTCTAATAAAAGAAACAAAACTGACTTTAGGCAGAGGGATGGCAGGGTATATATGTATGTATGTATGTATGTATTTCTATGTGTATATATATGTATGTATGTATGTGTATGTATATGTATATGTGTGTGTGTGTATATTGTGGGATCTGTCTGTAGTCAGGTGTTCATTACCATTTAGCAAAATCAGTTTATAGGAGCAGAGATCAATAGCTAACAATGTAGCACAATGTCTAGCTTTTTCTTCCTTTTATATACATCCTAACAAACATTATATCCTTGAATCTTCACAACAAAGGTGGAATGGGGCCTCCTGAATAGTGAGTTCCACTATGCTAGAGTTCTCCCAGTAGGTGATGGTTGACTACTTATAAGGAAGTCTATATATGGGAACTGTATTCTGGTATGTATTGGACTAGATGTACTCTTGGATCCCTTCCAACTCTGAGATTCAACAAACAGAATAGCAGTGAGGTAGTCCCAAATTACCTGGTGACAGATTGCTGTGGGGTGATGAATCAATCTCTCTACCTACTTCCTTGAGCATATTGTGTGCCCTTGTGTAAACATCTGGGACAGAGGCAGCCATAAATCATTTGATGACAGATGTCACAAGGTAGTAAGAGCCCCAACCCACTTCCTTGACCTCTATGTCTTTATATAAACATCTTCCAAACTCACTTTATTATAAATACTTTTACCAGTCATTTGTACCAATCTGTTGGGAACTATTCTCTAATTGTGATGTCCTACACAAGACTGGGCTTTTATTGGATACTGTTTGGTTCCCTTGACTATGATACTTTAATTAAGGAGGGAAGCAGGATTTTTTTCTAACTCTAAACATTTGATGGTCTTCATGGGTTCATTTAAAGACTTTTTTAATGACAGTGATGAATGAATCAGATATTCCTGTCCATCAATTAAGCAGAGTGATAAGAACTTGGCACTATTTAAATATGTGCCAAGACCATGATCAGCCTTTTAGAAGGTTAAAAGTGACTCCCATCCCTCTCTTATTATGACTTAGTGATTCCTCTGCTCTAAAAAGATGCACCTATATCCTTTGTTTTGAACCCTCCTGCTTATGCATGGGCCCAATTCTGGTCTCTTAATCTTCTCATTTGTTATCAAAAACACAAGTAATTACAGAACAATTGTTTTATGTATTGCTGGTATAAATGATTCTTTTGTTAAATCTCCCTAGGAGTCAAAACTTTAGGACCATCCTGGAATAATTCATGAACATCTTATCTGCAAGTATGTAAAATGAGATTCGGAGATAGATTTCCAGAACATAAAATTGTGAAATAGCAAAACAAGTACTCAAGCTTTGTTCTTCTGATGCTGAGCTCAGTGCTCTTTCCATGATACTGTATCTCAGTGTACGAAAACTTGTTGAAGGCTTGCTTCAAGTTCAACAGCATAATAAAAATTAGAGAATTAGAGGTGTTTTTTTTTAATCATGTCTTAGAAGAGTCAGAGTCTCTGGATAGTAATAAGCAGTAGAGTCATATTTTAGAAATACTCAAAGAGAATTTTGTAAAGATTGTCATCTCAGTAGGAATAATGCCAATCCTGGCAGCACACCTGAGGACTGCTGCTGTGAATAATTTCAAGGGTCTAATTACATAGTTTAATAAAGTCTCTATTTATTCAGCAATAAACTAAACATTGTTCAATAAATCATAACATTCATAGCAACATTGTCATGCAAAATATATTATCTAATACATATATATCACTCAGTATGTCATATGATGCATAGCACATATCATTGCATTCAGTAGCATTCCCCAAAATACCTGTTTATACAATCCCAGGCTGGTGTTTTCCCTGGCACAACTCATTCTTAAGTGGTAGCAGAAAATACCACACCACCCACCCCTATGTTAAAGAAAAAACAATCTCCTAAATACCAAATGTCCAAATCCTTTTTCATCTTGACTCGAGGTTGACTTCCAAGTCCCATAGCTCCTCCTCTGTGGGCTAACCACTCCCAACTCTCACTTGGATTCACATATAGGCAGCTCTCTGCTCCTGCTCCATGTCACAGCTCACAGCAACTGCTCCACTCCAAGCTCCTGCCAGACAGCAGGCTCCAGGGGCTCCTGCCCACAGCTTCTGCCTCTGGGAATATAAAGCTTAATAGGGCAACAACAATACTGACACACACCACTAGCACCACCATTTCAATTTACCTCCAAAGTCCAGAGGCTCTGTATTAACAGCTCAGTTCACTTTAACAGCTCTAAAAAGGTGTTTAAGCTAAGCCTCCTTCCCATGGGCAGGTCTCTGCCCTACAACTCTATTTACTTTCAAGTTTCAGAGACTTTTTCAGCAAGTCTGTCCCATCAGAGATCTTCCTCCCAGCTCCCAGAGGTCTCCTCCCAGCTCTCTGAGGTCTCCTCCCAGCTCTGAGGCGGTCTCCTCTCTTCACCCACTCACGCTGCTTCCCTCTCTGGGCACTGTGCCACAATCTCAATGCAGTTCCCATGATTCCTGCTTTCTCAACACCAGCTCTCTTTATATACAGTTCTACTCAGCATCTGATTGCCTAGAGGCCACTTGCACATGTCTGATTGGCTCAGGGCAGAAGCATGTAAGACTGAGGCTGAGAAAAAGAATAACATACACACACACACACACACACACACACACACACATACACACACAAAAAAATTCCACTTTGCTTGCCATTACAGTAGGTAGCATCTTACATTCTTATTAAAGATCATAGCAAATGAAATCAAACATTTGGTTGTGTTCAACAAAACTATAAACAATATCTAATGCACTATGCACTTTTTTTTGCTTTCCATGAATTATATTTATCATTGAATCTTTTTTTAATCATTGAATCTTTATCCATTATTCCCAGAGTACATAAACTTTACTTTTCATTTGTGAGCAAATATTTCTGCAAACTCACATTTAAAACAAACAAGTTCAGCTCAAAGAGTCCTTGAAGGCGCTTTAAAACCTCCTGACACAAGATTTTCATGTTTTTTTTTTTAATATTGCATAATTTATAAATTAAATTAGTATGTGAGTGCCAAAGCCCATTTTGAATTAGAGAACCTTAAGACTGACAAAACATTTTCTAATAACTTATTAATTTAAAATCAAATTCATAAACAGTGCTAAATAATGTTGCCATTTACAGAGTCTGCCTGAGGGGCTACTTGAATTCTTCTCTAAGACAGTTGTGTGAGTAAAGCAAAAGATGTATTTAGAAATCATTAGAATTTCTGAAACTGATCTAGATAATAACTAACATTTGTATGACACCTTGAGGTTTACAAAGTCCTTTCCAAGCAGCAACTTTGAGGTAAAGAGAATAAATATTTTATTCCCATTCTTGATGAAAAAATTAGTACATTAAAGTATTGCTGTTCAAACCCAGATCATACGCCTCCTACTACAATACTCTTTCCCTTACACCAGAGAGCCTTTTAGATTCAAAACAATCAAAGTTAAATATACTATCTTCATATGTATGACCACTTAATAAGCAAAATTATCTAATTATTTTACTTTAAAATGAAGTTTACCAAGTAAATAAGTATTGAATGTCCTTCAACATTCCAGCGATACACAATCAGAAGAGACTTGCTACATTTAAAATTCATTTAAAGTAGACTCTTTATTAGAAACAAAATCTGTCAGGGAGAGATAGAAAGAAAAATTTCATTTAAAATCACAACAGAAAATATAAAATATCTGGGAGTCTACCTGACAAGACAAACTTAGCGACTATATGAACACAATTACAAAATACTCTTCAGATAAATGAAGATAGATCTAAACAACTGGAAAAATATTAATTGTTCATGAGTAGACTGAACCGATATGATAAAAGACAGTTATAATTAAGTTAATTTACTTATTCAGTGCAATACTATTCAAACTGCCAACAATATTTTATAGTGCTAAAAAAATATTAAAATTTATCTGGAACAACAAAAAGTCAAGACTATTCAAGGAATCAGTGGAAAAAATAAATGTGAAGGGAAGCAGTTGAGCAGCATCAGATTTCAAACTGTATTACAAAGTAGTAATCATCAAAACAGTTTGTTACTGGCTAAAAAACAGAGAGGTGAATTGGTGGGATAGATTACACAATACACGGTAGTAAATAACCGTAGTAATTTAATAAATCCAAAGTTCTAAGCTTTAGTGGTAAAACTTGCCATTGACAAAAATTGCTAGAGGAACTAGAGAGCAATTTGGAAGAAAATAGGAATAGATCCACATCTCACACTTTTTACTGAGGTAAGGTCAAAATGGATAAACGATTTGGGCATAAAGGGTGATATTATAAGTAAATTAAAGAAGCATGGAAAGATGTAATTATCAGATATATAGATAAGGGAAGAAGTTATGAACAAATATGGGAAAGAGAGTGGGGGGGCAATAAAAGAAGTAAATTAGATAATTTGGATTATACAAATTTTTTTTCTTTGCACAAGCAAAATAAATGCAGCCAAAATTAGAAGTAAAATAGAACCCAGGGGAAAAAAAATTTACGTTAAGTTTCTCTAATAAAGGCTCTATCTATCTACCTATATCTATATCTACCTATACATCCATATATTTCTATATTATTTATATACATACACATGCATATACATATATATTATATGCTTATATTTATCTTTATATTTATTATATGCTTATATTGTATCTCCTCAGCTATCAGAGACACTAGTTTTTTTAGTACCCTTCGATGTAGTTTGTATGAACCTGGTGTCTGGAATTGATCAAGCAGAGAAAAGTTAATCTCTTATTGTCTCTCTAGTCAACTTGGGTAGCAAACTGGTATTATCCAGTTTTATTCTGTCTTTTTCAAGACCTAGCCTTAAATCACTGAATTGCTTCAAATAAATTGAGGCTTAGGAAGAACCTTAGCTTCAAAAGACCAAGGTCTCCCACTGCATCTGGGTTCATCTCCCATTGCCCTGGCCTATGTCTCACCTTTGGACTCAGATGAGTCTGGAGGAGAGAGTGAGGCTGATGACTTGCACAGTTCTTCCTCACTTAAATCTAATTCACGTGAAACTTAAGACATCACCCTCCTGATGTCATTGATTCTCTGAGAGAAAGAAGGACAAATAGCAAGTCTTTTTCAGTTCAAATGTCATTCTATTTGACAGAAGTTAAATCTAATAATTTTGACCAAACATGTCTGTTGTCCTGGTCTTATCTAACCTGAGCAGTAGGAGTGGTCCTATCCTTTCTTTGATCTTCCCTTCACCTTAATATAGCATCAGATACTGAGATAGTTGTCCTCCCAGTCTCAAATCACTTTTATTAAAAAAAAAAAAACCTTGATAGAGAATGGAAGCAAAGACTCGTAACTAAAGGTAATAGATATCCATATAGATATGGATATGGATAGATATAGATAGGTATGTGTGTGTGTGCATGTGCGTGTGCATGTGTGTGTGTGTGTGTGTGTGTGTGTGTGTGTGTGTGTGTGTGTGTGTGTGTGTAAGCTAGTGTCACTGTGGAGTAAGATATGGAGTTCATGATCTCACTTTCTTCTCCCAGTCAAAAGAAGTGTAGTTAAAATTGTAACGAACCATCCCAACTACACTAACTCAGGGGCTGGACGTTTTTGTTGTCATTGTTTGCCTGTCCTATGTCTCTCCTTTGCGTAAAAGGAACTGTAGCCAACAACTTCAGCTTCCCCATTCTTTCGAGGGCTTAGTCTTTTGAAGCAAACCTAATTAAGCCCTAAATTCAAGTTTTAAAGTTCTATTGGGGTAGGTATAGGATCATTTATAAAGCTACACTGAGGACAGCTAGATGGCATAGTATATAAAGGAGTGGCCCTAGAGTGAAGAGGGGCTGAGTTCAAATCCAGTCTCAGAACTTTACTAGCTGTGTGACCCTGGGCAAGTGACTTAGCCCAGATTGCCTAAAACAAAACTAAACTAAACTAAACTAAATTGTGATTCAATAGATGCTGAGGGAGATAGGAGTTATTTTAGGTATTTTAATCATCCACACCAGAAACACAATGTCCTAGAAGAGATAGCCAATGAAATATAAAACTGTCTAATTCCAATCCACCATGAACAATCTGATTTTAACTATGGACATGTCTATAGAAAATGAGAATACATTCATTTCAATTTTTTAAAAGGGTCTTACAAATATTATCACCACTGGTAAATTAAAAAGAAAATGAGGACCTTTTTAAAAAACTGTACTTTTATTTTTCAGCTCTGAAAAATGGAAGATAGAAGGAGAGCAGGAGGGAGAAAATCTTCCTCATCTGCAATACTTACCAGCTAAAGTTTTCAGATGAGGGGAGGGAGGAGGAGTTGACTATCACTCAGTCCCTTTCTCTATTAAGGTTGTGTAGATCCACTCTTTCTTATTTTTTTTTATTTTTATTTTTACTTTGCTTTTTGGAGGGCAATTGGCGTTAAGTGACTTGCCCAAAGGCACACAGCTAGTGAGTCAAGTGTCTGAGGACGGATTTGAACTCAGGTCCTCCTGACTCAAGGGCCAGCGCTCTATTCACTGTGCCACCTAGCCTCCCCCCACCTTTTTTTTTAGGTCCACTCTTTCTTGCACAACAATATTGACCACTGCAAACAGAACATAGCTGCCTTCCAACTCATTGATCAATCTCTACCCTGCTTTCTATTCTCTGTAAACTTTTTCCTCTCTTCTCCCACAGTGTTGACTCCCAGCTTAAATCCTCTTTCAATTTTCCCAATTTTTCTTTCTCCAAACCTTACACAGCCATGATCTTCCCATTTTAGAGAACTAACTCATAAGTGCTCAGAAGTTTGTGAGAGGGGCTACACAAATAATGTCATTGCTGTCAAGAACTGCATCAGGAAAATATCAGAATGAGCTAAATCTAAATTAAATTGCTTAATGAGGGAGAAAAAAGGAATTGGAACAATTCCCACATTATATAGGAGTTTGAAAAAGGAAAGTAGAAAGAAGGAAGAACTTTTATTGTGTTTTTCTCTGTGCTGAGAATGATATTTGGGTTGAAAAAATAAAACAAAAATGTTTAATGGACATTAGAAATTTAATATAAATAAAGAAAGGATGAGAAAGCATCTAGGTACCAAGTGTACAGAAGAACAAGTTACCAAGATGGTCTCCTATCCTAGAGTACTAAAACTACGAGTTGAATTGTTGAATTATTTATGAGTTTTGAAAAATTTCAGAGGACAACATGATTGCTAAAGATCTTGAGATAGGCAGAGGGCTTTTTTTTGAGATAAAGGTTTCATTCTTTGAATTAAAGATCAATGAGATTGACTTTGATTCTTAGAGAGATTATAGTAGGTATTATTAAAAGTGGAAATAGTAGTCACTAAGGAGTAATATTGCTTCAGTGACAAGAAGTCTTACTAAAATAACCCCATTTCTTTTTTAAGCAAGACTGCTAGAATGGTAGGTTAGGGGAATTGAATAAGTTTAATAAATCTTGATATGTGAGCAAGCAATAAAGTTGACCACATCTCTTGTGTCATCCTTACAGGAAAAAAAAAAAAGGAGAGATATGAACTACATAATAATAAAATTGTGTGGATTTTAAGCTGGCTGATTAAGTAACTATTAATTTACCAATGTCAATCTTAAGGGAGGTCTAAACAAATTCTAAGACTTTCTCTTGAAGCAGGGCTGTTTGCTAGTTTTATTAAGAACTTGGAAAAGATATAGATTACATTATTACAGATGACTGAAAGTTTAAAGTTATAACCAACACACTGGATGATAAAACCAAGATTCCCAAAGTTTCTGATCAGTTAGATGAAGCAGTGGGCTAGGTTAAAAAGAATCAATCAGTAAAAAAATAAAAATAAATAAAATTAAAAGCCTACAATGTCATGGAAATCTTGTTACAGCAATTTGCATTTTTTAAAATGGTGTAGGTGACTTACAATTTCAGCACAGCATGTCAGCTAAAAAGCTAATATGACCTTAGGCTGTGTTAATGGAAGCATTAGTGTACAAAATGAGGAAGATTATAGCCTTGCTGCACTCTTACCCACTCAGACATTATCTGGAGTCTTGAGTTAAGTTTCTGGCACCATCTTTTAAGAACACTGATATCCTGGAATTCTTTCATAGGACCATGACAAATATAATGTGGAGACCAAAGATCATTCCATATGAGGGTCATTAATGTAAACAGGGATGTTTTTGGGGGAAAAAAAAAACTTAAGAACGACATAACAGATTTTGTTACATATTTGAAGGGCTATTATGTATAAGAAGTCTTAGTCTTTTTTTTGTTTTTTGGCTTGGTCTCATAAAACAGAAATAGAATACTTGATAAAAGTCACAAAGAAGCAGTTTTAGAACTGATAATCTGATTTTTAATTTTTGGTGAGGGAATATTGCTTCTTTAAAAATTGACGTATTAAAAAGTGAAGTGGGGCAATGCATGAGTTTTTCATCATTTAAGGTCTTAAGAAAGAGGCTGGTTGATCATTTCACTATATTTATAGAGGATAATAGACAAATACAGAATGGACTAGATTATTTGAGAAAGTATTTCTAATTCTGATTTTATTGGTAACTGGGAACAGCTCCCCTCAAACCGTTACTCCTCTGTCTGTGGCTGTTTGTACTTCTTAATGTAGACCATGTCTGGTGGATCTTTTGGTGGAGGAAAAAGAAAATGATCCCCAAATTCAGTGCTTATCAGCTAAAATGTGTGTGTGTGTGGGTGTGGGTGTGGGTGTGTGTGTGTGTGTCTATAGGAGGTCATGAATAGTAGGTATGTCAAACCTCATTCTGAGCCTGTACAAAGTCAGGGAGCATTTCTTTCTCACCATATAGCGGGAGATGGAAAAGGTTTCTTTCAGCACAGATTTCTCCTCCACTTCCCCTCACCTAATTTCTTCATAAAAGTTCATGGTATTTCTGTTCATCATTAGGAGTACTTCCCCTGCTTATTTTCCTATAGTCTTTCTACTGTCTTGGGAAATCTACTCCCTTTTTAAATTTGTTCTCATGTGGTTTCCGGGCCATTGGCTAGAAACCTTCGTTTAAAAAATTACATGTTATTTTCCCCCAATTACATATTAAGGAAATTTTCTAGCTTTCATTTTTACAAGTTTTTAAGTTCCATTCTGCACCCTTCTCCTTCCCCTCCCCCCTTCCCAAGACTGCATGCAATTGGATATAAGCTATATATGTACAATTATGTTAAACATATTTACACATTGGTCATGTTGTGAAATAAGAATCAGAACAAAGGAGAAAAACTACAAGAAAGAAAAAAAGAAAATAGTATACTTCTATCTACAGTAAAACTCCATAGTTCTTTCTCTGGATGTGGATAGCATTTTCCATCATGTGTCTTTGTGAATTATCTAAGATCGTTGTACTGCTGAGAAAAGTTAAATCTATCGAAGTTGGTCATTGTACAGTATTGCCGTTACTTTGTATGATGTCCTCCTGGTTCTGCTTATTTCACTTAGTTTCCGTTCATATAAGTCTTTCTAGGTTTTTTTTTTTCTGAAATCTACCAGCTTATCATTTCTTATAGCACGATAGTATTCCATTTCATTCATATGCCACAACTTATTCAGTTATTCCCCCAGTTGATGGACATCTCCTCAATTTCTAAGTCTTTGCCACCACAAAAAGAATTGCTATAAATATTTTAACCTGTGAGTCTTCCTCTCCCCCCCTTTATTAATATGTGTTTGGGATACGACAGAGAACTGGTGTTGCTGGATCAAAGGGTATCCATGGTTTGGTTGCTCTTTGGGCATAGGTCCAAATTTCTCTCCAGAATGGTTGGATCAGTTTACAACTTCACCACAAGTGTATTAGTATCCCAATTTTCCCACAATCTGTCCATCACCTATCATTTTCTTTTGTTGTCGTATTAGCCAACTTATTGGTGTGAGGTGGTATTTCAGAGTTGTTTTAATTGCATTTCACTAATCAAAAGTGATTTAGAGCACTTCTTCATATGCCTATAGATTGCTTTGATTTCTTCATTTGAAAAGCACCTATTCATATCCTTTAACTATTTGTTAAATGGTGAATGGTTTGTGTTCTCATAAATTTAACTCAGCTCTCCATAAATTTGAGAAATGAGGTCTTTATCATTGATACTTGTTGTTAAGATTGTTTCCCAGCTTTATGTTTCCCTTCTAAACTTGGTTACATTAGTTTTGTTCATACAAATGCTTTTTAAAAAAATATTTAATATGATTAAAATTATTTATTCTATATTTCATAATGCTTTCTTCCTCTTGTTTGATCGTGAATTCTTCCCCTCCCTATAGATCTGACAGATGGAAACATTCTTGATCACTGACACAGTCAATATATATGTGTGTGTGTGTGTGTGTGTGTGTGTATTTTTTTTTAATACGATTTTAGAACTTTAAATTCCAGATTCTTGACCTTCCTCCCTTGTCACCCACCCCCACTGGAAAGACAATCAATTCGATACAGGGTGTACATGTGTAGTTACACAAAACATCTGCACAATGGACATATTGGGTAACACTGATGATATTTCCCTCCTTTCTATTCTGCCCTCCCCTTTTTCTATTCTCTACTTTGTCCATGTCCCTTTACAGAAGTGTGTACTTCTAACAACCCTCTCCCCAAACCTGCCCTCCCCTCTATCATCCCCCTCTTCATCCTTTCCCCCCTTCTCTCCTGTAGGGCAAGATACGCAATTTAGAGCATATGTCAATAGCTCCGTAAGCCAAATTCAAGGAGAGTAAGGTTGACCCATTCCCTTTTGAGTTGTTGTTCCTTCCCTCCATTGAAACACTTATCCTTTGCCTCTTTTATATGAGATAATTAACCCCATTCTGTCTCCCTCTGTCTCCTTTCATTATACTCCTCTCCCACCTCTCAATTTCACCTTTTTAAATATCATCTCTTCCAATTTGATTGTTCCTGTGCCCTCAATCTATGTATACCCATACACATATATACACGCACTCACATATGTATATACCCTCATATATAGACATGTTTGTATGTATACATACATATATATATATTAATATTCCTTTCAACTATCCTCATACTGAGAAAAGTTTCATTAAGTTACAATTCTCATTTTTCCATGTAGGTATGTAAATAGTTGAACTTTGATAAGTTCCTTATGATTTCTTTTCCCTGTTTACCTTCTCATGCTTCTTGTATTTGAATGTCAAACTTTTTATTCAACTCTGGCTTTTTCATCAAGAATGCTTGAAAGTCCTCCACCTCATTGAATAAGCATATGTTCTCCAGAAGCATTATATTCAATTTTGCTAGGTAGGTGATTCTTGGTTTTAATCCTATCTCTTTTGATCTCCAGAATATCATATTCCAGGCCCTTCAATCCCTTAATGTAGAAGCTTCTAGATCCTGTGTTATCGTGATTGTGTTTCCACAGTATTCAAATTGTTTCTTCTTGGCAGCTTGTAATATTTTCTCCTTGATCTGGGGACTCCGGAACCTGGCTATAATATTTCTAGGAGTTTTCTTTTGGGGATCTTCTTCAAGAGATGATCAGTGAATTCTTTCAAGTTCCATTTTGCCCTCTATTCTAAAATATCAGGGCAATTTTCCTTGAGAATTTCTTGAAGTATGATTTCTAGGTTCTTTTTTTGATCATGGCTTGAGGTAGTCCCATAATTTTAAAATTGTCTCTCCTAGATCTATTTTCCAGGTCAGTGTTTTTTTCCAATGAGGTATTTCACATTGATTTTTATTTTTTCATTTGTTTGGATCTGTTTAATAATATCTTGATTTCTTGTAAAGTCATTTGCTTCCATTTGCTCTAATCGAATTCTGTAGGAATTATTCTCTTCAGCAAGCTTTTGAGATTCTTTTTTTTCATCTGACAAATTCAGCTTTTTAATGCATTCTTCTCATCATTGGCTTTTTGGGCCTCTTTTGCCACTTGAATTAGTCTATTTTTTTCTTCAGTCAGGTTGTTGACTCTCTTTTTATGATTTTCTTGCATCATTCTCATTTCTTTTCCCAATTTTTCCTCTACTTCTCTTATTTGGTTTTCAAAATCCTTCGTAAGCTCCTCTATGGCCTATAACCAGTTTATATTTTTCTTGGAAGCTCTTGGTGCATGAGTTCTGACTGTGTTGTCTTCCTCCTGTTCCATGCTTTGATTCGTTTTGTCCCCAAATATGAATTTAGAGTTGGATTGCTGTGCTTGCTCTGCTTCCTTTGCCACTCATGTTGTCAGTTAATTAACTTGATTTTTGAGTTCTTTGCCACAGTGGTACTCTGTTTCCAGAGGGGAGACCATTGTCCCATGTTGCTGGGGTTTTCTCAGCTGCTGGAGCTATTAGTAGGCTGCTGTCTCTACAGCCCCTACCAGCTTTGACTCACTGGTCATGCACCTCAGGACCACCACCCAAGACCATGATCCCAATCCAGGCAGGTTAAGGCAAGAGTACTTAGGCTCTGAATGGTTGCTTGGCCCCCCTGCAATCTGCAGTGCGAGAAATCTGAAGCAGCCACATGGAGGGGGCTGCAGGCTGCTGCTTCTGTCACTTTTGGTTCTGTGGCCAGAGGACCGGACCTGCTCCTCTGTTCCCCCGACCCCCAACTTCAGCCGAGTTCCACTGACCTTTTACTTTGTCTTTGACATTTATGGGTTGATAATTCTGGAAACCACCACAGCTGCTAGTGATCTACTCTCCCAAATGCTCCAGCCATGTTGTGACCTGGCTGCCCTGGGGTTAAAACCGCTGTGGGGCTGGTCTTGGCTCCCAGCGTGCTGCAATGAACACTTCCTGTCCACCTGCCAAACTGCCTTCAGCAGGAGATTTGTTTCTCTGTCACTTTGTGGGTTCTGGAGCTCTAAATTTTATTTAGAGACATATTTCATAGGTGGTATATATTTTAGGTGGTTATGGGGGGAGCTGACAGATTTCTCCTGTTTCTACACATCCATCTTCCTGAAATTTCTTAAATAGCCTGCTTCAATTTTTTCCTTAGTCACATGCAGATGATATTGTAATCATTATAATGCATGTCTGTGTTCAAGATATGTTACATGGACCAAAAAAATCAAGATTTTACTATCTTTTCAATCTCAATGAGTTGAAGGTAGAATGTGTAGAATTTAAAACGAATTCTCATTTATGCTTTACTTATTCTACATCAAAAACATCCCCTTGATTGTCCATATGCCACCTATTGCTACTAGAGATGTATATGTGGTGAATACTCAAAAAAAAACCCATATGTTCAAGCTAATTAATAGACATTTCTTCCTGAAGTTTATTCTGACTACAGTTAGTTAAAAAACAATCGTTGAGTATTTTCTGTTTGCCAAGTAATGAATTCAACTTTAAATTGTTTGTCCTTTATTTTTGAAGAGGACCAGTCACATCAGGAGACTGATGTCTTGAATTGAAAGTGAAATGGATTTAATGAGGCAGGGCTGTTCAGAGTCAAAAGTCTTACTCTTCCAGAGTCATTTGAATTCAGTGGAAAGATATATATCAGGATGATTAGACATAACCACAGATATACTGGGAGGCCTTGACCTTTTTAAGCTAAGGTCTTTCTCAGGTCTCAGTTTATTTGAGGCAACACCCATTCAAGTGATTTAAGGGTAGATCAGAAATGAGGCAAAATATGGAATAGGTTAAGCTCTAGGGATATAAAACAAAGGCAATAAGCCCAAATGTTTGTCTTAGTGATAAGAATCTAGACTTCTTTAATACTTAAATACTTTCAGATTTTTAGTGGTATCCGTGCCTTGATAAAGAATGCAGTTATCTTTGGCAGAAGTTCTATAACACCTATTGTGATTGAATATTTCCTCATGCCCTCACTTTTAATAAACAATTTTGAATTTAGCTTGTCTGGTCATGAATTAAAGTATACCCTATATTCACAGTTTTTCCTGATTGATAGGACCTATCAGAGTTAAACTCATTTGACAGACTGTGAAAATGGCAGAGTTACCACTACACAGCAATGAAAGTGTAAGAGAAAGATTTTAGTAGAGATTAGATTCTTTAAACTATTTTCAATCTTTCTAAAAACTTGTTAAATTCTGTCAGCAAAATATTATTTAGAAGATGGCTTCATCGAGGAGTAAGAGTTCTGTGAATACCTAGGCTTATAAATCTGAGAAAATCAGACACCAGTAGCTTCTCAAGTAAAGTCAGTGTAAAGATTATATATGAGCAATTAGGAAGCACAGTGGGTAGAGTGGTAGACTTAGAATCAGGAAAATTCACCTTTCTGAGTTCAAATCTGGCCTCAGACACTTACTAAGCTATTTGACCATAAGAAATCATTGAACCCCATTTATCTCAGTTTCCTCATCTGTAAAATGAACTGGAGAACAAAATGTCAAGGTGCTCCAGTATCTTTGCCAAGAAAACTCCAAACAGAGTGATGAAGAGTCAGATTCAACTGAAAAATGACTGAAAAAAAGATTGCATATACTATATGAGTGTATGTGTGTATGTTTTTCTGTTCTTGACCTACACACACATGCACGTGCACACACACACACACACACATATGCACCTTTTAAATCTCATATATAGGAGGCCCAACACTGTCACCGATAGGTTATATAAAGAAAAAGAAAAAGAAAAAGAACCTCACATACAAACCATATTAAAAGACATCAGGTGAGAGTGGATGTAAATATTGGTTTTGCTTTAGCTTGGAAGATTATCCTTGTACTTATTTTGAAGAAATAACAGTTGTTTAATAAATCTCTCAGGAGGCTCTGTAAGTACTGAGTTACTATAAATATTATGTTATAGAAGTTCAATATTTGTTTTCATTCCTGTTTTGCTTTAGTCATTTAAATAACATGCATAACACTTATTTCCCTTTACTTATATGTTCCTGTTGTCAAAGGTCTCCGGCCGTGAATGTAATTCTTTTTCCTCTTAAATGTTTTATTTATTCTAAATAGTAACTATCATTAAAAATACATACAAGTATACAAACAAAAACATGAAAAATGAGTCCACGTAAAATGAAAAAACGCCAAGTTTTACAATCACTGAAGAGTTCGTATAATGCATTTAACAAGATAACAAAAATATGCTATTTACTTCTATGTTCCATTTCAACTATTTTTTTCCATATCACCCCTTATTCTGTTGCGATTGTTAATATAATTTTGATAGTGTGCACATAATTCTTCTGATTCTACTTGTACAATGAGTCACCTCATAAGTCATTCCATATTTCTTTGTATTCTTCTTGTTCATCATTTCTCATGACAATAATATTCTGTTACATTCATACATACTAGTCTGTTTAGTCATTCCCAATCATTGTTCACATGAATTGTTTCCTATGTTTTGCTATTGCAAATAATGCTGCTAGGAATACTTCTGTACAGATAGTTCTTTTTTTTTCCTCCTTAATAACATCCATAGGGTATATTGTCTTTATAGTAGGATAATTGGTCCAAAGACTTTTGTTGCTCTTATTACACATAGGTATATTGCTTTCCAAAAAGAACAATACCAATTTACAATTCTACCATTGTTATATTAATATGCCTCATTCTCGACAGCCCTGCCAACACTGTCTTTTTTTCCAATTTTATAATGAAGAAATAATAACTCCAGGCTGAAAAGAATTAAGCTATTGTGACAGCAGAATAAAATTGATAGGATTTGATACAGAAGAGAAGCAAGGGTACTTCCCCAAATGCTAACAACAGAAACAAAAGAAAAGGTAGAACAAAGAAGATTGGAAGAAACTGAGGCTCCAAGTAAACAGAATAAAAGTTGCCAAAAAAAAAAAAGATAATTGAGAAAATAAGCATCTGTAAAATAAGAGCAAAACTCTGAATATTTAAGGTAGGAAAAAAATTCTGCTAGATTATAGCATTATATGAATATTTTAGAGCTTACACATAGTAAGGTGGTGACATTTCCCCATCAGAACATCAGCAATTACAGTCACTCCCAGAGATAGGCAAGGGAAAGAGAGAATCAAGGGATAGGAGGGTAGAACTATTGAGGGTCCTTTTAGTTTCCAATGGGGGAACACCATAGTTCAAATGGATGTAGAATTTGAAGTAATAATGAAATTAGTGGGGAACTGGGGGATAGCAGAGATTATATATACAAAGGAATTGTTGATAGTCTCCCTTTCAGTCATGTGTCTTTTCAGCCTAAACAACAACAACAACAACAACAACAAAAAAAAAGCTGAGGAATCCCAAGCCTGTATTCATTGCGAACAACAATGAAATTTCTTATCCTTACAGAATTGAAATGAATTTTTAAAAACTGAATAACAAATGAATTAATTAAATGAATGTTTAGTAATTGACATGTGCTGGGTACTGTTTTCTTATTGGAGATACAAGTACAAAAGCAGGGCAGCCTCTCCCTTCAAATAATTTATATTTTAATGTAAGGATCCTAGTGGTCAGAGAACTCGCTTTGGTCAGGAAGTCAAAAACATGGTGAATGGAACAATAGAAGTCCTTTGGAACAACCTTTCTGGAGGTAATGATTGCATTAACGTGATCATAGTTTGCAGGAGAGTTAAAAGGTTGGAGTAAGGAATGTTACATATGCCACCACAGAATAGAAAAAAAAAAAAAAAGATGGGGAAACTGAATCAGGATGAGGTTACATGGTTCCAGGAAAGGAAGACTCCACTGATTTAAATTTTTTTCAGACTTGATCTCTGATGGTCCAGCTGGGAGATTAAAGGAGCAATAGTGGCAGGGAGAGACACTAGAAATGGACAGTCTATCATTTGGTATTCTGTACTTATCAAGAGATGTAGTTGTCAGACAGAGATTGACCAAGCTGTGATTTGTTTATTTGGAGAAAGTAGCACAAAGATCACCAGTCCTTTAAGTCTTCTCTAACTAATCTAATGCTTTGTTTGTTCATTAGTTTTTTGCTTTGTTTTTGTTCTGTATTATTTAATTTCATGCGAAATATATGATTATTTGGGAGGAAGCACAATAAAATACAATCATTTCAGTATCTCCTAATAATTAGATAAAATTAGATTATATGATAATAATAACAATAATATTTAATAATACTTAGAACTAAAATTAACCTTAATCATAATCTGGTTCTAATCTTCTCTTTGTACAAATAAAGAAATGGTATTATTTTTTTATTTTAAATTTTAGTCTTTTGTTTTTATATACTTTTATTTCCAAATATATTCCTCTTATAAGAAAATTAGGTTGAAAGAGAGGAAAAAGGAGTTCAGTTGTTAAGTTGCTCAGCATATTGTGTTCCACACACAGTCTTTGTTGTCTACCAAAAAGAGAGAAGGATCATAGGATAACAGAATCTGAGAATTAGATCTGGAAGGGACATGAGGGCACATCTAGTATAACTTCTTCATTATTAGATGAGAAAAGTCCCAAAGCAGTCTTGTGACTTGTCTAAGTTCACAGTGTCAGATGCAGTTCTTTAGTCTACATTGTCTGTCTCCAGAACCCTGGCACTTGCCGCATTCCTATACTACCTCTGGGGCAATTTTCTCATATTTTCTCCAGAACTACATGTTATATATTCCTCTTTCTCTCTCCTTTATCCTTCCTCAGTCTACAGCTTGTCTCTTTTCAGCTGCTTAAACACTGTTATTCTCTGCGGTAGCCCCACTTTAAAAAGTTGGGATCATTGAAAAAAAAACATCTCCAAGTTCATGTTTCTGCTCACATCTGTTCAACAATACATCGAAACTCCATTTTTCTTATAACACTACCTCTGTAGCTCCTTTCTTTTCTGCCTTTTTCCAAATCTATGCTCCCTGATACCCAAACTTAATCTATGATGTTTGCAATTCTAAAATTCTGAAGTTTATACTCTTGTTTTAGATATTATGGATACTTAAAAGTCTTATTGGAGAGTTCTCATTAAGAATGACTATCCTTATTATATCCACAAGGGGTGTGTGTGTGTGTTTGTGTGTGTGTGTGTGAGTGTGTGGTGCATGCAGGTTCTATATATGTTTACATAGGTCTGTAACTTATATGGAGTCTATCTGTAGCTCGCATGGAGGCATGAATCTCTGGAATATATTAGCCAGCCCTTTCCAAAGGAAACATTGATTTTTGCCGAAAGGGAAGCAATAGATTAGGGACATGATACTGGTTACTATGCTGTACTCAGAAAGGGAGTATTAACCTGGAATCAGATAGGTAGACAGACAGACAAATATATAGATAAATAAATAGAAAAACAGACAAAACCAGGTGCTACACGAAGACAAACAAAGGCTATTTCTGACTAGGGAGATAGAGGGAAACCTGTGGAAGTATTTGAATTATAAAATATGAATAATAATTCAAGAGGGGAGAAAAAGACAAAAATTTCTGAGATTGAAAATAGCATGAACAAAGGCACAGAGGCAGGAAAATGGGGTATGTACAAGGGAAAGCAATTGGGTCAAATTATGGAAGTCCTTTGGTGTCGGGCAAAATTGTTTCCAATTGACTTGGTAAGCAATGTGAAGCCATTGAAAAGTTATCAGCACAGGAATAACTGTAACCAAATTTATGCACAAGAAGAATTAATATGATAGTAGCATAAAAGATGCTTCAAAGTAAGGAGAAAATGAATGGAAAGAGACCTTTTACCGTTAGAATATTTTAACCATCCTAAACTCTATCGTATGCCTCTAAACTTTCTTGGTGACTCCATCAATTCCCACTGGTTTAATTACCATGACTACGCCCATGACTCCCTCATCTAGCTACATATCTCTCATGAGCCCATCTTAAATTGGTTGTTGAACATTTGAAGCTGAATTTCTTGTAGACAACTCAACATCATCATGTCCGAAACAGAATTCAGTATGTTTTCACCAAAACCAACACTTAAACTGAATTTCCTTATTTCTGATGATGGTGCCAAAATCCTTCAGTCCCTCAGGTTTGAAACCTTATCTTTATCCTTATTCTCCTCTCCTTATTCTTGTTGACTCCATATACTTAATCAGTTGTCAAATTCAGTGATTTCTACCTCCATGATCTCTTCTGTATCTGGCCATTATTTTCATGTAGGTGTTCTTCGCCTCTCCCCTATTGTTGTTATTATTGTTGCTATTTTTGCTATTGTTGTTGTTAAGTCATTTTGTTTAGCCATATCCCACTTTGGGGGGGCATATTTAGGGTTTGCTTGGCAAAGATGCTATAGTGGTTTGACATTTCCTTCTCTAGCTCACTTCATAGATGAAGAACTGAGGCAAACAGAGTTAAGTGACTTTGCTCCAGTCACACAGCTAGTGTCTGATACCAGATCAGTAAGATGAGTTCCTAATTCCAGGCCTGGCATAAATCTCCTTTCTTCAATACATGGTCTGTTACATAGTTTCCAAAATGAATTTCCTAAAGCACAAGTCCAAACCTATAATTCCCCTACTCAATAAACTCTAATTGTCTCTAGTCTCAAATATTAATTCCCTGGTTTGTCATTAAAGCCCTTGACAAACTTGTCCCAACCTACCTTTTCCAGCCTTGACATATATCACTTCTCTTCCTACACTCTGCAGTCAGAACAAAATAAAGATATTCATTACATACAACCTTCCATATCCTGTCTCTATGCCTTTACACAGGTTGTCCCTGGTATCTGAAAATCACTCCCTTTTCACTGTAATCTCTTAGAATATCTGGTTTCTAAGAGTTCAGATCAAACACAACCTTCTACATGATGCCTTTCAAGATACTTCTAGGTACTGTTATTCATCCCTTGTCCCTCCAAAAAATTCTCTTTGTATTTTCATGCATACATTTTGTATGAGACCATAATTGTTGATCATGAAAACAGCAAGATCTCAGTTCAAGTCCTGCCGTGATCATATATTGGCTATGTCATTTAACTTTAGGGAAGGTTATTTAACCTCTGAGTGTTCTAGATTATTCTCTCAGACTATAAATTATGGAGAAAGTGCAGTAGCAGAACCAGTTTCCTCATCATCCCTGTAAATGAAATTACAGGTTCAATTTCCTTCCCCATTCTATGCGTAAAATGCTATGAGTTTGTCTTGTTTCTTTTGAGGAAACTCCTTGAGGTAAGTCACTTTTTCATGCATATCTTTGGGTTTCCTGAAACTACCAGTGCCTGATAACTTTTCTAGCGATCAAACTGGTTAATCAACTTAGTTACCTTTGAGATCATATAATCCATCCCCTTTGATTTTACAGATGAAGAAACTGAAATCCATGAAGTGACTCTCCCAAGGTCACATAGCCAGTTCTACAGGATTAGAATCCAAATTACCCCATTCTCATTCCAGAACTCTACTCTCTGGTTTACTCTCAGTAAGGAATACAGTAAAAGGAAAATTGGCTATAGTAATAAAGCTAGAGTATTCACCAAGTGCTTGTTAAACAATTCATAGAACTAACATTGTTATTCAATTCCATCCAAGTTTTTCAGACAAAGATAATGTAACTTTTCAAAGTAATATGGGATAATGGAATTGATTCACACAGCAGTATTGTTGTTGTTGTTTTTTTATTATTATTGAATTCACAAAACATATTATACTTGGAACAGAGGAAAATGTTTCTTCTGTGGCAGCTTTTCAGTGGGCCAGCAATATGACTAATGTCAGTCCATTAAGGGCCCGAGTCATTTTCTATTATTGCCTCTACAAGCCTAAATTTTCAGCACAATAGATTAGAAAGAGATTATTAAACAGCTAGTGAGATGAAACTTCTGACCCTCCCATTAACTTAGTGGTCAATTGAATCAAAAAATTCACAGTCCTTGAAATCACATGCAACTGAATGGAAGTCAATGCTGTAATGATTATACTTAGCCTTATGTAGATGGAGCACCTTACTTGGGTGCAGTCATGAAGGAGGTGGGGGAAATGTAAGAGCTGAGGAAACTTCTCTCCTCAGTGGAGACAGGAATTTATTACACAAATTGCTCTTGCAGTCTAGAAAGAGCAAATTCATATTTAGCTTTCGTGTGTTACCATAAAAAAGCAGAGTAAATCATTTTTCCCTGCTGCATTTGTCTTTTGAAAGAAATGGCAAGGGGAATTACAGCTATTTGTAATTCAGATATCTATGAATCCATGGCTAGAATTTGTTGACAAATCTCTCAGGTGCTGAATCATTCACTCAACAGCTGATATTAACTTATGGTCTTTTCTGCATGTTCAGAATTTTCCCACTCTTAGCTAAAAAGAATGGAGGTGAGTTCTATCTGTCCACAAAGTGATGGGAGGAGTGTACCTTATATCTATGAGCCATGAAGAAAAATGGTGAGGTTCCTTTCATTTTTATACAATTTGCTTAGATAATATTGCAGGAACCATAAAGGAGAAAAGGAGCCATATTTTATGTCTACCACAGACCTACCCCAAACTCTCCCTGGAATAATACGACCGTGGAGACTTTGGAGCTTTTAAGTTTTGTTCTTACTCTTCCTTACTACCCCCTCACTTCCTAATCATTTGCAATCTGAATTTTGATCCTACCATCTAACTGAAAATTCTTTCCTGTGAGATCATTAGCATTCTTCTACTCACTAAATTCAAAAGCTATTTTCACAGTCCACAAGACCTTGATCTCTCTGGGTTTTTTAAATTTTTGTTTTTGTTTTTCTGCAGTTCACCATTCGTTTCTGGGATATCCTCTCATTCCTTCATTTCCAGGATTCTGCTCTCTCTTTGTTTTTCTCCTATTTGAATGAATGCTCCTTCTCAGTCTCTTTTTGTTGAATCATGATCCTTCTCTTGTTCCATAACTGGGTAAGCCAGAAGGCTCTGACTTGAGGCCAATTCTCTTCACTTTGTAAAGCTCTATCTTTGTCGAACTCATCTCTTTCCACAGATTAAATTATCTTATAACAACCTACTGTATTAATTCTAATACTCTTCTAGGCATTGCAATAGAGTCAGGAAGACCGGAGTTCAAATCCAGCCTTAGACACTTACTATCTGTATGACCCAGAAACTACTCTTTTTTTCACTTTTTCTTTTTAAAGATTTGAAGCCAAATGACTCAATCCCTATATCCCTAATCTAGACATAACTTTAAATGATAATAACTTATCATTACATAGTGCTTTAAGGGTTTTTGTTTTGTTCTGGATTATAAAGGCTACAAAGACTTAATTCCATTAGCCTCAGTTCTTCATCTTTAAAATGAGCTGGTGAGGACATGTCAACCAGCCTAGTATCTTTGCCAAGAAAACTCCAAAAAGGAATCACAAGGGTCAGACAGTGTTGGAATAAAGCTAAATAACCATCTCTATCCTGGACGTCATTTTTACTACTCAAATTGCCTGAAGCACATATTCACCTGGAAATCATCTTAGCCTTGAATTTCTCTTCTTCTTTGACATACCCAGCCCTTCAAAATTCTCTATTTCTGTGGAATGCACCAGTTGCCATACTGTCCATCACCCTGGTTTGTAATCTTGAAGTCATCTTTGTTTTCTTCCCATTCTCTCAACCACCATTTCAATTGGTTACCAAGCTCTATTAATTCTATCTCTATGACATCTGTAAAATCCACCTCTTCCCACCACCCTGCCTTTTTATTTTTGCCACTTTCATTTTACTTTAGGCCTTTAATGTATTGCTTGAACTATTGAAATAGCTTTCTCATTGGTACTTCTACCTCCTTTCTCTCTCCTTCATCTCATCCTTCACACAAGTATCCAAAAATTAAAAAAAAAAAAAAAAAGAATCCAGTGGAACAGGCCTGGTCACGTCATTTTCCTTCTTTAAAAAAATGTCAGTGACTCTTGCTTAAAATATGAATTATTTTACCTAATATTTAAGACTTTTTTTAAGTTTCAATTTCCTATGCTAGTATGATTTTATATTATTCCCCTTCATGTACTCAATGCTGACATTTCAACCAAACTGAACAACTCAGTTGTACCCATGGCCTGATATTTCATCTTTCAACTTTATGCATTCATTTTCAGAGCTATACTTGGATTTTTATGCCTAGGGAAATCCATTTGGTGTAATAGGAGAGGAATGGGATATATAAAACAAAGACACTTTAGGCCTGTTCTCTAGCAGACACTGTTATGACATTAATCCAAAGAGTATGCTATATAATACCCTAATTAAATATGGAAAACTGACTTTATATCTACTTATCTCTACCTTAAGTATTCATCAGTCTCCTTCAGGTCTCAGTTAATATGCTACCTCCTTCAGGAAATGTTCCTATGCCACCTCTTCCCTCAGTTGTTTGTGTTTCCTTTCTGTTGAAATTGTCCTGGAGCACTTTGTCTAGTCTGTCTCTTGCCCTATTTAATCTCCACCTTGATTTAGAGCAGTGGTTCTCAATCTTCCTAAATCCTCGACCCTTTAAGACTCATATGTGGGCATATCAGCATGTGGGCAGACCCGCCCGGAGACAGAGAGAGGAGTGGTGTCTCAGTTCCTAAGACCATGGGAAATATGTGTTTTCTGATGGTCCTAGGCGACCCCTGTGACCCCTGTGAAAGAGTCATTTGACCCCAGAGGGATTGTGACCCACAGGTTGAGAACCACTGATTTAGAATTTTCTGTATATGTGTTATATCCTGACTTCTTGGGCTGCTGGCAGTATTTCATTATTGTTTATCTTCCTCAGTATTTAGCATAACATCTTGCACGTAATAGAGGCTTACTAAATATTTATAGAATTGTTTATAGACTTGAATCCAATCTACTTTAGCATTCAGAAAGCCAGTTTATTAATCTATAATAGGAAGTCTATCCAGCAAGATAAAGAGTGTTAGTAATTTTTCCATGTGATAGGTGGAAACCAGTTATAAATCATGAAGATTTCGTGTTAGAAAAGAACTTACAATCAATCAAGTTCAACCCTCTTATTTTACATATGAGGAAACTGAGGCACAAGCAGGTTAAATGACATTCAAAGGTTCATATATCTAATAAACCTCTGAGATAAGATTTGAACCTGGGTCTTCCTAATTCCAAGTCTATTGTCCTATTCGCCATGATACGAAAGTTAAATAGTGAGCATAGAAATGGAGCAAAGGAGTTCAGTTTTCTTAAGGAATAATGGTAACATAAAATTATTCTTCTCTACTCAATGAACATTCTGATAAAGAATCAATATGGTTCAAGGCAGCTAGGTATCACAGTGAATAGAGCACAGGCCCTGGAGTAGGAGCACCTGAGTTCAAATCTGGCCATAGACACTTGACACATTTACTAGCTGTGTGACCTTGGGCAAGTCACTTAACCTGAACTGCCCTGCCCTGCCTCCCTCCCTCCAAAAAGCGAAAAAAAAAAAGAAAGAAAGAAAGAAAAGAAAAGAATTAGTATGTTTCTCTGAAATCACAACCCAGATGTGATTCTGTAAATATTCTTCAAATTTCTCTTTTTTCAATATTGATTATCAGTAACCAGAAACATTTGCCATAATCATGTTTCCTCAAAGAAAACCAGTATAATTTAAGGATAATAATTTATCATTGGTTAATTGCTTTCCAAAATATTCTTATGGATGGTTTCTTACACAAGTACTTCATGAAAGATACATATTAATATGCTTAAGTGGACTTGTGTTTTCATTGGGACACACCCTCCATCAATGCAGATCAACACTCTCTCCATGCCTTTCCATATACTTTGATTCTTATCCATGTTCTACCAAAAAAAATTCCATAAAAGACCTACACTGTGCACTGGAGAATTTCCTATGCTTCTTTTAACTTTCTAGTGAAATAATATCCCAAGTGGACAAATACCATTTGACAAACATCTTTTGCAGGCACTTCTCAAAAGGGGTCCATTTTTGTACCATGCTCTCATTACTGACACCTACAGTCTTGATCTCTATTTTAAAGGTGGAATCAGAAGATCACATAAGATCATTAATTTGAAGTGGGAATTGACTTTAGAGGATAGCTAAATCAATGTCCTGATTTTACAAATGAAGAAATGGAGACTGAAAAAGGTTAAGTGACATATTCAGGGTCACACAGATTCTAGTAAGACTCCAAGTTACAGGTTTGAATTTTAGCCTGAAAGCCCAACACTCTGACTTGCCCCAAAGTCACAAGGTAGTAAGTGATGAGAAAGGAAATGAACCCAGGTTCACTAATGCCAAAGTCAGTGCCAGTTTGACTATAATATGCTGTCTTCATAATTTTTTTCTTGTGTTTTTTTTTAATTTGTGGAAAAATACAAGCATTTTCATAACAAATACAACATTTCCTGATTCACAGTCTCATAACTTCACCAGAAATTATTGGTTAGGGCAGTGGACTGAGCATGGGCTATGGAATCAGTCCACCTCTAGTACTTACTACCAATGTGACCTTGAGCAAGTCACATAATCTCCCAGGGCCTCAATTATCTAATACTGTCTAATAATGTATCGAGGTAGTTCAGTGAATAAAGTGCTGGACTTGGAGTTAGGAAGATCTGAGTTCAAATCCTGTCTCAGATACTAGCTGTGTGATCTTGGGCAAGTCCTTTAACCATTGTATGCCCTGGTTCCTTCAATTGTAAAATGACAATAATAATAGCACCTGAAACACAGGTATGTTACGAGGATCAACTGAGATACCATATAAAGTTCTTTGCAAGCCATTAAAAGCAATATAAGTGCTAACTATGATGATTATGTTAGTGATTTCTTTCTTTTTTTTTTTTTGGAGGGAGGAAGGCAAGGCAATTGAGGTTAAGTGACTTGCCCAAGGTCATGCAGCTAATAAGTGTGTCAGGTGTCTAAGGCCAGATTTGAACTGAGGTCCTCCTCACTCCAGGGCCGGGTCTCTATTCACTGCACCACCTCGCTGCCCCAGTAGTGATTTCTTCTTTAATAAAAGACAGTCTTTGAAGTTCCTTCCAGCTCTGTAGTTATAATGATATGAGCCTCTTGCTGGTGGTTTTTATAATACTTAGTGCTTTCTTGGTAACCCAAAAGACATCTAGAATTTGACAGCAGGATGCACAGACAACATACAATAGAATAGGAAGAGCACTTTATCCACTGGGGACCATCTGTCATTTTTAACCCATCAGGAAGCTGACAGCCTGTCAATAAAGATTTGTGAAGCAACTATTATATATCAGCCACTGTGCTAAACATCGCCAATAAAAATATATATATATTTTTAAATGACTGACACCATAGTGGCCACAACAAGCTTACCATCCAATGGGTGGGTGGATGCAACACAGAAAATGAAACTAAAAAGCAAAGGCAGGGGAGAGAGAGGAAGCATGATAGAAAATTCCAGAGAAGTCCAAATACCTCATGGGAAATGGGGAGAAAAAGTGTGCCGAGCTCCCTCCTTAAACAGAGGCCCTTAAGGCCATGGCCCTGCCCTCTAGTCAGAGAGGCAAAGGGAACGAATGAGATGTGCGTACCAGGCAGACTGAACAGTGTGGTCTACTGTAAAGTACACTGGACTAAACCACAAAGACATGGTGTGGAGGCTCAGCTCTGCCACTGAGTTAGACACATGGCCTTAAAGAACCTTGCCTCACGTTTCTAAACTTCAGCTTACTGTTAAAATGGAAATTCTTGATCTTTTGGCTTCACAAGGTTATTGTGAAGATTAAATGAGATCATGTGCATGCAAGTGTTTTTAACCATAAAGCATCTGTTGCAATATTATTTTCAAGCAATACCAATGTACCACACTTTTTTTTCCTAAACCTCTGAAGTACTAACTGATGAAAATGACTATCACTGTGATTATAGATGCAGATTAAGGATATTCTAGGCAATATGAGCAGAAGCTCTAACCCCTGCCACCAGATAAGGATTAGATGCAGAGCAAGCTCAGGAAAATAATTGTCAATATTCAGTCCAGGGGAAACGCCAAGGCCTATGGACACTTTCACCATGTAATGATTGGTGACAGAACTACTGCACAGGTTCTAGGATAAGCATTTGTGACTTTTATTTCAAAGAGTGAGAGAGAGAGGCAGAGAGACACAGACACAAAGACACAGAGACAGAGAGAAAGAGAGGCAGAGTAAGGGAGAGAGACTTTAACAGTAATTAATTAAGCAGATACTTAGTCCTTAGTAACTAAGGGCTAAGTACTTCTGTGAAACAGACAGAGGGCATGAACTCTGTCTCCTGTTGCTGAGTTCAGGAGGGGTTTGGCTGAGACAGGAGGCCAGTTTGTGTGTGTGTGTGTGTGTGTGTGTGTGTGTGTTTGTGTGTGTGTGTGTGAATAAGAAGAATTCCAGAGACAGAGGATAAGAATTAGAATTTTCCTCCTGGTGGCTCCTGGTGGCAGGAGCAGAATTGTCCCAGCACCTAGGATCTGGGCTGCTACTGGACTGAGAGCTGAGTTGGAGTTCTCTTGAGTCCAGGATCTGGTGAAGGCTGAAGCTGCTGCCACGTGGAAGGCTGAGATTCCTTCTGGGTCCCAGGGCCAGCTGAACTGCTAGAGGGCTGAAGAAGCATGACCAGGATAAGGCTTTGTTTGTTTTTGGCTTTGTTGATTCTTGAGTTCCCACCAACAGACGTTGTGAAGGTTTTGAGATGTGCTGGACCCTGTGAACTTCAGCGTGTACCAAGAACTGCTCTTGACGACTCGACAAGAACCTGGGAGCTGCCTGACTCTAAATCCAGGTGACTGTTTTGTGGATTCAAGTAGGAGCTGGGACCATGGTAGGAGACTCAGGGAATCTGAGAGACCACCCTGAGTCAAGATGAAGAAAAGGCCTCCCCTTGCATGCGTGATGAAATTGAAGTTTACTAGACATCAAGGGGTGGAGGATTTGTGTGATTTTTCTAATGATTGTATTTGGTGACTGACTGCTAGATAAGTGACTGATTAAGTTAATCCATGATTGCCCCATGAGTAGAAGATGGATTTTTGTAGTGTGAGATGATGGAATGACTTAGTGAGGATGAAAACCTCCTTATGGAAACCAGACAATTATTCTTTTATCCTTTCTTCTAAATGTTGTGGCCACTATGGTGGAAACTATGTGGTCATTTTAAATGTTAACCTGTTGTGAACATTCTATTGTGATTTTCTGTGATAATATGTAATGCTGTGAATATTATAATGTGATTTGTGGTAAATGTTTACCTTGATTTGTAATGGAATAAATGGAATGTTCACTATACTGTGTAACGTGAACCTTAAAAGCTGTTCACAGTAGCATTCTTTTGGGAATCTGCTAGTGCACAGCATTACAGAGACAGAGAGATAATCAGAGATGTAAATTTAGATTAAAAGAGTTTAACTTTGTACCAATTCTTAATGAAATCTACCCAACAGAATCTGGTACTTAGCTCTCTTTTTTTTCCCCTCTCCTATTCTCATAACAATTTTTTTTTTCTTCCTAGACCATTCCTTTAGATTTTTGGTTAAGGAGAAATAGTCCTTTGCCAGATTATTATGTCCAGTGCTAAGCATTCTTTTCTTTTGTGATTATAAATTGAGCTCAGTCACATAAGGTCAAATGGGGTATATTGGGATATATCAGTTCCATTATTTACTCTTTTTGATGTATTCTGAATCCTGGCTATGAAGTTGCATGTGATGCTATCAGAGATTCTTACACAGACCCCAGGAGGAATAGAGGCACATCACCCAAACACCAGATTGCCTCTGTCAGAGGGTCAAGAGTCAGGAACACAGAAAACCAACATGGAAGGAAGTTGTAAGAAAATGGCCCACCATAGTTGAACCTCAGCAATCTCCCTTGAGCTATAACTAGCCTCAACTTCTCCACACTCTGCCCTGTGAATCTTATAAGTGGAGACTGCTCTGACAAAGATATACTAGTGCTGAATGTAGTACAAATCTAATCCAACAATGAGAACAACTGCTTATATCAGGTCAGCTGGGCTGCATCCTTTTACTCTCCACTAAGGGTCTCCTCTCCTCTGTATTAACACTTGTTAGGACCAATTTGTGTTCAGTCCTGAAGGAGCCCTTGTAAAAGAAGAGTTTGTCTCTTTTGTTCACTTTCTTTGGTCCCCCTCCTCCCAACCCAGCCTCACTATGGGAAATTTGCTTAAAAGCTTATGTTTGGTTCATATTTATGGTCTTCCTAAACAGGAAATGGAAAGGGACTCCATATGCAATGTAAATCTCTAGTGGGACTGACATTCATGCTTGTAACAGTAAGCACCCTAGCATGCCTAGGGCAGCTACTAGCACAGGTTCTTAGATCTGCTTTTCTAAAGGAAAGCAACTCAAAATGGGTTAACAATCTTACTTTAATCAAACATATCATTTACCTAGTTCAGGAGGAAAA
>CM053592.1:42247125-42296210 GCA_028646515.1 Pseudochirops corinnae | reverse complement strand
TGGACCCACTGCCCAATCACAAAGCTACAAGGCACGGGCATTCCTGGAAAACAAGCCTGGCGCCACAGGCTCCACGTGACCACATTCAGCCTATTAGGGAACAGAGTATACTTTCAAATATCCAAGGGTCCTCAGAGTCACGTAGCCACATTAGCAAAGGGCCTAGGGGCAGGGAAGATCTTTAGATTCCCATAACAATGCTCTACACCCAAAATAAATGCTTAACACCAAAGGTTCTTACATGAATGCAATGACAGAAAAAAAAAACCCATAAACAAACTAAATAATCAGTAGTAATGATTGCTATTATATGAGGAGTTTAAGGCTTAAAATATCAAGACATAAAGTTTTCCTGGAATGGCTGATTCATCATTTTATACTTCATTTCTGCCCTCCCCAGTCCCCTCACAGTAGATATCTACTGGCAATCCAGCCCAGAGACTAAATCCTGTCTGGGCATCATCCCCTTTAATGGCAGTAGCATAATCACCAGGTACTATTTCCCAAGTACAGTTGGCAATGACTGAAGACCACTGGAACAAGTTCCATCCCTACAAAGTCAACTCTGAGCCTGGACATATCCATCTCAAAATCAATGTTCAATTACCTAGGATCAGGAAAAGAAATACCAAACCAAGCAAAGAGGTAGCCACATATTTAGGTTCAAGTTTGCCAAATATAATCTCTCTCTCCCTCTCTCTCTTTCTCTCTCTCTCTCTCTCTCTCTCTCTCTCTCTGTCTCTCTCTCTCTCTCTCTCTCTCTCTCTGTCTCTCTCTCTGTCTCTCTCTCTCTCTCTCTCTCTCTCTCTCTTTCTCTCTCTCTCCCTCTCTCTCTCTCTCTCTCTCCCCAGGTAAAATTCTGACTTGGAGAAAGATCATTTCCTCTTGAAAAGTTTCAGAGTTAGAATTTGCCATCACAAGGGTCATGGAAAAAAGAGACAGGGGCTGAGTTGCTTCCCTTTCTAAAGGTCCACTTAGTTCTCCTTTCTCTATCAGTAGCTACATGGATTTCTCAGCATCTCCAAAGCATCAGATCCTTCAGCAATGATTCTCCAATAGCAGCTAGAGGTGTTAGCATCCTCAAAAATCCTCTATAATGGCCTAGTATATGTGATCTGCATATGCTCTTACATCCTCTTATTCCAACCCGGTTTAGGTGATTACCTCAAAAGGTATCTTCCATATAGAATTGTTGCTTAATTCTACAGCTCAATGGTTACAGAATGGTCTAGAAATATAAAGCTCGCTCTTAGGTCCAATCTTGCTTTTATGTAGGAGGGTGAGGATAGGGGTCTGGGAAAGACATAGGTGAGGATCCAGAGCAAGTCATTGGATTAATAATAATCACAACAATAACACTTATGTAATGCTTTCAGTTTTTCCCAGCTCTTTACAAATACCTCATTTTATCCTTAAAACAACCATGGGAGGTAGGTGTTATTATCATCTCCATTTTACAGATAAGGAAACTGAGTCCAAAAGGAGTTAAGTGACTTGCCCAGTGTGACATAGCTGTTAAGTCCCAAACAAGTCAATTGACTACCACAACTGCTATCGCTATACTACCACCACTACTATTACTCTTGCTACTACTCCTAGTACTATTACTACTATCACTACTACTTTTACTGCTACTATTACCACCACCAGCACTACTACTACCATTACTACTACTACTACTACTACTACTACTGTCCCTACTACTAATATTACCACTACTTCTATCACCATTATTACTACTACTACTACTACTACTACTACTGCTACATGCTGGCATTTATATTGTGCTTTAAGGTTTGAAAAGATCCTTTTAAATATTATCTACCTTTATCTTTAAAATAACCATGGAAGGTAAGTGTTTTTATTAATATCCATTTTACAGATGAGAGATGAGGAAACTGAAGCTTAATGATATGCAGAGGTAATAATAAACAAGGGTTAAATGACTTGTCCACTGTCACACAGCTGGTAGCTGAAGCTAGATTTGAATTTATGTCTTTGGGGCAGCTAGATAGAGCACTGGGCTTGCAGTAAAGAAGAATTTTATTCAAATTTAGACTTATACACTTTCTAGCTATGTGTCCCTAGTCAAGTCACTTAATCTGTTTTCACCAGTTTTCTCATCAATAAAATGGGGATAAAGACAGCACCTACCTCCTACATGTCCTTGTGAGTAGTAAATGAGACAATAAGTAAAGCATTTATCACAGTTACTAGAATATAGTATGTACTATATAAATGTTAGTGATGATGATGATGATGATGATGATGATGATGATGATGATGATGATACCCAGCACTATTTACCATGCCAACAAGGCTTTAGTGGTTCCAAGTAATCTGATTTATCTGTCCATGCAATCATACCTGAGAGTACTATGAGGAACACCCACCCTTCTTTTCTCTTGCCCTTTAAGATATTGACTAAAGTAGTAACTGGGCAGCTAGGTGGTGCAAAGTGTTGGCCCTTGAGTCAGAAAGACTCATTTTCCTGAGTTCAAATCTGGCCTCAGACATTCATTAACTATGTGACCCCGCAAGTCAATTAACTGTTTTTGCCTCAATTTCTCATCTACTGTAACATTAGCTGGAGAAGGAAATGGCAAACCACTCCAGAATTTTTGCAAGAAAGCCCCAAATGGGATCAAGAAGAGACAGACAGAAGTGAAATTACTGAATAACAACAAAGGAGTAATCCAGGTTGAAAAAAAATCAGGCTATGCCTGGTACAGTGGAAAAAGCGCTGGCTCTGGAATTGAAGAATTTTGTCCAAATACGATCTCTAGCACTCAATTATTTGACCATAAGGCAAGTTTTGTAATTTTTCAGGGCTTCCATTTTCTCCTTTATGAAATACAAGAATTTTAACTGTTTTTTTTTTTGTCCTTTATTTCAAAGAAATCCAATGATATCACAGAGTGGTGTATTGACTTGCACATGAATTGGATTTGACAGCCAGCGTCACACAACGTCCTCAGACTCAATCTCTCTTCCACAATCATCAAATGCCAACAGCAGGACAAAAGCCAAGAGGACTGGTGATGGGCCAGGATACAGTAGACAACCTGACCAAGCCATAAGCACTCCACCATGCCTGCTTAATCTGCCTTCATGACTGTTGGAACAAATTGTTCTCATCCATCCGTTCTTCTGGGGGAAGTTTTCCAATGATCATGGTAGACACTTCCCTAACTCATCAGCAAGTTTGAGGCCTACTGGTTACCTTCAGTCTGGCTTAATCCATCTGTCAAGATGATTTTGAATAAATCTAAATAGATAGACCTTGAAGTGTCTTCTGACTTTAAATCGATAATCTTGTAATTCCAAAAAGCCACAACAGAAACAAGAACCAAGAATAACCAGTTCCACCATTGACTTAAAGGAAACAAAAGAGCCGGGGTCCTTTGATGAGGCAATTAATGGAATATGTATAGCTTGAATTGATCTTCTGCTAAAAAATGAGATATTATAATAAAGAACCCCACATTGCAGTTGAGGCTTATAAAAGGCTATATTTTCCAGTCCTTAGGGATGAAGCATTGACATTTTCAAATGAAAGCATAAGAATGCAGGAGAGCAACCCTTTTGGAAAAAAAAAAAAAGGAGCCTTTTACATAAGTCAATTACTTATTCTCTGTCCATAACATGGGAGTTTTATGCCTGTACCTTGCTCAGGAGATGGAAAGAAAAACATGTTATTACAACTGTATGAAATCTTCCAGTTATAGAAGAAGTAGGAAAACCCTTTAATGTGATCATCCATGTCTATTTTCCATCTGGCATAAAGTGATGCAACCTTCTTCCAAGTGAAAGATTTTTTTTAAATTAATCTCTTATCAGGTCACTTCTGAAAAGAGGTGGTATAATTTTATAAAGCTACCCTTGTTCATTATATAACAGTTGACCAAAAGGCTTTGACCTTTCAACAATACCAGCACAAATTAAGATTTCTCTAACTTGAGCTTTGTTATGTTGCTGTATGATATTGGGCCCGTCATTTTACCTCTCTGGGTCACAATGACAGATTTTGACAATATAGATACGATAGTCTTCCTCAATCTGAAGGGAATATTATAAATGTCATTAACAATGAGTCCCATTCACTTTCCAATATTTGTTTCAGTTGGGTAACGGACAAAGAACTAGAAATATGGGAACAAAGTGTTTTCAGCCATTGTCTAGGGGGAAAAATATTTAAAGGCTGGAAAACTTTGGAATGTAGTCCATGAAAACAATCTATTTCCATGAGGCCCATTTCTTTGCTACTTAAACAGTTTCAGTTTCATCATTAATTTTAATAGTACTGATGATGTCAATTCTCCTTCCTACTATCTCCTGCAGAAACTAATTCTAGCCATCATCTCTTCTTTCTCATGTGTTTTCTTTCTCTTCCTTTCCACTAACTCTCTCCATCTGCCTCCGAACGTACTCAGTCCTCACTAATCTTGAAAAAAACCTTACTTTTAATTTTCCAATCCATACAATCTCATATCTCGATTTGCTTTTAATGCAAATTATCTGCCCATTCTCATCCTCATCCCCTAAAAAAAAAACTGGCTCTAAAGTTCTACAGAAACTGCTGTCTCAAATGTAACAATTAGTATATTGACCAGCGAATGCAATGGCTTTCATTCAGTCCTCATCTTTTCTGATCTCCCTGTTGCATTTATTTATTTTTTTTTACTTTTTCTTACCCCTTTATTCTGAATTCTCTTTCTTCCATTGGTTTCTGTGATACTGCACTCTCCTGAATTAACTCATATCTCACTAATGAATCATTCTATTTCTTCTTCATTAGCTTCTCATCTTTTTTTTTTTCCTAAATCCTTAAGATTGGTTGAAGTATCTCTTCAAAGCTTTATCATGGACCTGTTTTTTTGGTTCTTTCTCTAGTCTATCTCACTTGGTGATCACATCAGCTCCTATGAATGTAATCATTATCTCTATGCAAAAGATTCCCAGATCTCTATCTCTTACCATACTCTCTCCTTTGCTACAGTTACCAATCACCAGCTGCCTCTTGGGTATCTCAAACTGGATATCCTATAGACATCTTATTACATTCAAAACAGAACTTACAGTCTTTCCCAAAAAAACTTCCTCTATTTCCAACTTGTGCAGACATTATAATTCTCTCAGTTACCCAGGCCTGTAGTTTTAATATCCTCACTCTCTTCCCCATCCCACATATTCAGTGGGTAACCAAATTCCTTCATTTCTACCATCATAATCTCTATTGTATATTTCTCCTTCTCTGTATTCTCATAGTCATTACTATAGTTCAGATTCTCATCATTTATTGCCTGCATTATTAAGATAAGTGGTCTTTTGCCTTCAGCCTCTCCCAGTTCGAATCCATCCTCAAGTCAGATGTCATGGCCTTTTTTCTAGAGTATAAACATACTCATTACCCATCTCCATGTCTTCCCACTTGCCATCTCCAATGACAGTTGTGCTTTGCTCCCTAATCACTGCCTTTGGTTTCCCTGGCTTCCTTCAAGACTCAACTGAAGTCTCAATCTCTTCAGGAGACCTCCTCTCTGCACTACATTCAGCTACTAATTCCTTCCTTCTAAGATTAATTTCATCTACTCTGTATATGTCTTATATATATAATATTTTTATTTGCATGCTGTCTCTCCTGTTAGAATATGAGCTCCTTGAGGTCAGAGACTTTTCAAATTTACATCCTTTAAATCCTTTCTTTACCGCATTTGTTACTCTCACAATTCAACTATCACTTCCTCATAAACAACTCCCAAACCTATAGCTCCAATCCTGACCTCTCTTTTCTGTTCTAAACTTGCAAATCTGTCAGTGTTCAAGCCTACCCTGTCTATCAGGCAGTCTAAATCTCCTCCATTAGAATGTGAATTCTTGACATTTAAAATTGTCTTTTTTTTTATTTGTATACCCAACATCTATCCAAGTTCTTTGTGTATAGTAAGTAGTTAATAAATGGTTTATTCATTTATTCTTTCATCTCACACTCAACAAAGGATCAGAGGATTATAAATCTAGAATTAGAAGGATATTCAGAGATCATCTAGTCCAGCTTTCTCCTTTTATAGTTGAGGCAACTGAGGCCCAGAGTGACTAAGCAATTTGCCTAGAGGTAAAACAGTAGTAGGGTCAGGATTTGAATATGGATTAACTCAGAGGTCACCCTCCATTTTTACCTTTCCATTGTCCCTTCCCTGACCCAGGCTTGCTCAAACCCCTTCTAGGCCATTTGTCTATTCATACCATGTAGTTGTGATAGGATTCAACAACTCTTTTCCTTCCACTGATATTGTGAGGGAAAATTTGTAGTGAAGTTTCCCCATTCTGAAAAGTCAAATCTAGAATGGCTTTAGTATTCACTAGGCCTAGGGTTAGGTCACTGACCTTCATGCAGTCTGGGGCTTAGATCAATGGAGACCCTCCCCCAGAGCAGAAGATATGCCAAATAAGGTTAATACTGTTTCCATTGACACCCACATGATTCCGGGTCCTTTGTCTCAGAGAGATTCCTTCGATTAGGTTGTGGGTCAGCCCCCCTACCAATAAGTGTGAAGGCCAGTTGGGGGGCTTGGCTTTCTACCTTAGAAGACTATATAACCATGGGCTGGCTTCTACCTGTGGCTCTCTCCCTGCCACCATGTGGGTGACAGGGGCAGAGTCCTTTCTCATGAGAAAGAATAAAGACCTTTTCTGATCTTAGATTCAGACTCTGAACTCTTTCATCTCACACAATATGAGATATCTCCAGGCCTTACCATTTGCCTAACAACTGCATCCTAGCATGCTCCAGAACGTATGACCTGTCCTGGCTCTATGTCCTCCTATTGTCTAATCTATCATTGCAAAATCAGGCCTCTCACTGAACTGTTAGGTCTTCTGGGCCTTTCAATCCACCTTGCAGCTGAATTTTCTTTTATGTTATATCTCCACCAATTAAAGCATGATTTCCTTCAGAGTAACAATATCCCTCACATTCATTCACTCTCACTCTCCAACTCCTGCAAAGTATTCTCCACCTCCATTTCCCACTCTATAGAATTCCTTCCGTGGCACAATCCTTCAAAAGAACTGCCCTTCTTAATCAGTAGAACCTTTGCAAACTGCCCCAGAGTATCTTTGCCTTTATAAGACAAAAACACACCTCATAATCTGATTAGAGAATGCAAATATCAAGAAATGGGGAACTGTAGAAAGAGATCTGAATTTGGATTCAAATGACCAGAATTCAGGAATGTGACAGAAGCAGCTCAAACTGGCTCAGAAGAAGGAATTATTAAATTTTCATTGTGAGCATTTATACTTTAGAAATACAGAAATGTTATAAAACAGGACTTGAATGATGGTGTTGTTTAGTTGTAGATTTAAGAAAGCTATGGATAAAGTACTAGTAATGGAGATTAAGCTTAAAATTACATTATATGTATTTTTTCTGGAGAGCTGATTGTTAAACATGTACTAGCAGACACTCTGAAGCCTAGTTCTGCCACTTACTACCACATAAACAAGTGCCTTAGTCTCTTAGGACTCTTTCAGCTCTCAGTCTATGATCCTATGATTTTTTTTTTCAAAGTAGCATTCCTAAACTTTGCTCATGAATGACAAAAGAAAAGATACATTAAACTTACTGCCTCAAAAAAAGATGGAAGCATGTAATGCAGAAGAAAGAACAGTATCTCTGCAACCAGAGAGGGTCTGGATTTCTAACCCTGACACTGACATTTAGCGTCCTCAGTCTTCAGTTTCCTCTTATGTAATATCATATGTATAGAATGGGGATTGTAATACAGGGCTTTGCAAGCAACTTTGAGCTCCAAATTTGTTGTTGTGTAATGCATTAGAAAGACAACTGGAATGAAAGTCAGGATACCAAGATAAGGATGCCAAGATACCTGGCTTCAAGACCTAGCCCTTCGATCCATCCACTATGTGAACTTGGATCAGGCCTCAGTTTCTTCATACACTAAATTAAAGGGTAAGATGAGATGATCTCTTAGAATCCTTCCAAATCTAAAACATCCATAAAAAGAATCAATATGATATTGTAACCTGTCAAAGACAGCCAACTTCATTACATCATCTTAGAAGATGGGAACAAAATTAGAAACTTACCATACTATGGATCAAGTGACCATTTGATTACAGCTGCTTGGAAGGGATGAACTGGCAGATGGTGGAGCTGGCATCCTCTTTTCCTTTGTTCCTGCTAAAATGCTGACAGCTACACCCATTACCATGTCACACTGCTATTGCTATCACTTGTACCAGCCAGAACAAACTCTAAGAGGTGGGAGTGAGGAATGCAAAGCTAGAACATGCATTACTTCTCCTGGGGCACTGCTGCTATCCCTCTGAATCTGACATTCGACAGATGCGGAGTATCCCTCTGGGACATAGAGGGAAAAATATGTAAACACCATAGAGGTCCATTTTAATCTCTCCTTTTGTTTTGTTTGGATTGTTGTTGGGGATTTTCCTCCCAAATGTTCTCCTTGACTGACACTTAACAATAGCTGGTTAGCAAGAACAGTCCCCAAGGTGGGCTCAATTGCAATTCACAAATAGTTGAGGCCCATAGAGCATGCATCAGAACAGAATCAAATCAAAGAGCATCCATCCATCCAAACAGCTGCTATTTGGGGAGTATCATAACATATCCTGAGTTATCCATGGATAGAGATAGCTTATTTTTAGATCATGAATGTTATATGCCCTTTTTAAAAATTCTAATTAATTCTGTGATGAAAAGGAAAAGGTGAATTCTCTTAAAGTTGGCAGAATCCTAAGCCTTTCAAGACTCTCCTAGGAACCTGCAATTAAGCCACATAACACAGTGTGTGTGTGTCTATGTGTGTACCTGTGTGTCTGTGTGTTTAGGCTAAATCACCATACAATCAGCAGTGAATGCCTTCTCCCTCTTTTCCTCTTTACTTCTCTTTTCTTACCTCCATCTCTTCTTTTTTTCCTTCACATTAGCCCACTCCTTCCTTTCATTCTCCTCCTCCAGACAACAAAAGTCTCTATCAGTGGGAAATGTTTATTTAAGATGCATTTGTGTTGTTCTTATTGTATTTAAATGCAGGTGGAAGGAATAGCAATATGAGATGGTGAATTAAGAAAAAGATCAGTTTCTTTCTCCCATTTATTTTCAGTTCAGTAATGTCACTGCTTTCCATTTTTTATTTGCTTGCTTCATATAGGAATGCACTTGATATCTGGCCCACAGCTTCACTGACCCAAATTAACTGGGAGAGGTAAAGGAGTGTTAGGCCTAGAGTAAGGAAGACTCATCCAGCTGAGTTCTAATATGACCTCAGACACTTACTAGCTGGGTGATCCAGGGAAAGTCACTTCACTCTGCCTCAGTTTCCTCATCTATAAAAAGAGCTGAAGAAGGAAAAGGCAAACAACTCCAGTACCTTTGTAAAGAAAACCTCAAAGAGAGGTGTCATGGGAATCACATGGCCAAAAGTTTAGAAATGTGGCGGGGAGGTGAAGGGGGGAGAACCATGGCAAAGTACATCTGGAGAAGAAAAAGATCAAGAATTTCAAGGAAGACGAGGGAGGGAATGTAAAGGATGGAGAACCCACAATAATAGATTGTAAAACAATCACCAAAACTCTACTTGGTACTTCTAAAATCATAGAAAAGTTTTATCTGTGGTACATATTATCAATATGAGATCCAGAAAAGAGCAAAAATAATTACATTATGCTCGGTTAGTCCAAAGACGTCCACTACTGGGGTTGTTGTTGTTTAGTTGTTTCACTTACATCTGACTCTTTGTGACCCCATCTGGATGTTTTCCTGGCACACAGATACAGACACAGACACACAGACACACAGACACACACATACACACATACATAATTTCACTTAGTTCAGGGGGAAAAGTTAGTACCCTGAACTTCAGAAAATACAGTCAGAAATTATAAGTAGACAAAAAATGCCAACAGAGAAAATAACACAATTGAACAAACCATCAGACAGAGCTTCTAGCCAACTGACCATTATACACATAGAGTGTTAGCAACCAGAGAGAGAAGCACCAACATATGGGTTTTCAAAGCTGGGGACTCAACAGTTACCCAGAATATCATCCAACTAAATCACACAGCTCTTCCCATAAGTAAGCCTCAAAGTAAAACTTCACCTCAGAGTATATATACCATTCTTCAGGGTCATATGACATCACAACCTACGTGACCCATTGCCTAATAACAAAGTAACAAACGATGTGGACCTTCCTGTAAAACAAGCTTCCCCCCAATCAAGCCCCTCTTGTTGGGTTCCACTGGTGGGGCAGGGAAGATCTTCAAATTCCTTTACCATTACAGCATGGCACTCTCTCCACTGTGCCACCTAGCTATACCCCCCCCTCCTCCCCTACTACTGAAATGAGGATTCATAATTCAACAAAAATTTCTGGATTGGAAAGCAGTCTGACTGAAATCAGGTTTCTACTAACATCACACACAATAAGCTCCAAATGGATTCATGACCTCCATGCAAAATGTCATATTACTAATAAATTAGAGGAACAAGCAAGGCAACACCTTTTACAAATATGGAAAGGGGAAGATACTGTGATCAATAGGGAACAGGGAGGATCACAGCAGGTAAATAAACAGATTGATTTCATAAAATTGCAAAGCTTTTGCACAATTGAAATTGCTGCAACTAAAAGAGGAATTGGTCTGTTTGGGGGAAGGGTGGCAAACAAGTAGCAACAAATTTCTCTAATAAAAGTCTAATATCTTAGATACGTAAGGAACATTTCCAAGTACATAAGAATAAAAGTCATTTTCCAACAAATTAAATATTCAAATAATATGAGTAGGTAGTTTTCAAAAGAAAATAAGCAGGTTATCACCAACCATATAAATATGCACCTAATCAATAACAGGAAGAGAAATACGAAATGAAAGAAACTCTTAAGACGTAATTTGATGTCTGTCAGCTCGGCAAAAATGTCAAAAAATGGAAAAGGCCAACTTTAAGTGAGAACGTGGGAGGATTAGAATATGAAAGCACTGGTGGCAGAGATATACGCTGATGTAACTGTTTTAGAAAGCAGTTGGAATAATACTTCAAAAGCACCAAACATATTCCCCCTTGACTCAGTAACACCCCTATGAAGTAGAAGTATATGTCATGGGAAGAGAAATGAAACAGAAAAAAAGATACGTAAGTACAACAATACTGAGTGACCCTTTTTGTTGTTAGCAAAAATAAAATGAAGAAAATCAGTGAGCTACACATCAATTGGGATGTGGCTGAAAAAATTATGGGATTTTAATTTACTATCATTATTTCATCAAAGAAAATGACAAAAGGGATAGATTCAGAGAAACTAGGAAAACATGTCAATTCAAGTAAAGTTAGGTAAATCAAAATAGGAGGAAAATGTATAGAATGACTGCGACTTATAAAAGGGGAAAAACGCCTTGAAACACCTAAGAATTTCACTCAATGTAATGATCAGTGGTGAGGACTGAGGGTAAGGCCCACTTCCCATGTTTTAATAATGAAGTGATAGACTCAGGGTGCAGAATGAAACATAATAATGTTGGTTGCTTTTTTATTTCTTTTGCTTCATTATGCTAAGTCAGAATAAAGCAGGTCTCTTTTGAGGAAGGTAAAGTTGTAACTGACTTTTTTTTTAAAAAAAGGAAGGAATGAATCTTGAAACATTTATAGGAAGTGCATTGGAAGTGATCAAAAGATTCAGAGGGCAATATGGATTTATCTATTCTATATTTTTACAAAGTGCTTTGCATTAAAAAAAATAGGTGTCATATAAAGTTCTCTTTGTCCTTCTTTGTATATATAATGTTCACATTTGTTTTGTCAACTTTAGAATAATAAAGCCTTTAAATATTTTCAAATGCAGCCACACAATTCAAGACTAGAGAGAGCTGTAAGTGAATGTATGAAGACAAGACGATGAAAGACAGGTTCAAAGTGAAGCAAGTTATCCATGTTGACTGGAAGGGGAAGGAAGAAGAGAAAAAAAAAAGAAAACTAGAAGGCAGGCTGAAGTCTTGTATATTTTAAAGGTCATTGAATGCTGGCATAAAGAGTTTGTATTTTACTCTAGAGGCAGGACAAATTCAATGAATACTTTTTCTAGTAGAGTAGTAATTTAGTTAGAACTATGTGTTAGGAAAATAATTTTCATTTCTATATGAAGAATGAATTGGAAAGGAGGCTGGAGGCAGAGAAATTAGTAAGATATTGTTTTTTTTTTTTCCTTCTCTTAATAGAACCTGAACCAGGATAGAGGTAGTATAAGGTGAAAGGAGTTATTGAATGCAAGAAATATGTGGATAAGCTTGAATGTTGTGAGAAATTTAAGAGTTGAGATGACTGGGTGGCTAGGTGGCACAATGAATAGAGCACTGGCCCTGGAATGAGGAGGACCTCAGTTGAAATCCAGACTCAGGCATTTAACACTTACTAGCCATGGGACCTTGGGCAAGTCACTTAGCCCCAATTGCTCCTTCAGAAAACAAACAAACAAAAGAGTTTAGATGGCATTAAATTTTGAATCCGGGTGATAAAATATTACTGATCAATGCAAATAGGAAAGTTTGGAAGAAGCCAGGCTGTGTGGGGAAGATAGTTCAGTTATTGGATTTATTAATTGTAGGTACTAGCAGTATCTCAAATATGAGTATCTAGTGGACAGTTGTAGAAACAGGACCAGAATTCAGGAGAGAGTTTTGAACTGAATGTATGGGTTTGGTGGTAATCTGCATACAATTAAAAATGAAAGCTATGGAAGTAGATAGAGTCACCAGAGGGAGAAATTGTAGTGAGTAAAACTTAGAACTAAATAAAACTTTGGAGGACACCCAGGATTAAAGAGTAGAAAGAGCATGTCATCATTGACAATGACTGACAAGGAATGTTTAGAAAGGCAGAGAGAGAATCGAGAGAGAGCCATGTTACAGAAGTCAGCGCAGAAGAGTATAACTGGAAGATGATGACTAACAACGCCCAATGCAATAGAGAGGTAAAGAAAGCTGAGGCCTAAGAAAAGGTAATTGGATTTGAAGATTAAGAGGTCATTGGAGACAACTGAAAAAAGTACTTTAGGGAAAAATTTATGGTTGGAAGCCAGGTTGTAAGAAAATAAGTCAAGAAACGGATCTCTGGATATATTTATAGTATTTCAAAGGTCTAACTTGATTTAACTCAACAAAACTTTATCAAATTTCTTCTATTTGTAAAGCCTTGGGAGCTAAACAATGAAATAAGATACAGATCTTCCCCCTATGAAGCTCACAATCTAAGACAGGTGAGGGGAGAAGCGGAAAGAGTGTGCTGGAAGAGGGAAAAGCTACACACGTACACAAAATATGTCACAGAGCTATAGGTAGTAAGTGAAAAGCAGATGTCCAGACCAAGGGCTATGACAAATTTGAGAAGAGAGAGATTACTTTCAGCTGGGGAAATCAGGAAAGACTTTACAGAAGGTGCTAACCTCTTTGCACAAATCCCTTGATCTCCCTGTAACTCCAATTCAATTTTATTAAATTGAAGGTCACTATGCTACTCCCTCCCCCTTGCCCACATTGCTATTAGAACGATTTCCATTTCTGTGCACTTTAAACTCCTTCAAGGGAACATTTTATGAATGCAAGGGAGTGTTGGATAAAGATCTTTCTGAACAGTAACACTCCAGTATGGCAATATGGAGGGCCATTTGAATCTTATAGTGAATTACTGAATTTAGATTTGGAAAAAAAAAAAAATATATGAATTGATTTAGACTTTCCCTGGATACTGGTAGATTATGTCGGATAATACATCATTTAACACTTCACCCACTTTTCAAAATTACTCTTCAAAGAATTTAGATCCTGAAGGTGTCTTTAGAGGCTATCAAATCTAACCTTCCTCTCTTACAAATGATGAAACCAGAGTAGTTTATTGACTTACTCAATAACACACATGTAAGTGCACGAAAAGAATTAGTCTTGAACTTGAATCATTAGGTGGAAATCAAAGATTTAGAAGTGATAAATAGAAGCATGTAAAGAATGTATGTGTGTGAGTGTGTGTGTGTGTGTGTGTGTGTGTGTGTGTGTGTACACTTGTATCTAATGGTAGTCATCTCCAGGGGGTGGGAGAGAAGAGAAGAAAAAAAAGGGGGTGAAATGAACAAAATCTACTTGCTAATTTTTTTATATATTTAAAAGGAACAACATGTTGGCATAAAATATTTGCAGTTTCATGTGCAATCATCTTTTGATTAATGTTATAGAAATTCTCATTTATTCCATAAATTAAAAATAAGATTTTTTTAAAGTTCATTTTTATGTAAAGAAGAAAAAAATTAAATTTTCAAATGATTATAATTATTCCAGAGTAGAATTGCATCTCTAGGGGAAGGCAGTGGGTTCTTCTTCACTAGAAGACTTCCAGTAAAGCAGCAAAGCAGGAATTTGAACAGTCCCTCTGACTTCAAAACTGTTGTAATTTCTACAGTGCCACAGCTGCCTCTTCTTCAGAGGCCTATTGATACTTAAACCTTGCAAAAATTTTATTTAGGCACAGGACTCTGGGAGCTACAAGATCACTTTTTCAAAAAAGGAAATTGGTATAAATTTTCCATCTAAGAAGTCAAAAAAAAATACTAAGCTAGCATTCCCATTAAAGCTACAGAGAGATTGTTTCAACAGGTGCCTCTTGAGGCATAGGAAAATTATTTTTAGTTCTTCCATAACCTCAGAAGCCCACAGTTCTGCGTTTTATGAAGAGGGAAAACGTTAAAGTCCATGGAAATTTGTGTCAATGCTAAAGAATTATCTGCTGATGTAACATAAAGATGCTATAACCATCCTTCATAGGCTACATCACAGCATCTGCCCACCCACTGACAAGATCACAAGTCAACACTTTTTAGTCAATTTCACAACTGTCACATGGTATAAAAACAGCAGTTTACAATTCCTTTGTCCCTAGGCATCCCTGGGTATCAGAGAAATTTTGCTTTCCTGCAGCTATCTTGTACTGCTTGCCATATTAAATGGTTCACTATTTGAACAGAAGAGTCACAGTAAGCTCCTGCTCACTGGGTTTTAAGTTCACTAGGATCAGAGGACTTTTCAGGTCTAGTTACTTTTATATGAGTACAATGGGGTGTATGGAAAGAAAGGAAAGACCAAGAATATAGAGCTCAAAGACATTATCTCTTCAGCAACAGAAGAAAAGGAGCATTTCTTGTTAATTACCACTCAAGTCAGAATTAAGCTGTTAAGATGCTCAGCTTTCTAAGTTGCCTTAACCTCCTTTTATGTCCAGTTCCCCAATTATAAAATTATGTGTTAAACAATATTTCTGGTAAGTATCTGATGTAATTATGTATTAAAATACATGAAGAGGAAAACTCAAGGGCAATGCTATTAGGTGGTAGCTACATTTCTGTATTCTTCAGACCTTTGCACCCTAAATTTTACAGCGTTCTTCATTGCAATCATCATTTCATCATTGAGGGGGTAAAATGCATCAAACAATGAAATCTGCTAAAGTATTTAAAATTCCATAAATTGTCCCTGGCCCTATGGTTTCTCTAAATGTTCCTCTACAGAATAAACATTTCCTACCCAAAGTGTTAGAGATGAATCAAAAGTGTCTAACAATGATGACTGTGTCGGTCTCTGAGTTCTTCCATAACTCTGAATTTCAATATTTCAAAAACACCTCTGCTTTTCAATTCCCCCATCAGCACAGGATATGCTGTGAAATAACAATCCTTTTCAGAAGCAATTATCTATGTACCTTATGTGTCCAAATATCAAGACCATTTCTCCAGGAGAGCAGGAAAGCCTTCATTGTTTGCAGCTAAATAGCAAAACCATATAGCCCAGCTGAACTGTGGACCTGCAAATCTAGGGGAACACCAAAGAATGGCCGAAAAAAGGCTGAGTGTGCAGTTGGGGGCCATAAAACTTACACAGCTGTTAACTTTGCCCAGAGAGCAAGTTGGGAAGATTAGTTGTTGTTATTGTTGTTGCTTTGTCCTATCCTGTTTTCTTTTCTTGACATTTGGACCATATGTATGCCTTCATCCAATGAATCAATTTGTTACATTAATGCAGAGCAAGAAATCTTACCACTGGGGCTCTGCTTACGGCCAAGTGGAGATTGTAAGAAGTTTGCCCAGCTCTAAAGTCTTTTTTTTTTTTTGGACTTACCATATATTACAACCAAGGAAGAAGTTAACAAAGAAACTTAAAGTAGTCGTTCACAGATATCTGTAGTATGATGGAAATTACACCACTCTGAGGCTTAATCAATGATTGGTGAATTCTTGCCTGGGACCACCGCATCATGGATGCCCAGAAACGCTTTTCGTTCTCCACTGCCCAACCACTCTCCAACCTGCTCCACCTTTTACACAGGCTGTCTGGATACCTTAACATTGATACATTCTTTCTCCTCATCCCAGGTTTCCACCATTCTTTTATGTTTTGCCTTCCAATTAGAACACAAGTTCCTTGAAAAAAGACCATCTCATTTTCTTGTTTTTATTTTTTTATTTAACTTTTGTTTATTTTTAGTTTACATCATTGATATCCAGAAGATTTTGAGTTAGAAATTTTCTCGCCGTCTTTCCCCTACCCACCCCACCAAAACTGTGATCCCACTGTATACCCCCTATACACTGTATACCCCCAATCTGCTATCTCCTATATTCTCCCCCCATCACCTCTCTGACTTTCTGGTAGAGCAAGATGGATCTCCCTATCCCAGTGCATATGTATCGTATTTTCCAGTTGCATGTAAATTACACATATATGTGTGTGTGTGTGTGTGTGTGTGTGTATATATACATTTAAACATGTGCTTTTAGAACTTTAAATTTGAGATTCTTTCCCTTCCTCCCTTGTTACCCACCCCCACTGGAAAGACAAGCTATTCAATACAGGCCGTACATGTGTAGTTACGCAGAACATCTCCACAATGGACATGTTGTGTAACACTGACAATATTTCCCTCCTTTCTCTCCTGCCCTCCCCTTGTTCTATTCTCCACTTTGTCCCTGTCGCTTTACAGAAGTGTGTGTTTCTAACAACCTCCCCCCACCCTGCCCTCCCCTCCATCATCCCCCCTCTCATTCTCCTTCCCCCTACTCCCCTATAGGGCAAGACACCCATTTTAGAGTGTATGCCATTCTCCGCCTAAGCCAAACTCAATGAGAGTAAGCTTGACCCATTCCCATTTTGCTTTCCTGTTCTATCCATCCATTGCATCTTCTATATGAAATGATTGACTCCATTCTGTCTCTCCCTGTCTCCTCTCATTCTATTCCTCTCCCGGGCCTCTTAATTTCACCTTTTAAAATATTATCCCTTCCTATTCAATTGATCCTGTGCCCTCTGTCTATGTACACATATATACACACACTCCCATATGTATTCATATACATATATACCCTTCTATATAGACATATGTGTATGTATACACATTTTCTTGTTTTTATATCCACACACAGGACAATGGTTGGTCCTAAGTTCTTAATAGGTGTTTTATCTATCATTTATATATTCATCCATCATTTATCTATCTACCTATCTACCTATCTATCTAATCAAGAAACGGATGCCCCTACATGAAAAAGATTACATTTAAGACCCCCAAGATGCATTTCAGATAAAACAGCTTTTTATGCTCCAGATATATAAAGGAAACATTAGGCCATTAGGGAAGAAGACATTCTTAAAGGATCAGAAGAACAAAAAGTTTTGTTTTGTTTTGTTTTTTTGTTATTGACTTCCAAATAAAGGGTTCTGAAGCAGCTATTTATCAATTTGATCTCTGAGATGGGACATAATTCTGATCCTTGACAATCCTAATGTCTACTACCCATTTTTTTTTTCCTTGAGGGACAAATAATGTCGATGGCCGGATCTTAAACAGTACTTCTAAGGATTATAAAATCTTTGGCAAATATCTGCAACTAGAAGAATAAAAATGTTTTCACCACCTCTATCACTTGTAGCTGGAGAGATACTTGAAAGGGTTCTAGGTTCTCCCTGACAAACAAAAGAGGTCCACACAACATATTATTCAATATAAACATATTTGTTAAAATTTTTAACATTCAAGCAACACATTTAATGTAACACCAGGGATGGGTATGAGTAGTATTTGATCCTGTTTCACAGAAAGAATACAAAGGTGTTAATCATTCAGCATATCTACTTGGTTCCATGGAATCATTAGTGCATGGGGTAGACAGAAAGGTACACAAAAAAATTAGTTCTTCACAGCAGGAAGCTGAGAGGTGTTTTACCCATGGGTTGTCATACCCTACAAAACCTCTCTAACAAATCCCTGTTCAGTCCTTTGAAGTAACAGTGATTCAGAGTCTCTGCCAATCTTTGCTGTGATGGCCATAACTATTCCCAAGCCATCGTAAATATATTTTCTTGGGAATAGGCATCTGCTCTATCTTTTTGTCCTTCCGTACCAGCCTTAGATGACCTTAGAAATGTCATTTAACCTCCACTGTCTCAGTTTATTCATTCATAACATTACAATATTTGACTAGAAAGTAAGATTTCTTTCAGGTTCAAATCTATGATCTTATGAGGCTAAAGAGTTATTCACAGGGATAAAAGGTGCTTTGCACCGAAGTGCTAATATGCCAGGCATCATTCTTCCTACCAGCGCCAGCCTCAGCCTCTGTCTTCTCTCTTTCCGTTGTTTCTGGTTGTCCATCAGCCTAAAGTCACACAAGTTTGGGAAAGAAGTTTCCCCTATGGGACGTAAATTGCTAGGAGAGCACGGTACTGTCAAGGTAACTACAGAAGGAAGGTATTGGGCTCTATTACAAAGGTAATATTTTTCTTATCTCTCTTTCACATTCAAAATTAGTCATTAAAAAAAAAAACTCTATTCAAGTTCCTTCCATCATCACATATTGATACATGTTATTTGGTTTTAATTGACCAAAAATCTGAATTGTTGGCAGCTACAGACATAAACAAGGAGAGGAATGGAATGGTTATAGGTTCTAATCATAATCAGATTTGAGTAACATCCATCTTGAGTTCAGACAGGGCCTTTTTCCTGTTACAATGGTGCACAGTACTGACCCAATCATCAGAGCTACAACTAGGAATTCTGGTGCCTGGGAAAATTTAATCAGGAATTGGGGGTGGGTGAAGGGGAAGGAATGCAAAGGATAGTATACTTTAGTAGGTTACAGTATCTGTGAAAAACAGTCAGTGTTCCCTAAGAAAAGCCAGTCCCAGCTTCAATGTCAAGGTTTACAACACTCAAACATGGGAAGACAACAGAAATATGGAGAAATTGTATGTGTTGCTGGGGGAGGGTGTGGATGTGTTAGGGACCAATTATAAACATCTAGAAATTACCAAGACTGTTATTTTAGATAAATAAGTCACAGTTTGTTAAATAAAACACTAGACTGAGACACAAAGAAAATGCAATAATTAAAATCCCGATGATGAAGTTTAACAGTATCAAATGATCTCAGAATTGGAAGTAAACTCATGTCTTTTTGGCTCTTTGAGGGGAATAAGAAATAGAAGAAAGAACGATGTTAGGGCTGCTCAGTGAGTGGTGGCTGGGAGGGTAGTGCTGAACGATGGAAAAAAGGAATGTATAGGTCTTTTCGCAAAGGACTCAGCTCAAGAAGCAGGTTATTGAGGAGCAGAGAGGAGTTCAAAAGAATTCAGGATAGGTCAAAAAAGGGAGCTAGGGGCTAGGGGCTAAGGACTTCACAGTACAGGTTTATGTTTAGCTATGGTTTCAATGGGCTACATTTAACCATAAGTGAGAGTTCACCTTAGAGCTGCTGAGGCAACAACAGCATAAAGGGCAGGATAAGGAATCTCTCTTTCACCCTTGAAATGTTTTGAGGTAGGTTCCAAAGCACAATATTTAGCCACAGCTGTATTCAGGTTTCCCTAGGCTTTATCAAAATATATCTGTCACTTCTGTGACCTACAATGGGTTCAACTATGCCATTGAATTTTTTAATATTATTTTTCTAAATAATTAAAGTCAAGAGCAGATTCCTGGGCTACACTAATAGAGACTGCCCTTAAGTCACCTCATTAGAACCAGAATTGGAGTCAGGAATCCAGCTTTTTATTTTTGTTAATCATGTGATTATGGACAAGCTAAACAAACTATCTTAATCCAATTCTCCTCATCTAAAAATCCCCCTAGTGCCTTTGCCCTACAGGACTATTGCGAAGATCAAATAAGAAAATGTGTTTGTAAGGGGTACAAACAAGGAAACAACACCTGCCTTGATTTACTGGATCATTGGCCACTTCCACTGGGTCTTCTTCACTGAAGGACATGGTTCTTTGAGATGATAGGGAGAGGGAACACTGCACCAGTTTAAAAGAAGTGACTGTGTCCTCTGGGGCTCACCTCCTTCCTGTCACTAAAATGTTTATGGCATGCAGCTCTCTCTTTGTCTCTTTCTCTCTCTGTCTGTCTGCCTCTCTGTCTGTCTCTCCATCTCTATCTCTGTCTTTGTCTCTCTGTCTTTCTTTCTGTGTGTGTGTGTATGTCTGTGTGTGTGTCTGTCTGTCTGTCTCTATGTCTCTATTTCTCTGTCTCTTTCTCTCTGTCTCTCTCTTTCATTATTGGGTAGCCAGTAGAATAGTGAACTGCTGGCAAAAGTCAGGCACCATGTATTCTGGCCAGGAGCTTGAGATTGGATCTCAAAGCCCTAATTGACTCTTCGGCTTTGTGTCTACTTTCCTGGACAGAGATGAGAGAACAGTGAATTGAGATGGGTTTTCTTGGCCTTGGTAATAGACTAGTAAGTCCAGGAGACAGTTTTAAATTCACTTAATTGTGTTGTCCCCTAGCCCACATATATACATATTTTCCACAACAAAATCTTGAAGGATTTTTTTCAAATGCTTTGAAGAAAATAAGGCACACTGCATCTAGTGAATGTCCCAATACACCTAACAATTAACCCTGTCAATAAAGGAGATGACATTATTCTTGTATGACCTGTTGTTGAAAGATAACTAGCTTTGGGTAATCACCTCTTTCCTTTTTTGTTGTAAATTTACCACAAAAGTCCCATTCAAATGCTTCACTCTAGTGGAAGGGTCATAGTGGAAGGGTTTTGAGTATGGGCTTAGTGACAGGATAGTTATCTGTTTACTAAAGTACTAACGGCTGTCCTGGGGTATAAGGAACTTATTACTGGAAGGCCGGCCACTAAATGATGGATTTCTTTTAGCTACAGAAAATCTTGATATCTTCTATTTGTTACAAATGGTTGTTATCTGAATTGTTTAGGAGAATACTTACACTCACAAAATCTTAGTTTTATAATGGAAAAAAAAATTCTGGGCCCGAAGCCAGGAAACATGGATTCAGAACAGGGCTTCAGTAAATATATTCTGTGATGCTTAGGAAACTTACTAGAGCCCTCTTTCAAATGATAATAGTAATTAATAATATTTAATCTTCATAACTCAAAGGGCTTGGGAGGAAAAATAACTTTGCAAAGTTATTTAAAACTTTTAAAATTCTCTAGAAATAAGTTGTTATTGTGCTATTTTTGCATAAATAAAGGCAAGGTAGTTGACTGAAATGTCAAGCATGTGGTCAGAGCTCTAGATTCAAATCTAGCTTCTGATACAGACCAGATATGTGAACTGGGCCAGTCCTTAAAAGTTTATGTACTTCAAACAGCTCCCTACAACTTATTTCCTAAGTCACAGCTGGATTGTAACATCTCTTGGTGGGAGGAGTTTCTCACTCTGACAAAAACACAGATCCTTTATGTGTTCTCTAATGCTGTATGTCATCATTTTTCAGTCATGTCCAACTCTTTGTGACCTCACTTGGGGTTTTCTTAGTGGAGTGGTTTGCTATTTCTTTCTCCAGATCATTCTCCAAAGGGGAAAACTGAGGCAAACAAGGTTAAGTCACTTGACAAGGTCATACAGCTAATAAGTGTCTGAATCCAGATCTGAACTCAGAAAGATGAATTTTCCTGACTCCAGGCCCGGTGCTCTATCCACTGTGCCTCCTACCTGACTGTGTATTCTCATACAGAGGTGGAAAGGGAAACTGAATCCAAGCTGGAACCTTAATTCAGTTGTTCTGACTTTAAGTTCAGTGATCTTTCTATTGTATCACACACCTAAGTCTACTAACACTATCACATAGTGTTGCTGATGAGAACAAATTGTGGTATTACTGTTATACAAATCAACTGCAATACAAACAAGCATTATTATTGTGTGCTTTTTCCTTATGTCATTAACTGCTATGTTTCCACTTAACATGCAGGACCTGATGAGCTCGAATTCTTTCACACACAATAAAAGATAATTTTCTTATCTGTTCATTGATCTTGCGGTTGTCAGCAGAGGAAATTAGGCCCAGTGTTTCTCTTCTGCCTACAATCTGGCTTCCATTGCTCAGCACTTTCTCTGGGAAGCTTTTTAAGATATCCACAACTTAAGCACATGTGCCACATTCCGCCAGAAGCTAATCCTGTAAATGGTGCTAGACTTCAGCACATGTTATTAGTTGGGTATGATTTGTTTTGTTCAGTTTAGGGCAGCCTGGTTCCTTCATTCTGGCCTTTATGTACATCAAATATTATTCCAGAAAGGAAGTACTTAAATAGAGGGAGAAAACTGATCAGATGCATAATAAAGAATACTTCTCCAAAATTTCATTTTTTTTGTATTTAAATGTATCTGCCAGTTATTGATAAATAGCCTAGAGGATTTGTATCACGTTTATAAGGTACTTAATAATTTACAAAGTACTTTTCTCACAGCAATTCTGTGAGGTAGATTGGACAATTCTTATTATTCTATTTTACAGATGAGGAAGTTGTATTCAGTGATTAAGAGAGACACTGTAATGTAGGAGAAAGAGGATTGCTACTCTCTGGAAATGAAGCACCTGGGCAAAATCCCAGGTCTCTCTGTTACTTACTACCTTTCTAGCCTTTGGAAAATCACTTAGACTTTCTGGTCCTCAGGTTCTTCATCTGTTTGTAATATATGACGTTTGGACTACATGATATTAAAATTCAGAAAACCATGGTCCTGTGATTTACCCAAAGCCACAGAGTCGTTAACTAGGAAAATGTGCAAATCCAGTGTTCTTTTAAATATGGTGGACACATGCATGCACACACATGTGCACACATTAGCACAGATTAATGATCTATTCTAATGCCTTCACATTGTAACAAGTCAAATGTGTGCTAGACTGGGGTCTGGATAATACAATAGGACTTAAACACACTTCAGTGTCACACTTAGGATCTCCTACCTCTCACATCGTATGTGAAGTACACCACTCTTTCTATAGATTTGGCTCACTCACTCAATATTTACGCTCTAGCAGGTCTAAATTCTCAGATGATCTACCATCACACAGGTGTTTTCAAATTTAGCCTCCACAAATACACTTCCCATACTTAGCTCTTTCTTTACCCTTTGAACTCTCATCTAACATATTTTATGGCTATACAACCTATTCATGACATTTTTAGCTATAAAACGCAACTTAAGAAAAAAAATTACATTATACATACTAATATATTTGAACAAATGCATAAGTAATAAAATAAATGAGACTATACATATTAATTTACACTATCATCTATATAATCAATAGATATGGGAAAGAATGGGCACATACTTATAGGAACCTAGCATAGAAACTCAAAAGGGAGGAAAACTATGTAAGTCAACATGCAACCAGATCATAATATTCAATGTTTTCAGCCTATTCAGGAACATCTTCATCATATGACAACTGCTTCTCTGCTATTTGACTCATTGTTAACCTTTACAACTCTTTTCAGCAAGTGAAATCTTCTTTTTGACTATACGATAGCTTTTAGAATTTTTTCCAAATAACTATTGTCCTTTAAAGGTCATTTAGAAAGTGTTAGCTTTTAATATGAATAGCCTGGGGTTTTTTGTTTGTTTCTTTATTCTTTTGTTTTTAAGTTAGACAACTGATAAGTTCTTCAAAATAGCTGTCTCTATACTCTACAGACCAGACCAGTCAATTATTCCCTCACTGAAATGTTGCTCAATCCAATCAAAATGACACTCACAACATCACAGTTAAGAGTCTCTGTCCAGTCAGGTCACGAGGATATCATCACAGCTGCACAAACCTCTCTGTTATTCCTTCTCCAACCAAAGGTATCAGCAGAGAGCAACCAACCCTTATGGATATTTTCACTTTTTTCCAGTTCTAGGTGGTGCAGAAGAGTCAAAGTTGGAAGTTCGGAAGATTCTGCCAATGACTTCAGTTCTCTCTGGCTACTAAAGAATCACTAAGCTAAAGGCTTGTGTCAGCACCCTGTTTCTGTTATAACTTAGAAAATACACATTTCATATGCTGTATTTTCATTTCTCCTCCTCAGGTCCCTTGTTCTCTTCTTCTTCTGCTCTTGGATGCATTTCCTTGTTTTTCTGCTGAATGACTTAAATAAGAACCTCCTGACTCTCAGTGTCAGTCACAACTCTCCAGATTTCAACTATCAAATATTTCTAAAGTCATATCTTAACCTTTAAATATTTTTTTTAAGTTTTCTCATTATCTCAGTTTTACCCTCTTTAATCATAAGTAGGATGTGCACATAATGCCTTAGCTCTGAAGTCTCCAAAAAAGGCAGTCTGTCTCCATTCCTTTTAAATAGGTGTACCTTCAGATCAATATCTCTCTATTTAAAAAAAATAAATACTTATTAATACCTTTGATTTTATATTAACAACATTTCTCTCAGTTTCCTTCTCTAATCCTGGAGACTTAACCCACATAATGAGAGAGAAAGAGAAAGAGAGAGAGAGAGAGAGAGAGAGAGGAGAGAGAGAAATGGGTTAAATCCAATAATACATTTTTTAAAAATATCAGGATTCCAAATTAAGATTTTTGTTCTTCTTTTTCTTCTTCTTCTCCTCTTATTCCTCCTCCTCATCCATTTCCAAAGGCAGCACTTTCTTTCTTCAGTTTTCCCTCAGGTTGTCTTCCACTTACTTTCAAGTTCTCTCTCCCCCCGCCCCTTCCTCCCATTTGTCAATCATTTGTCTGGTTTATTTAACTTACTGTTTCCATTTAATTTATGTTTTCTAGTTATATAAATCTTTCCCCTTTTGTTTTTTTTCATAAATTAAATGATAGAGTAAAATTATCTTTCTTTTCCCCCTCTTCAACTTCTTTGTTGTTGTTGTTGTTGTTGTTTAGGGTTTTTTTTCTTTTATTTCTATACCTTTTTTTCTAAAATGTTTTTCTTCTTTCTCCTTCATTATTTATTTTCACTTTCTGTCTGGTCTAGGATTTTATTCTTTGATTTATGGTCTTATTTATTTATTCCTTATTTATTCTTTTTTTTATTCATTCTTTAGTGTTTGCACCTACTAGACGACCAAGGTATCTAATTATTTTGAATTCCTTCTCAAGAATTTCTGTAGAACATGCCACACACATCCTTTTGGCTTATTTTTATTTTTGCTTCACTTTAAGAAGTATCCATTTCTAATGCAGTTCTAATGGAGAAAATTTTTACACCATGCTAGAATTTTCCAGTATCCTTAATCATGCAGTTCATTTCTAAACTTTTTCTTCCCCATGATATTATTTTTTCCTCCAATTTGCCACAAAATCTCACTGGTTCTAACTTCCATCATGCTTTTAGATGTCAGTCACCCACCAGGAGCTCTGATACTCTTTTTCGTGAGGCAGATTGATTGTTTTCAATAGTGGTATAATACCATCTTAGAGATAACAGCTTTCCACTGCACTAAATTATCACAATGTAGCATCACTGTCCACCAATATATAATATCTCTCTCCACTCGTAAGACTGTTCTTCAGGGGGACCCCCTCTCATCAATGAATCAAGAACCTCCCCTTTATCATTTTTTTAATCCCTCTCTTTGCCCCTCTATAAGCCTTTTTCTTGTTGAGAGAATATAAAAGTTATTTCCCTACATCATTTACAGTTGACTTGATTGAGGTGTACTACATATCCTTCTTTACTTTCTTCCTCTTCTCTACACTTTTGTATGTGGGCCCATTTTGAAGTTTAATACAACAAAAATACTGCTTGACCTGTAAGTTGGGTTTTGTGAGGTTTATCCCACTGTGCTTATGCCTGTTTCACCACCACTCATATTTAAGTTCCACTTTTCTCCTTGTCTCCCTGTGTAGTTTTTGAAAGAAATCTCTTAATGGTATATCTGTTATTTTGCTGGTGGTGGTGGTGGTGGTGGTGTTCTTTTTAACCTCATAGGTTTCTTTCTCTTTCTAGTTTATTGTTTTAACTTTCTTTTCTGGAGTAATTTATGTTGGCACTTATGGATCTTGTACTTGCTGTATTTGTTTAAACATTTTTATATCTCTATTTTCTGGGGTGTTTGCTAAATAAAAGATCTGCTCACAAGTAGTTTTTGTTGTTATAATGATTTAAATACCTCTCCCTCTTTTTATTGAATGTCTTTTTTTCATTGGTGATTAGACTATTGTCAGGAGAGTAAAGAATTGGTACATGTCTAGACATTCTTTGTTGGCCTAAAATAGCTACTACCCTTCATAAATTAGCCCATATATTCATACTTTAGTTCTCCTATCTCTAAAAAGCAATTTCTCAACATTTTTAATGTAAATGACATCATCTTAGGCAGCCTGGGCATACCCAAAATACCATATCTCTATCTCTATCTCTATCTCTATCTCTATCTCTATCTCTATCTCTATCTCTATCTCCATCTCTATCTCTATCTCTATCTCCATCCCTATCTCTGTCTCTGTCTCTCTCCCCCTACTTCTATCTCTATATATCTACCTACATATACATACACAAATATGTATATATGTACATATATACATGTTCATATATACACACATGTATACATATCCATATATATGCATATGGACTTATAAATATATAATATATTGGCATATAAAGGTCCTTTTTCTATGGTGTAATTAATGGTAAAAAAGATTTTAAAAAAGTGTTTTGTGAAAAGGAAGAGAATTTGTTTATCAAAATGTATAAGATGAGATGGTTATGGATAAATATTTTAATGCATAATAAAAGTAGAAAATGATTTCGTTTTATTAGAACTGCTAAAATATAGGAGAAAACAGCTTTCAGGTAGGATTTGAATAGTTTTAGAGAATAAAATATTCCTGTGGTATAGATATAAAGACCTAGTTACTTTTGTAAATATGCAGTGATGCCTCGTTTGTGTAGGCAAAATTTAGGGTTATAGAGAGATGGACAAATTTTTATTTAAAATTGAGTAATATGAGGGGTGGAGCCAAGATGGCAGCTTGGGAGCAGCAAGGTATGGTAGCTCCCACACAGCCACCTCAAAATACTCATAAAATATGATTCTAAACAAATTCTAGATCTCTAAAACACACACAAACATACTTCCTGCTGAAGGCAGCTAGACTAGGAGGGACCATCTCAGCACTGGGAGCCAAGGCCAGCCCAGCCTGAAACCGTGGCTTGGCCCTGGTGGTGGCCTGACAAACCAAGCCAAGCCATAGCTGCAGCTTCAGGAGAGCAGATCTGCAGCAGCTGTGGCAGTTTCCAGAATTATCAAGCCAAAAGAAAAAAAGGACGAAGTGAAAGGTCAGTGGGACTCGGCTAAATTTGGGGGAGAAAAGCAGGTCTGTCCAAACTGTCTCCAGGGCAAGGAAGTGGCAGAAGCTGAGGCATGCAGCCACCTCCACCTTGCTGCTTCAGAACTCCAAGCCTGCAGACTTCAGAGGCGCCAAGAGATCATTCAGAGGCCAAGTGCTCTCGTGTTGAGGGACCTGGACATGGTCTTGGGTGATGGTCCTGGGGTGCATTTTCAGTGAGCCTAAGCTGGTGGAGGCTGCAGCATCCTCCTAAAAGCTCCAGCAGCTGGGAAATCCCCAGCAATTTGGGACAGAGCTTTCGCCTCTGGAAGCAGAGTTCCGCAGAGCTAAAAAATCATTGACTTGCAAACCATGAGCAGAAAAAGGAAGCAAAGTAAGAACAGCAACCAAACTCTAGATTCCTTCTTTGGAGAATGAAGGATCAAAGCAGGGAATGGGAGGAAGACAACACAGTCAGAAATCCCACACCAAAAGCTTTCAAGAAACATTAAGATTGCCTAAAAGATACAGATCAGCTTAAGAAGGATTTTGAAAACCAAATGAGAGAAGTGGAGGAAAAATTCGGAAGAAAAGTAAGAATCTTGCAAGCAAATCATGAAAAGAGAGTCAACAACCTGACTGAAGAAATTAACAACTTAAAAAATAAATTAACAATGGCAAAAGAGTCCCAAAAAGCCAATGAGGAAAAGAATGCCTTAAAAAGTCGACTTTGCCAGATGGACAAAGAATCTGAAAAGCTTTCTGAAGAGAATAATTCCTTCAGAATTAGAGTGGAGCAAATGGAAGCAAATGACTTTAGGAGAAATCAAGATACTATCAAACAGATCCAAACAAATGAAAAAATAGAAGGCAATGTGAAATATCTCCTGGAAAAAACCCACTGACCTGGAAAACAAATCCAGGAAAGACAATTTAAAAATTATTGAACTACCTGAAAGCCATGATCTAAAAAAGAACTTAGAAAGCGTCCTTCAAGAAATTCTCAAGGAAAGTTGCCCAGATATTTTAGAACCAGAGGGCAAAATAGAACTTGAAAGAATTCACCAATCACCACTTGAAAAAGATCCCCAAAAGAAAACTCTTAGAAATATTATAGCCAGGTTCTGGAGTCCACAGATCAAGGAGAAAATATTACAAGTTGACAAGAAGAAACAATTTGAATATTGTGGAAACACAATTAGGATAACCCAGGATCTAGGAGCTTCTACATTAAGGGATGGAAGGGCCTGGAATATGATATTCCAGAGATAAAGGGAGCTAGGATTAAAACCAAGAATCACCTACCCAGCAAAATTGAACATAAAGTTCCAGGGGAAAATATGGTCATTCACTGAGGTGGAGGACTTTCAAACATTCTTGCTGAAAAAACCAGAACTGAAAAAAAATTTTGACGCTCCAACACAACAAACATGAGAAGGTAAACATGGAAAAGAAATCATAAGGAACTTATCAAAATTGAACTTTTTACATGCTAATGGTGGAAAAGTGACAATTGTAACTGGTGAAACTTTTCTCAGTATAAGGATTCGTGAAGGGAATACAAATGTGTATATATACATATACATACACATAAATCTATACAGGAGGTTTTATATATGCATACAAACACATATCTGAGTATGTGTATTTTTGAATACATAGAGGGCACCAGATCAATTGAATAGGAAGGGACAATACTCTAAAAGGTGAAATCCTGCGGTGGGAGAGCATTAGAATGAGAGGAGACAGGGAGAGACAGAATGGGGTTAGTCATTTCATAGAATAGGCAAAGGATAATTGTTACAATGGAGGGGAAGAACAGGAAGACAAAAGGGAAACGGTCAACCTTACTCTCATTGAATTTGGCTTAGGGAAGGATTGACATAAACTCTAAACTGGGTATCTTTCCACACAGGAGAGTAGGGGGGATGGAGATGAGAGGTGGGATGATGGAGAGGAGGGCAGGGTTGGGGGGGAGGGTTGATGGAAGTACACAGGTCTGTAAAGGGTCAGGGACAGGGACAGGTTAGAGAATAGAACAAGGTGGGGCAGGATAGGAACGAGGGGTATATATTCAGTCTCTCACAATATGCCCACTGTGGAGAGGTTCTGCGTAATTACACATGTTCAGCCTGTATCTAATTGCTCGTCTTTCCGGTGGGAATGGGTGACGAGGGAGGAAGAGAAAGAATCTAGAATTTAAAGTTCTATAATCAAATGTTAAAAATATATATGTGTATATATATATATATATATATATATATATATATATATACACACACACACACACAATTATTATTATTAACTACATCCAACTGGGACTTAAGATGCACAGGTACTGTCGTAGGAAGGTCCATCCTGCCGTAGCAGAAAGTCAGAGGGGTGATGAGGGAGGACATAGGAGAGAATAGATTGGGGCAGGGGTTATATAATGGGATGGCTGTTTTGGGGTGGTGGATAGGGGAATGTTGGGAAGAAAATTTGTAACTCAAAATCTCATGGAAATGAATGATATAAAATAAAATAAATAAAAGTTTAAAAAAAATAAAAATAAAATTGAGTAATGTGAGCTTCCAGTTTGGGTGACCAAGTAAACTGGAAGACAAGACATTTTATCTATTACAACCTCTCAAAACCTTCTGAAAAAATAATTCTGCACAAGAGACAAATTTCTTGTTAGCTGATTTAATGTGATAAAAGAATAGCAGAAAACATTACCTCTTATTCTCAAATTATGACCCAACACCACCAATCCCCTCAGACTCTACACCCTGACAGAAAGATACAATCCATTTTCCCAACTTAACTATTTTTTTTCTCTGTTTACCTTATCAATTGGGGAAAACACTTTATCTCTAATAAGGAGCTGCAGATTGTCACTGTGACATTTGAACCCTCTATTTCTCACTAGTCCTCCTCAGGGGATGATGGGGATGAACTCATTGAGGAGCCAAGGCCAAACGCAATTGGTATGAATCCTTCCAAGGGTTCACAAGAACCCTGGGCACAGTATGGAAGGGGAAGCTTGACCTGGGAGAATCACTTGACAATAAGAAATTTTCTTTCTGATTTGCTTTTCTAAATCATTCTCTTCTCTACTGCCTTTTACCCCTGCCTTCTACTGCATCCCCCCACCTTGTTACTTTGATGTTCTTTCTTTGCCAGCTACACACTGGTTCTGTGCCAAGAAAGAGATGAAAGCATCTCCTGGCTAGGGGCCCACACATAGAGATCCCTCAATCTGGAATTGTTGTTTGTCTCTCTCTCTCACACACACACACACACACACACACACACACATACACACACACACACACACACCATCTTCCATGCCCTATCTTTCCCCAGTTCCAAACCACCAACAGTTCACCCCTGTGCTAAGGGAGAGTCCATCAGTAATGCAAAAGCTCCTTCCTCCCAGAAGATGAGATTTGTGGCTGAGTGACCTCCAGTCATTTTATCCTGTAGCAAGTTCTTTGTGTATATTCTTATTTTTATTATCTTCCATTTTGTACTTAACATTCAAGAATTGAGTCAGATTTGGAGGATAATTGTAGTTGTTCGTATTCAATACCTTATGGTGATACAACTTTGTATTTACATATAAATATACCTACAATTGATCTGAGAGAGAGAAAAAAAAAAAGAAAGATAAAATCCAAATCAAAACCTTAACCTGTGGGATGCACTAAGCAATTCTCTTATTACTGTTGTAAACTATTTCAGAGTGCAGAATGTTGAATTTGTGCTGCCTGGGGCAGAAACAGTACTCTGCACTCATTAGTGCTCAGCAAGTGCAGAGAGAAGTGGGGCAGGGTATTAGCATGTGTACGAGACCTAAAATAAAGGGTATTGGTATCAAGGTTAAGACAATTCCTCCTCCCCAGAAGTGGTCTGGGGAAGAAACTGGGGACAGTGATAATTGAATTCCATAGTCTGAGAGGAGGCTGAAAAATCTTTGAGGTCTAGTCACTGGAGCTTTTGAAATCAAAAGGGAAGGAGTCAGAAAATGAATAATAGTGGAATATAAGGGGGAAAGATTGAAATTGCTAAAGATCTCAAGAGGGATCTCAGGACACATGCACATTATTTCTTTGTCTTTTGGTTGGTCAGCAAATATTTGTTCATCTCTTTCTTCTTGGGAAGTTACAAAGAACATCAAAGTTAATCCTTAACCTCTCACAATTGAGGCTCAGAACTGCAATATATTCATAATGAAATACTGGTAATAACATGGAAGAAACAGACAGCATAAATGTGGATATTGGAAGGTTTCCAATTTTCCTAAATGGGTCACAGTGCCTCTTCTTAAAATCAGGAACCTTTGGACTTTTGCTTGACTTCATAAGGCAATTTGAAGGAAGACAGGAAGTTTCTCTTTGAACCTCAGCTATTATGGCCACATTTGGCTGTCAGTGGCAAGGAGAAGATATTACAAGCCTATGTACAAAAGACCAGTAACCTTAAGTGACACTCAACAGCTTGACCAAGTGATATAGAAATCAGAATTAAATGGCAAAGGGGCTTCCTGACTTCAGTCATGCCTTAGCCCTCTGCGCTGTAGAAAAAAAGAAGGAAAGAAATAGTAAGAGCCAACTTGCAGCTACAATAGAATCATCTGTATTTTCTAGCCCTTTATATTTCCTTTGTATATGCTACCTGTCATATCAAATGTTCAAAATGAACAGTACTTGAAAATAGAAAGAAGGTGAAATCTAGTGCCTGACTCTAGTGCTATGAGACCTTGATAAATGTGAAGTAATAATGAAATCAATTTTTCCATTTACTTTTGAAACAAATTTTTCCTGGTCAAAGGCAAATAAAAATTCTTGCTGTAAACACATAATTTAGTACTCTTTGGTGGATTGGTGCAGATTTCCCTGATGTGACATTATACAGCCCCTTGACATTTTGCAATCCTCTGTGATTCTTGGTTTTATTTTTTCCACAAAGACTCCAGGAAGGATTAACCCAGAGTGCTAAGGGTTTTCCCTTATTCTCTTAGTATTTGAGCGCACTGGCTTAATTCTGGATCTGCCCATCTATTCTCTTTCAATTCTGGCGGATGACTGATACATGTCCCTTTTCCAGTTCTATGCATCCTTAAAAACACCTTTTGATATACCTTTCAAGATTTCTTTAACATTACCCTTCTCCACTGATCACTACATTGGCCTACAGTCTATTCCTTGAACTTGCGATTCTCTATCTTATCCCTATGACTTTGCATAGGTAATACCCATGCCTGAATCAGTCAAAAATTTATTAAGAGCCTTCTGTGAGTCTAGTGTTGTACTCAATAAACATAGAAAGACAAAATACATTCTTTGCCTTCAAGAAACACCTCATCTAATGAGGGAGATAACATTCAAATAAATATATATGAACAAGTTATATACATGATAAATAGAAAAAGAATAAACAGAGAGAAGAATAGAAAAGGGATTGAGAAAGTATTCCAGTAAAAGATGAAACTTTAATTTAAATTTTATTATTTCTCTTCACTCTTTGTCCTGGGCTTTAGTTCTCTTCCAAAAGCTCTTCTACTAGGTTTAGGGAATTCATTGGCATTAGGTTATCAATTTATCTCCCTTCTTATTATTTTTCTTCCTAATCCACTTAGGCACAGCTCTTAAATACCCATAGGTGTGTAATGTCCTGGGAAAGAAATAATTATTCTGCTACCTCCCCACTACTCAATAACTAGATATATAAACCAGAATGCTATTTCTGCCCAATACAAATCAAGGGTCAGGAGCCACTAATTTATTTTATTTAAGAAAGGAATAAACAATAGAGAGGAAGGATGCAGAAAGCAGGGAACAAGTGGAGCAGCAAAAGGTGGTATTATTGATGGATAAAAAAAAACTGATATAGTTGAATGGAAATGATAGCAAAAGATGCTTATGACTACAGAAACAGGGACCTATTGCCTTTTTAAACAGTTTCCCCTTGTGGGGAACAGGGCAAAGGAATGTGAGATAGGTTTTTCAGATACTGGAGACTCAATGAAAAGGAAAGATGTGGGTAGAAAAATTGGGGGTAGGGGAGAATTTCATCACCCCATCACTTATTATGCTACTACAGTCTACCAGCAAGATTATGGTCTCACTCACCTACTATTCTAATAGAAGCTCTATACAGCAGCTGTCAGAGTTTTAGAGAGGGTCAAAAGAGCATAGCTGTCTCACTTTGCAAGGTCATAATTTTGTCAAGATGGAGAATGACTGACTTTCACTCCCTTGACCCCAACTTCTTTCCTTCCCCTTCCAGGAATCCTTTGAGAACAATTCCCAGACTACTTCAATTTTCATGATATAGGGAACACGTGTACTTTGGGGAAGGTACCTCTATAGTAATATCAAGCTATCCATTCATTCATTTATTTTAGTGTTCCATCTAGCCAAGAAAATAAAATTATTATGAAATAATTAATGAAAAAGACAGAATATGATGTTCAGAACTTTTTTCTCTGGATCATCTCATGATTCTAGGCATTTCTAATTTTGTATGTGACATGGCACTGAAAGTGGAATCAAGAAAACCGGAGATCCAATCTGCCTCAAAGACTTACTTTAGCTTCACCACCTTTGTGATGCTAAGTAAGTTACTTAACATCTTTTGCCTCAGTTTTCCCATTTATAAGATGGGGGTCATAATGATATGTAAAGAGTGTTTTCCAATCCCTATGGAGCTATGCCTTCTCCTTCTCCTCCTCCCCCTACTTCTCCTCATTCTCCTCCTCCATGTCCTCCTCCTTCTTCTATCATCTTCATATTCTTCATCTTCATCTTCTTCATTCTTATCCTTATTCTTTTTCATTATTATTATAGTTGTTGTTGTTTTCATTGCCTCTCACACTGAACAATTCATGTCCATATAAGCTTCCAAAGAAGATCCATTGAGTGTGCTAGAGGCTTTTTCTGGGTCTTTTAATATTCTGTGTATGCTAGTGTAATACTCTGGCCATCTGCCTTGTATCCCTTGTTCTTGATATGTAACTAGGCCACATCCTTTTGTGACTTATATATCTTTTATAACATCTACAGGTGGAATATTAGAATCAAAAGACTGCTGGATCTGATGGAGTGAGACAGAGTTTGGTTCGAATCCCACCTTTGATATTTACTTGCTGTGTGAACATGGCACAGTTAATTCCCCTCTCTGAACTTCAATTTATTTATTATGAAATAAATTCATATTACCTTTATTAACTATTTCAAAGAATAAAGTTAGGATCAAATAAGATCATGCATGGACATCCATCTGCATAAGTTAGAGCACTAGATAAGTGTCAGCTTCAATTCAAAAAGCATTTATTAAGTACCTCCTGTGTGCCAGGCACTGTGCCAAACACTGGAATACAAAGAAGAAAAAGACGGTCATTGCTCTCATGAAGTATACAATCTAAAGAGAGAGGATGTGGCACAAAGGGAAGATGGAAAGGGGTGAGGAATTCCCTGGGGCTACCTTGTTCCATGAAGTTGGAAACAAGCAGAGTTGCAGATGGAGAGTGTAGGTAGATGGAAGACTAACTTCTGCTCTCTATAAGGGAAAGCTTTGGGGTGAGGTTAGTACTCCACCCTCCTGTCATCCAGTCATAGGATATGGAAGATAGATGGAAGCAGAAAGGCTAGGTTGCAACATGGTGATGAGATTAGAAGTGACCAGCTTATCCTGCATCTTATTTCAAGGAGTTGAAACCAAGCTGAACTACAGATGTGTAACAGAAGGCTATAATTATATCCTTTAAGCCACTTCTAAGAAGCAGATCATCAAGGTATCTTTCAATTTGCTTTTATATACATTATGTATGTTCTTGTTACTCAGATTCAGTTTGAGAGCTATTTCTTTGCCCATGACTAGCACCTATCCATATAGAGAGATGTACTAATTCAGGTGGTTTTCTTTCCAGTTGTATGCCAAAACGTGAGTAATGGTCAATCCTTCGCATTGTGTGTTTAACTTTGATGATTTCAAGTATTCATGTGATTTTGTTAGTAAACTCGTTTTCACTTTCAGGTTGGCAGCCACGAACATTCCTGGCCATGCATAATAAATGAAAAATTGAGTGGCATGATGCATGATGCATGTAAGTTTATGGAGCAGCTAGTATCATTCTAGATACTTTAGTGGTCTTGTTCACACTACCATTATAGAGGAAAGAACTCCCTGTGCATTACTTGCATTTTCACTGTTTACCTTTAAAACTCAAGTTTTGTGTTGTAACTATGCCCCCCCAATCATAGTGCAAATACTTTGTGCTTTAAGTTCGTGTACAAAGTCACTGATACAGCTAAATAAGAAAATAAAGGTGTTAGATAAATTTGTACCAGAATGTCTTACAGATGCTTTTGGTCCTGAAATTTCATTACATCCTTAAAGAAAAAGAAAGAATTTACAAAAGTGTTTGAGAATCTGCTCCAGAAAGTGTTAAAATAAACTCTCAAGTGTTTGATGAAGAAATTGAAAAAAATGGAAAAAGAGAAAAGTTTGTGGGTAAATGACATGGTAGAAGAATAAAAAAGTATGATGGATGTGACAACCATTCACTTAAAGATCCAACAAATTTATTAACATGTGATTAAGGATCAAGAATATGTGAAGTCTTTTGTAGCAAACCAAGGGTAGGTTTGTCATTTTAAGTTATGTTATGGTTTAAAAACTGTGAAAATTTCTGGTGAAGTTGGTTCTGCTACTGATGTTGTGACTGGTACCAAGTTTCAGATCATGTTGACCATGCTGATTGAGAGGGGAAAAAAAAAGATTACCTACCAGAATGTGTTCAATACCAATGAGATGGTCAGTTTGTGAGACAGTTAGAAAAGTGTGCTTGCATAACAAAGACCAGTGCTATAGCCTATGGGTTGGAGACTTTTAAGGATCTTTTGACCCTACCGTTATGCACCAATGAAGTATAAGCCACTGATGACCTTTTGAGCCCCAAATCCTAGGGTTTCAAAAGGAACAAAGAAGGACAGAATGCCAGTGCATTGGCTCTAGAAGAGAAAAGTGTGGTTCACTGCAGAGATCTTCTGAGACTTATTCAACCACTGCTTCATTCTGGAAGTAGACCATTATCTTTATGGAAAGAACCTTTCACTCAAAGTTCTTTTAATACTCACAAACAATCCAGTTCATATTCATGAGAACCTGGAGAATGTTCACAAAAACATAGAAGTTGGGGTTTTTTTTTATGTTTTTATGCTACCCAGCACTGCATTAGGGAATCATAAAAGATTTCAAGTACCGTTATACCAGGGATATCTACTACCATGGCTGAGAATACTTGGAAGCAAACCCAGAAACTATCATGATGGATTTCTGAAATCTGTCAATGTGCTTCAAGCCATCAGCTACATTAATGTAGTGAATTATGTGGCCTGAGGAAATACTTCACAGGCTGCCTTGAACAACTGCTAGGAAAAAAGAAAGTGTGGTCCATTCATATCCAATACTTTGATGGCTTTAAAGGTGTTGATAGAGCTGTGAGTTGTACTGCTGAAGCAATCCAGGGTCGATTGCACACCATCAAAAGTGAATCGTTGAAAGATAATAGGAGAGGAAGATGTCTTTGACATCGTACAGGAGCAACACCAAGAGCTGATGAATGAGGAGTTAAATGTGATGGCTCAGGAAGGTCTTCAGGATAGTAAAGACAAAAATGACAAATAAGCTCCCAAAATCATGCAACTCCCAGATTCCAAGATTGAATATGTCTTGACATAATCAACCAGCTGGCTAGGGACATCAAGACTACTGATCCCATCATTGATCACTGTCTGAAATCTAAATGTCTACTCTCCTCTGCTAGGTTCATATAACCTGAGAAATTTTTGGAGTTTAAACACATAAAACAGATTTTACTCATGGATTATTTCAAGCTTGTGCATCCTGTATGATCTATAATACCATCAATAAAGAACAGAGTGTTGAGAGTGACCTTGCCAGTCTTTGTGTCTTCCAAAAGCTATGATTAAAGTTCCTGAAACCTCTGGCTTGATTTTCAGATTAAAAAATGTTTTCAATTTAAGCATTTTATTTTATATAAAGCATTTATGTTACTATAGCTTTCATGTGTTATGAAAAGTGAATATTTTCTGAAATCAATGTTTTAGTTTGCTAAGATGTTAGCACAAAAGGTCACAAAATTATAAATTATATAAAATTATAAAATTTTATATAGTTATAAAAATGTATAAATTTTATAAAACAATAAAAATATTTTTCATGTTAACAATTTTATTTTATGTACTGCACTTTGTGGGTTATTTCATGGTTACTGTTTTGCTGTAAAGAATTGTATGTAGAAAAGTGTATTTTCATCAGTCTCTAGAAAAATATCATGTTTTTGGTGGTAGTGGGAAACCTAATGCCCTATTGCCTATAGATCCAATGTATCAGCATTCACAATATTAAGTTTTGCACTGTTTTCTAGGAATATTACCCTCATGAAAGCTGAGGATTTGTTTTTTATCCACTTTATTTTTCCAACATGCTTTGCTAGGTCTATTCATTTATCACTTTTAGAAGTGACATCTTTAACATGAATTTCTGATATGTATTTTAATCATATCTAGCCTCTATTTCTGAGTCCTTAAATTTAAACTGCTTTACGATTCTTAGGAGATGGAATACAAATGCATTGGTTCTACTATTCATACTGATGAGACCAGATTGTTGTAAAAATGGAAGCAACTCTGTCTCATTTCATGCCCATTTGTTGTTCCCCTTCAAGTTTAATCTGTAAATGTGCTCAGTATGATCTAGCTTAATGGATTTCCTTACCAGTCTCCCTGCAGGCTCATTTCTACTTTGACTGTTTTTAACTGTTTTCTGAGGCACGACTGACTAGTCATAATTTGCAATCTTTTGTAGTCCTTCTCTATAATGTATTGCAAATGATGTAGTTGTCTAAATCACTGATGATTTGGATGTTTCCAATTAATCATCCTTTGAATTAAATTTTTGTAAGCATAACAGCATTATATTTTTGTACAAAATGTACTGGTTAAATTCTTATTTTATTTAATATATTTTATAATCTCAACTTTTGTATTTATAATTTTCATAATTCATGTTATCCTCATTTAAAAAATAAATTTGCTCCCATTTTATGAATTTTATTGGACTTTTAGAAATAATTGTTTTGTTTTACTATTTCTTTTTTCTAAATTATTTTATGTCTAATCTCATCTTTTTGTCTACTTTTTCTAATTTTCTTTAGACTATTATTTTATTGCTTTTTTAATGTCTTTAAGTGATGACACTTGATTTAGTCTTTCTGTCTAATCAATGTAGGCTTTTGGCACTGTAAATTTAATCTAACTATTGCTTTGGCAGCATGGAATAGAATTTAATAGATGATATTACTCTAATTATTTGTAATACTCTGCTATAATTTGTAATATTTTTTCATCAAATGTTTCATTTTTCATCTCTCTTTAATATTATACCTTTTATCTGAGCTATTATTTATTTTGAGCTTTATAACATTTGGGGTAAAATAGTGTGTGTATATGATGTGTATGTGTATGTATATATGTATGCATGTATGCACACATACATATGTGTATTTGTTTGTGTGTAACTTTGCCTTTAAAAATTTAGCGGAATTTCTTTAAGCTGATAATGTTTTGTGAAAAATTTTTTATACTTTTTCCTTATGTTTTTTAGTGCTCTCTATGAATCTGCTACTTCTATTTATTGACATGTACTTCATATATAAGACTTCTTTGTGTTTAATCTTTTTTTAATCTTTCATTTTGCTACTGTATTCATCCTGTATATTCTCATCTATAAATGTTGTTTCGCTTAGTTGGATGTTAGCTCTAGGAGAGTGAGAGCTTTTTTTACTTTTATGTGACTTATACTCCCACGTTTGTGACATATTAGCTTAAAAAGAAAAAGGAAAATCTGTGCCTATTGTGCTCAAAGCACCATTTTATAGCATTGTAATGTATTTTGTATATTTTTACATGTCAGCATGCTAACTCCTCTGATAGAATGTAAGTTCTTTAAGGTAAGGACAGTTTAATTTTTGTCTTTGCCTGCCCTCAAGCATCTTAAAGTTTCGCTGAGTAGAAGAGATAAATATATTCAAAGTTAAATCTCCAAGTAAGAGATATTACCACATGATAAATGGCAAAAATAGCATTCTAGAAGGTGAGTGCTACAGTTATTCAGAGAAATGAGAAGGTATTTCAGGATAGGGTTGAAGAAGGCCTTCGAGGAACAGCTGGGACTTAGAACAAATAGGAAAATGGAGAGGACCTGAGAGGAGACTTGGTCTATCATTCTTATTTTACAAATGTGGAAACTGAGGTACATAATGCATGTGGCAATTTTAGAACTTGAGAGTAATTTCAGAAAACAATCATTTGACAGATGATAATTTACAGAATGAATGGAGGAAAGAGTATTATGGCATGCACATCACTGGAAACAATCCAGGAGAGATAATTAAGATAGTAGGAGAGAGTAGAAAAGAAGATACACATTGAAATATATTTCAAGAAAGAATTGATTGAATGTGTTGAATTTTTTTAAAATGCATCAAAAGTGAAGCAATTCCTTCCATCCTCAGTGGATACATGGTTCTGCTCATCAGATATCTAACAATTTCTGTGAATATCCCTTTGTCTTTCATTGAGGGAAGGAAACACATTATCTCCATTCAATATGAAATGTTTAAATTTATTCAGTGTGCTTCAGATAGAATATTTGAAACTGGAGTATAAATTGAAAAAAAGGAACCTGTTTCTAAAGAGCTTTCTTTTCAAAGCAGGGAAGGGAGGAACAGGAGACGGAAAAGGCAGACAATACAGGGTCAATTGTATGGGGATATAGACATTTAGACACAACAGGTGGGGAGCAAGCGACATATAAGAGGGACCCAGTGATAGAATCCTAAAGTCCTCACGTCACTGAGTCCCTTGCCTTTAGGAAGAATTCTACTGATGCAGAGGAGTCAATATTTTCCTTCCTGCTTAGAAACTGTCACAGGAAACAGAGTGACTAGAGGGGCTGGAAAAGAATTGTCTGCATGAAGTTAGTGAAAGAGATCACAGTTATTATCTGTTATATAGGTTTTGAAAGACTGTCAGGCATTTATTTTTATTGGCCCATGGAGCAGAACTAAAAATATTGGGTAAAAGTGACTTTGATAAATTGAGGCTTGATCTAAGGAGAAATTTGTAAACAATTAGATTCATTCACAAAATCAAATGGGATATCTATGCAAGTAGTGAATTCCATATTACTAGAGTGATATATTCAAGCAAAGGGTGGATGAGGACTTTCCTGTTAGGCTATGGAGTGAATTCTTATTCTTATTCAAGTACAGGTTGGACTAAATTACCCACTGCTGTGATCCCTTCTCACTTTGAGATGCTATGATTTTTATATGATGAATGGTTCCGTATGAAAAGTTTATTCAAAAGCACAATAGCATATAATTCAGCACCATGGTCTCCACTAAGTTTGAGAATTCCAGAGGGTTTGAGATCAAAATTCTTTAGTGGAGACTGAAGAAGTAAATGATTGCCCAGTTAGGTTGTAAATATATCTTTCTTCTGTGACAATAAGAATGTTCAAAATTTGGTGCAAATTAGGAAGTCTAGCATTTTAATTAAATTTCTATGTGATTTTTATATTAAGGGAAATAGCTTCTAACTGGTAATTTATTTAAAATGTTATTTATATTCAGCAAAATCCCTAAAATAAGTCAATTTAATGTGAAGTCGTTAGATTACTTCTTTTAATTCTTATAGAATATTCCACAAATATATTTACAAATATTTTATAATAAGAGTTTTACAATTTCATATTTAGAACTTTTACCTATATAAGTAGAATAAAATATATTGTATAATTGTCATATATGCAAATTTTAACTTGGAGGTTTTGGAGGTTATCCCTGCAGTTCCTATAAGCATTTAGTGAATAAATCTAAAGGAATATCATGAGCATTATATTAAATTAACCTAGGGATTCACAACACTTTCATTTTATTATTGTTTAAAGGTATTTATGGTACTTTTAAAAAGGTGGAACCGCTAACCTAGAATGACAGGCAATATGAATTGACATTAAAATACGAATCACTGAAACTATATTGAAATTTTTTCCTCTAATACTTTGAATTCACGATCTTATCTCAGCAAAGTTTTTTGAAGTTGTCATTTAATGAAATCTAGTCAATTTTTCTAAGATTTAAAAAATGAATTACCTTGAACAAATATCATATAATTGGGCTAGATGTCGCTTTTGGACTCAAAATTGTATCTACAAGTAATTCCAAGTCTCACCAATAAGAGATGACGAGTTATCAGTCAATCATTTTCAAAATCATACTAAAATGTAAGTTTCTCTGTGTCTCAGTTTCATTGTCTATAAAATTGGAGTGATAGGATTCTCAGTAACTTCCTTAACATCTATGAAGGTAACCTGAAGGTAACTTACTTACTATTTGTGAAAATAACCTGATGTTGTGCATCACTGTGTTAATGTATGTAAAGTATTTTGGGAAGACTAACACAATAAATATATATATATATATATATATATATATATATATATATATATATATATATATATCAGTTACATAAAAGCAAGCATCCCATTTGCAAATTACTGCACAATTGGTTATTCATCTTCAGGTTGGAGACTTCCATAGATTACCTATTTTTTTTAGCAATTTTAAATTTTCCTCGCCTCCTTCATCCTGGTGTTTTAATAGAATTAGACAAAATTTAAAAATAAAATAAATTTTTAATTAAAATTCTTTAATATACTTTGATATAGCTACTGGGCCTCAGTATGTGAACTGAAACTGACAAATGTATGTCATTAAAAAGAACAAAGAATAAATAAAATAGAGCAAAAAAAAAAGTTTATGATCAGTGTTCACTATCCTCATACTGAGACAAAAAAAGTGCTGTTGAGCTATTGAGTTATAGTGTTAATGGGAATCCACTTAAATATTGCCCGGAGATAATGAGACCACATTTTCCTGTTGTTGGATGGGTAATTAATGCTTCCAATTATCATGGGTTTTCTGAGGAAATAGTGGTTAGCAATTGCAATGAGCTATGCTTTACAGATTGGACTAGCCAAGGGACCTGAAGTTTCAGAAATGTTTATTTTCCTTTCTGTGCCAAGTGTTGTAAACCAACCAAGACAATATTTGTGCCTACACACACACACACACACACACACACACACACACACACACACACACACATAGACATATAGATGCATTTATGGATGTATAAAGGTATTTTTTGGTTGTTGTTGTTCTTAGATTGCAAATATTTTTCTCCGTAATGTTTAGAGTATTAAAAAAAATCCTTTCTAAAACCAATAGTAGCTATTTAAGGGGAGCTAAAGCTTTCTCAAGCCCCAGAGGCCTTAAAAATTCTCTTCTTTCCTACTTCTATGCCCTTATTTATAACTCCGGGCCCTTGTCTGTGGTCTGGCATGTAATTTTTGGAAACTCAAATATTTAGCTATCAGAAAATCGAGAACAGTCCTCCAGAACTTTGCACTTCAGGTACTAAGAGGGATGCTGCCCCGTTAAATCTCAAAGATTTGGCAGAACATTTTTCTCACATTTTCTGGGAAAAAAAATCTATACAGATTTAAAGTTGAGCTATGGATTTAATTGAAGTAACCTTTTGTACAATGTAGCTTTAATGAAGTGCAATGAAGTTAAACTCCATGGGGGCCATTAATCTGAAACACTCCATTAAAAAACTACAAGGCGGGCTTTTAATAAACAGTGTGAACTAATGCCCATGTGGAAAGGTAATTGAGAGGGAAGTGGTGTCTGGGCCAGATTGTTATTAAATCCTTATCACAGGTAAAGCTGAAACCCCAAATGGCAAGCTGCCATGTGATTTATAGTGCCCTTCTCATCCCAGACTTAAAGAAAAGGCTAAGTTTAATAATAATAATAATAATAAAAAAAAGTCCTGTGACTAAGCTATAAAATAACTGAGCAATTACTTAGAATTATTTATACAGTGCAATACACCGACCTTGCTCTAAGCATAAAATCCACAAAATAACTTCAGCAATAAAACCATGAACTATTAAAAGGACTAAAGGTTTTAACCATTTTTATGGTATGGAACCTGGGGGGACCATAAATACGCATTACATTCTAATAGAAGGGCTTAAGAAAATTCATATTTTTTTATCTTAAGAAAACTTTCCAGAAAAAGTATGTTAGATAGGGCCAATTATGTATCAAAAATCCATATGTCCTAATCTTAACAGGCAGAGTAGAATAGCTCAAAGAGACTTCACACACTCGAAGAACTGGTTTTGGGTCCCTTTCTACTCACTAGCCATTTTGAGTCTCGGTTTCTTCATCCGTAAAAATAGGACAGCAATACTCTACTCTTACCTCACAGTGTTGTTTTAAGGAAAGTACTTTCTATGTTTAAATTATGTCAATGGGAGCTATTATTTGCAGGGAGAGCACTAATGACCTTATTCTCAATTTGATCCCTGTACTACCAATATGACTTTGGCCTAGTCACTTAACTTTCCTGAGCTTCAGTTTCCTCATAGTTAAAAATTTAACATGCTGGACTAGTTAGATTTACCTTCTTTGAAGCTATTTTCTCATCTGCAAAATAAAAAAGTTAAACTATATAATGGCCCAAAGTCTCTTCCATTTCTGACATTCTACTCCATTGTGATCACAGGACCACCATTTTTAGGACTGGAAAGAATATCAAAGGCCATCAAGTACAATATTCTCAGTTGAAATATGAGGAAACTGAGGCCTCTTGGGGATTGAGTGACTTGTGCAGACCATGAGGTGTCTTCAACTTTTTTCCTTCATATATGACTTCTGCTTCCTTTTCTATCTTCACTACCAAAAAGCAACAAGAGAAGAAAAATGGTAATAGTTTGTCAGAATTTTCTACTTAAATATTAACTCTTTTGAAATTAAATTAAAAATGAAACAGTTTCCATGACCATCTTAACAACTGATTTTCTCTTCTCACCATCCCCTGGAAAAAAACAATTGCTTCTATTTCTAGCTATGTAAATTTGGGTCTCTGCTTTCAGTTATGAGGAATCCATGTTTCCACTTTTTGTGGTTGCTCCTGTAAACAGAGTTCAGCATTTACTTCAGACTGGCTTCAGAGTGGAAAGCATATAACCAAGCATGACAGGCCACTTTAGCTGACTTCAGAAGATCAGTCATCAGGGCTGGGACAATGCTTTTTCTTCTTCGTGCTTTAAATCCATGAACTTATTCCAACAGACTCTTTTCTACTGACTTCTAAATGCATGAAATCCAGTCACTTTTTCCAAAGTTTGAAAACTAGTAATTTTAGCCTTTTAGGAACAAATATTCTATATGACCTTAGATATTCCCTCTGCTGTAAAAGTGCATACATTAATTAACTTCATATTTCAGGGGGGGGGGGAATTAGTCATTTTGGTTCTCTATAAGACAAATCACCAGTTTATTGCCTGCAAAAAAAAAAAATGGAAAGGCAACTACTTAGCATAGAATCAAGAATGAAAAAATATAATAGCTGGTATTTATATAGTGCCTGAAAGTGTGTAAAAGTCTTTAAGTAAAGTCATTTAATCCTCACAATCCTCACAATAGCCCTGGGTGGTGGGTGTTAGTATTATACCATTTTACAAATGAGGAAACTAAGGCACAGAGACTAAGTGACTTGCTCAGGGATACCATAGCTAAGAAGTGTTTGAGATAAGACTAGAATTCCTCCCCCTGATTCCAAGCCTTGTGCTGTATCTAGAGCACCACCTACCAACCGGAGGTGGAATCCTGCTTCAGTGACCCAAAGCAAGTCTTAACCTTTCCACTGTGAGTGGTTCTGAAAGGCTCACTGGAATTGGAATTAGGAGGCCTCAGTTCAAGGCTTTCTTCTTATTCGCAACTCTTTCTGTGGGCACGGACTCTATTATGACCCCATTATAATAACTTGTTAGGTACAAAACTTCCCTTTTGTACAGGGGAATAGGACAATGGAGTTAAACAACAATCAGCCAGTTTAGAAGGATTTCTGAGGCTCAGAGCTGCTTGATGTAGCAGTGATCAAGGAGTGAACTCCAAATGAATTTGGAGATGCCTGTAGCTGCCAGAAAACAGAGCCAGCCTTAATCTGCTCAAAACCATGTTTCTTTACCCATAATGTGGGTACAAAAACATTTATGCTATGATTCCTGGCAAGGCTGTTGCTGAAGTCAACAAGAGAATCAGAACAAAACTCCTCTGTCCCTGTGAAACTCAAAGGAAAAGTGGGTTTTATTGGGGGTGGTGTTTCAGTACAAAGTAGTTGAAGAGCCTGCACAATAATCCAATCTGGAATTCTGGCAGAATTTAATTCTTTCAATTCAAGATGCAAACAAGTAATTAACCATTAACAATTTACCTTAAATCTACTCATGGAATTAATCAGCCAATCACTTACTTACTGGGTCCTGTGATACAAAGGCAAATAATGCACTCTCTACTTGCATTATCTCTTTTGAGCTTCATCATCATCATCAAACTGACATTTATATGATGTTTTAATGCTTTTAAAGAGATACACACATATTTATATATGATTTCATTTTATCATTAGAGCAACCTTGTGTGGCAGATGCAATTACTATCCTCATTTTAAGTATGAATAATCAGATGCTGAGAAATTGTAACTTGCTCAGGGTCACAAGCAGTATTAGAACTCAAGTCTTCCTCACTACAGATTTTAGTATTTCATCTACCATGCCAACTAATTATCTATCCAAAAAAATACACTCATTATAATTGAGAAATATTCAGAGCATTGCACATAGCCCAGTAAGAAGCCCAGGTGAGGTATTTCACTGAAATATTCTGGCAGTATAAGAGAAAGGGGGAGTGGAGACTGAAGGACATCTAAAAAGGAAGAAGGTTCTTAGAGGGATGAAAAAAAAGAATTATTCTCTCTATCTAGTCCTTATATAAAGAAGAATTGGGAAAGATAGACCTATAAATGAAGAATCAGCTCCCACCCAATGAATGATAAATTATATCCTTGGAAAAAGCCAGCTACACTAAAGGTTACAATACTGCCTTTCACCCAACACATATCTAGTGTTCAAAGATGAGAGAGAATGTGATTTTTTTCAATAGGGATCATGCCCTATTTTAAAAGGATGGGTTGCTAACTATTATGTTGCTAATCCTACGTGGATTTATGTGTCATGGAAACTTTTGGCATTCTGGTAAAACCTGTGGAGATCTTTCTTAGAAAAAAAATTTTAAAACACAATATAAAATGTATAGGTTTATAAATATATAATGATAATAAGTATTAAAAAAATTTTCTTTTATTTTGAGATTGACTAGAAATATAGGCACTCACCACCCCAATCCTAATTCTAATTCCTACACAAAGAATTGAAAAAAATTACAGATGGTACTACAAACAAAAATTTAATAGTTACAGAGAATTATGTAGTCTACATGACTACACTTTTATGTCTATAAAATTTACTTATTTTATTAAATTACTTATTGATGTCTTTTTTTCTATCACCATCATTTCCAATATACTACCTCCCATATACATATACATTGAGTCTTCTTTTATAACAAAAAAAGAAAGGTCAAAGCAAAATCAACTAAAAGTGATCACTTCTAACATTATATGTAACAGCTTGGGTCTGTTCCCCCTCTCTCTACCTCTCTCCTGTTGCATCATCTGTTTCTAGGACAAAGATTTGTGGTTGGAATTAATCTAACTTCATCACATTCTTAGTGTTGTTTTGTTTATATTGTGGCAATGTACATGACTTCTCTAATTTATCTACTTCACTCAGCATCACTTATGCAAGTCTTTTCATATTTCTTTGAATTCTAGTATTTGCCATTTCTTGTAGCACAATAATATTTTTGGATTTATATAACACGATAATTCATTCATTCCCCAACTGTCCAATGTCAGATTAGAGTTGATTTACTTTATATTTATATGTGGCATATAAATATATATATATATGTAAAATATATTATTTTATATTTCTATAGTAGTGTTGATTTCTTTCCTATCAATATTTTTATTTTTAACTTCATGTAGTATTGATTATATTTTCTTTTTTAGGATTATTTCTATCTTGTGGTTAATTAGAAATTTATTTCTAACCATAAATCTGAAAGGAAAACACTTTTATCTCTCATTTACTATGATGCAATATTTTATATTTAGGTCACATCAATTTAGAATTTATGATGTTGCAAAATGATCTTTTCAAACTATTTTGCCATACTTTTCGAGTTTTTCCAGTAGTTCTTATCAAATAAAAACTTAATCTCATAGTGATTAGTGTCCTTAGATTCTTGAAACATCAAAATACTATGTTCCACTGGTAATGGCATTCTTTTTTTTTTTTAACCTCATCATTTAATTATTCTACTTTTCAATTTTTTAAAAATCAAAACAAAAATAAATGTGATTACTTCTTTATAATTAATATGAAGTCTGATAATGCTACGAATATTACCATATGATTTATATTTTAATACAACATATTATACATATTTTTTCATAGTGTCAAACTTTTCCTTAATCCTGGAATAAATAAAATGTTGTAATAATTACAAGATCATATTAAAATATATTGCTATAGACTCATTGGTAATATTGCGTCCAATAGTTTTGCATCAATATTTGTAGAACAGTAGGAAAAAGATTGTTTTTGCTGTCGAGATGAGAAGGTTTCGATCCAACTTCTGTCACTTATTACCTGTGAAAGCAAGGAATTTATTTGCCCTCTCACCATTTTCCATTTCCTCACCTGTAAAAATGAGAGTGTGAGACTAAATGACCTCCAAGGTCCTGTCCAGATCTAAATTTATGTTCCTCTTAGTGATTTTTGCCACTAACTTTAATTCTCCACTTTATTCATTCTATATTTATTTACTTTTTTATTTTGCAGTATCACTGTTGTATGTATGTGGGAATTTAGTCAGCAGAATTCTTAGCCTAATATTGTATGTATGAGTTATGTATGTATGTATGAGTTATTTTTCTTTAAATGTTTGATAGAATTTATTTGGGAATCTATTTAGACTTGGGGTATTTTTCTTTTTGAATTTATAGCATTTCTCTGAGACCCAATTGTTCAGATTCTCTTTCCTACTCTATTAATCTGTTTTTACAATTTTAAATATTGACCTACTTCATTTAAATTTTCAGTTTTGTTATTATATAATTATATAAAATACTTTATGATAATTGTCTTTATTTATTTACAATCCTCTTATAATTGCCACCTCCCTTTCTTCCTTCTGTATCTCTATCTCTCTCTCTCTTCCTGCATCCCAGTCTCCCTTTTATTTTTGTCTGTCTCTATTTAAAAATTCTGATCATTGTTTTCTGCTCAATATTTTTTAGAGTTATATATATTATATATTAGCTTG
>CM053592.1:42194159-42239453 GCA_028646515.1 Pseudochirops corinnae | reverse complement strand
ATAGGATGAAGGGACATGTAATCATATTCCCACTGTGTGCTCACTATGAAGAGGTTCTGCGTAATTTCACATGTTCAGCCTATATTTGATTGCTTGTCCTTCCAGTGGGGGTGGGTGATGAGGGAGGAAGAGAAAGAATCTAGAATCTAAAGTTCCATAATCAAATGTTATATATCTATATCTATATCTATATATGCAATTATCATTATTATTATTGTCTACATCCAACTGGAACTTGAGATACACAGGCACTGTGGTTGCGAGATCCATCCTGCCCTACCAAAAGTGACATAGGAGAGAATAGACTGGGGGAGGGGGGACACACTGGGATGGCTGTTTTGGGGTGGTGGGTAGGGGAAAGAAGGGGAGAAAATATGTAACTCAAAATCTTGTGTAAATGAATGATGCAAACTAAAATAAAATTAAAAAAAAAAAAAAGCAATGGGGATGAGATGGACTTCGTATTTCCCCAGACAGGCTTATATAAACTGATGTTAAGTGAGAAGAGCAGAACCACAAGAAATGTGTACACAATCACAGACACATCGTATGTATGATGACCAACCTTGATAAACTGGACTCTTCTCAGCAATGCACAGCTATAAGACAACTCTACAAGTCTCAGCATGGAAGGAGATACCTACATTCAGAGAAAGATCAAGAAAGAACAGAGTTTAAAAGGAGGTTGAAGCAACCTCCATGTTTGGTTTTGTTTCTTTTTTCCCATTGTTCACGCCATTGGTTACAACCCTTCTATACAACCAGACTAATATCCAACGTGAAAGTATTTGCAGACTCTATACTTTACTGTATGCCGCCATGGAGGGGGGGGAGGGATAAAGGGAGGGGAGAAAATTTGGAACTCAAGGGACTCTGGAACTGAATCTTGTAAACTAAAAGTAAATAATCAAATCAATTTAAAAAATTTAAAAAAGAAAAAATAAAGAAAAAATAAAAATACAAAAATAAAAATTCCTTCCCCTTATTTATCTAAAACTTATTTTCTTTTATTTTTTAAGTTAAATTATTTACTTTTAGTTTTCAATTATCACTTCCATAAGTTTTAAATTTTATCCCCCTCTTTCCCCCTCTCTCCCCAAGATGGCTTGCAATCTGCTATGGGCTCTACATATACATTCCTGTTAAACACATTTTCACATTAGTCATAATGCATAGAAGGATTGCAACAAATGGGAAAAAAAAAAAACATGAGAAAAAAAAAACAGCAAAAAAAAAAGAAAATAGTCTGTTTCATTCCACATTCTGACTCCATAGTTCTTTCTGTGGATGTGACTGGCATTTTCTATCATGTTTTCTTTGGAATTGTTTTAGGTCCCTGCATTGCTGAGAAAGGCTAAGTCTATCAACAATCAGTCCTTGCACACTGTGACTATTACTGTGTACAATGTTCTCCCGGATCTGCTTCCCTCACTTAGCAGCAGTTCATATAAATCTTTCCAGGTTTTTCTGAAGTTCTTCTGCTCATTATTTCTTATGGCACAATAGTATTCCATTATATTCATAGACCATAACTTGCTTAGCCATTCCCCAATTGATGGGCATCCCTTCAATTTCCAGTTCTTGGCCACCACAAAAAGAGCTGGTATAAATATTTTTGTACACGTGGGTCTTTTTCCCATTTTTATGATCTCTTTGGGATACAGCTCTATAAGTGGTATTGCTGGGTCCAAGGGTATGCACATTTTTATAGTCTTTTGGACATAGTTCTAAATTGCTCTCCAGAATGGTTAGATCAGTTCACAGCTCCTCCAGCAATGAATTAGTGTTCCAACATTCCCACATCCTCTCCAACATTTATCATCTTTTATGAAACTTATATTCTTAAAGAGTCTTTTCTGGCCCCCCGAGGTTAAGGAACTTTCCAAGGATCACAGAACTTGTGAATGACAGAATCACAACTTGAACTAGGATCTCCTTAAATACAAAGACATTCTATTTATCTTCCACCTCTTGCTTTCCACTTCTTCTAAGAATTGTGATCAAGTGAACATTACTTTTGCTCCTGAAAAGGCATAATATCCAACTGTTTTACTTATTCATCGTGGTGATTTCCCCTATTAAATCTTACTTACTTGGTCACTATCACCCTATATACATTGTCTCCTTTGAAAATAGAAGCTCCTTAAAGAAATTGCTTCACTTTTGTATTTGTATCCCTACTGTTTACACAGTTTGAGCTTGAACACATAGAACTTTACTTAGTAAATTATTTTAATTGATCCATTCCCAATAGTCTTACGAATGACAATGGACCATCAAGGGATGTGAAAACAGAAAACAACACAAGTAGAACCTCCCATTGCCCAGTGGAAATTTCTCTGGTGTATCCCTTACCCCTATGCAGCGACAATTGACTGAACCAGCATTTTCAACGAAGTATTCAAGGTACCCAGAATAGGAAGGAAAGACTGACGGCTGGGTACCCAACCAGCCTATTTTGGGTATTGAGAAAACATGGGAATGTTAGTTGAATGAGTGCAGGGAGGAAGCCACTTGAGGCCTGAATCATCAGTGCACCTGCAGTGAATAAATATTTTTGGTCTTCTTCCTGGGAGTTGCCCTTGTGGTGTCCTTCCCTGCCAAAATCAAGCAAGGGTTTCTCCCTCATGTTGTTCCATATCTAGTACCCAGTATGCTCTAAAATTTGAGAAATAAATGATGACAAAGACTTTACTCAATTCATTAACTTTCTTCTCAACGATGCCAGCTGAAATTACTCTGATCTGATCTCTACGGAATTAAGTTCAACAATTTGTGTAAGACTTACATAGCAGCAATGTGGGGTTTTATTAGGACCATTTTACAGATAAGGAAAATGAAGTTTAGAGGGGCTAAGTGAACCACCTGATTTCATAAGGACAAGATTTTAAAGGTGAGATTCTGAGCCAAGTCTTCTGACTCACAGTGTGGTGTCTTGTTTTGATTTTTTTTTCTCTGTATAACACATTCCTTCTTACTTTTGCACACTGGAACACAGAGCAACCTAATTGCTGCTATTTCTGCCCAGTGTTTCCTGTACAAATGACATTGCCCACTTTGAAAGACTGCAAGGTGCCAAAGAGCAAGAGTACAATCTTGTACAATCACTAATTAAAGGATTTTTACATTCCTATAGTTTAACCTTTGGCATTGACCCAATTATGAGGAAGACCACCTATTTCAAATCCAAGGTTCCTCTTTTGCAACATAGCACTATTCATTCCTTATTCATGGTTTATCATTTTATCCAGGGTTTATTACTGAAGTGTAATTGCACTTAGTACTAGGCTAGAAGAATCTAACATTTGTAGAAGTAGAAATAGTACTGGCAAATGTTCAACAACTGGTTTTCCAAAATACATTATGCAAGACATATTTTTAACTTTAGTCTACACTAGTAACATTTTCTCCATCTGATTCCTAAGTATAGACAATTAAAATCAAATCAAATCAAGTCTTAATTTGTAGTATTTACAATTTTCTAGGTATGAATTCTCACATTGAAAATGAATCAATCTGTTCTAGCAAGAAGGCAACAGCACATCCCTGAGAGACTAGAACAGCTGCTCCAAACCAAATGCACATAGGGGATGTTTAATGGTCATAACAGATATTTTAACAGAATTGGTGATTCAATACTCAAGATATTTGAATGAGAGGAAGATACCAAGTGTTTGAGGAAATTATAGACATTATTATAGGCAAAATGGTAAAGAAGGAATGAAAGAGAAAAAAAGGAAGGAAGGAAGGAAGGAAGGAAGGAAGGAAGGAAGGATGGCTTAAGAGTTTGCTATCTGACAGGTACTATGCTGAGTGATAGAGATAAAAATACACTCAAAATTAAACATAGTCTCTGCCCTCAAAGAGCTTACATTTTAATGAGGGAAAATAACAAATAAAAAAAGGAAAGTGGGGGGTGAAGATCAGAGTAGTGGTTTTGAATTCCAAAACAAGTCAGAAAATGGGTCCCAGTTGGAAAAACTGGAGAATGAAAAAAAGCCAGCCATGACCTCTCCATGAAATGGTGGCTCTAGGAAGAATTCGTCACTGGGAGTAGTGAAGAGGGAAGAGGCCTTGCATATTCTATGTCTAGCGACCCATGTAGGAAGTAGCCTATGCTAGGAAGAAAAACTTCGAAAACTGAGAGAAGTTCTAGGATGAGTAGAGGGGACAGGCTTTGAAGACCAGAGGAAGTCAGAAACAGGAACAAAAGGATAGATATTTAAAAAATATATATTATTAGCTATTAACCCATTATGACTACTTTTCTATTATTATAAAACTTTGATAAGGATACTACACATTAAGCTATTATAGTTATTACACTTATTTTGAGAATAATATGAATGGAGACAGAAATAGAGACTGGACCCATGATTTCATTGGTTTAAGAAACTTTAGACTAATATAATTTCCTCTCCATGTGCTGGAACCTTCTCTTCCATTTATAGCACTAGAGAGTTGCCTAGAGCAGAAGCATCAAACACACTGCATGTGGTCCACATTTTTTTTTTTTGGCTTATCCTTTGGTACCTTTAGTCTAAGAATCTCAAACATGTTTTATACACTTAAAAGCAGAAGGTGGAAGATATCTGAGTAGGGGGGAAAAGGGACATCAGTGGATTTGATCTGAACAAGGTTTGGGTTCTTTTTTTTTTTAAGAAGAGGAAAGATGAAGGAGTAGTCTGTCTCCAATTGGGTGATCGTTGCTTATTGAGACCCTCTTTTTGTTAATTTGGATAGTGCTGAGTTAGTTGGGAGAGTCTATATTTGTGATCTCATTTTTAGATGTTCTCCTCCAGCCTCATCTTTTCCAGAGCATCTCAGCTACACTGAGATCCAAGTCTAGATGGCCCAGTCATGGCAGAACAGTCTTGAAGTGACTGATGGAGGGACTTCCTTAAAAGAGAGGAGCCCTACTGAAGAGGTAAAGATGGAATACTCTGGGCTCTCACTGATCATGAAGGCTTTTATTCATGCCATTCTTGAGGTTTTGATTAAAGTCCTCTTTTTAGGTCTCTTTTAGATATTGGTAAGAGAGGGGTCAAAATGAGAAAATTTACAGCTGTGTAGAACAAGAGCTGCTGTGAGACAAGGGGGTGTGGAGGATGTGAAGAGGAAGTTCTGGGGTCATACCTGAGACAACATCATGGAAATGAAGGGGGGTAATATATGGAAGGAGAACTGAGAAAAAGCTTCAGGAAACCCTGGAGTTAGTTAAGGGGGAGCAGAACCATAAGGAGAACTTCCCTAAAAACATCAAAGCATGAATTTGGAGGTCATGGAGAAAGGCAGGAACTTCCCACCAAAATGTAGCACATTGGCACAGGGCTTAGGTAAGCAGTGCCTAAGCAGAGGGGCTTTTCAGGACTATTACTAATTAGGGTACTGTACATCTCAGGAATTTCACCTAGCAAGACACAAGGGCAGAGAAACCCTTTTCTGCTACTGCCAAGCACTATGGTATGTGGTGAAATGGTAGAGGAATCACAGTAAATGCGATGGCAGGGGCCGTCTTGGACACATCCCCAAAAGCCCCTGCAGCTCAGTGAAGAAGCCAGACTGAGCCTGAAGTCCAGGGTAAAGGGGGCAGGGCAAATCTACAGCCCTGAAGGTACAGCCAAGACAGTCTAGACTAGTCTAGTCTCAGAAAACTGAACACTCAGTTTTGGTTCCACCACTTTGCCTGGATGGGAATGCTGAGAGCTTAGTGCAGCAACCAGATTAAAAAGGCATTTGAGGGGCAGCTAGGTGGCACAGTGAATAGAGCACTGGCCCTGGAGTAAGGAGGACTTGAGTTCAAATCCAGCCTCAGACAGTTGACACACTTACTAGCTGTGTGACTTTGGGCAAGTCACTTAACCCCAATTGTCTAGCCTTCCCCCCTCAAAAAAAAAAAAGTTTATTGGGAAATATTTAAGAAAATAAATAAAAAATACGATGCAACACTGATAATTTGTGATTTACATGCTACCCAGAGGGAACTTCCTGTTTGAACGTGACACCACTGGCCTAAAACACTTGGTATTTAAATGACTAAATCAAAGTCATACTTCAAATAATCATCAAAGGACATGCTTGAGCCAAGGTCTTCCTGTCCTAGAGACCAGCTTACTCTCCCAGAAATGCTATCTCATGCTCATAAAATGAGTATCTCACAAGAGACGGTGAAGAGATACAGAGTTGGTATGAGCAGACTGTAATATAACAAAAAAGAAACTTCAAAGAATCTGAATATATGATGTCATTGGGGAAATGTATGGTAGAAAAAGATGATCTGGTATCAGTCACAAAGAAGGGGTGATCAATAAAAAGTCAGTGCATTCCATTGGTTTCCTTATGACGTCAAGGGAAAGAAAAGAAGGACCCAGAACCCTCGGTGAAATATCAATAACTACCAGCGCATGATACCTACTTTCCCATCTTTACAAAACCTTGATGAGGATAATAAGCACAGAGATGTTATTTTTATTGTATTTTAATACATTTTGTTTAAGGAATTGGGATAGAGACTTAGACTTGTGATTTCACTCATATAAGAGCACTTATAGGAGATAAATGTTTTTGCCTATACAGTTCTGCACATTCTCTCCAACTTAGAGAACTGCCTTGGGCATTGGGAGGTTAATCACCTTGTTTAGAGTCACAGAGCTAACCAGTATATGTGAGGAATCATAACGCAGTTCTTGGCTTCAAGTCTAGCTTTCTATCCACTGTGCTATGCTCTCTCTCCTGTTTCAGAAATGAACACATGCCTGTATGTGGACATAGTTTCTCCCCAATAGTATATGAGAGCCGTCATGGTAGGAGCTGCTCCTACCTTTGTATTCCCATTACTTTACAGAGCACATGCCATGCAACAGATCCTTAATATATACTAACTGCCTGATGATTGATTGACAAATCAAGTGCATCCTTGATAAAGGTGAGAGAAGAAAACAGACTAAGCTTTCATAAATCATAATCTAGAGCTGACCATATTCATAGTCACATAATTAAACTACGTGCCAAGAATACAAGGTACTATTAGGCTCATTGTATGTCTAAATTTTTTTTTTTAAAGAGGACTTATATAGTGGAGCAAGAGGCAGCCTTAAAGATTATCTTCCAGAAAGGTGTTGCCCATGAATATGTTAATGTCATACCAGACTCCTAGAAAGATGCCATAGAAATAATTGTTTGAGGACCTTTGGTTTTTAATATCAAAAAGATGTAAAGCAGGCAAATTTATGCCCGACAAGGCTATTTACCACTGTCGTATATGAGATTTAGTGTAAATTTCAAACAAAAAAGGCTTCGAAATGGCAAGGTTCTTCACAATCTGTTGTGTCAATATTGTGCTAAATGCATCAGAAGCCTGCACACCTTGCAGAGCCTCTTAAATGAGATTCAGCATTATTATTGAAACAAAACAAACCAAGTGAATGAAGAATGTTTATTGTCAAGAGTGTCTGTTCAGGTGTCAGCCGAGACAGAGATAGGGGTCATGAATCTTTACCTAAGGACCCTTGTATGCCATGTATTGATTTAGTTTTAAAATGTGACATTAGCTGTATTATATTGCATTTTTATTTATTGTATCTATTTTCTATTATTTTCTATAGTTTGATTTTGTTTATTCTCCTAGACAGGCTGTTAGTACAGAGGATAGAGCACCAGGGCTATAGTCAGGAATATTTGACAAACTTGATCTCAGACACTTACTAGCTCTGTGACCATGGGCAAGTCATTTAATATTTATTTGTCTTGGTTCCCTCATCCATAAAATGGGGATAATAATACCATCTACCTTGCAAAGTTATGAGGATCAAAATAGATAATAATTATAAAACACAACACAGTGTTTGACATGTTAATAAACACTAAATAAGTGTTTGTTCTTATTATTGTTATTTTGTTAAATATTTCCCAATTGCATTTTAATTTGATTCCTGCCACACTAAGAAAAGCTATGGGATGCATGTGGCTAGTCTAAAAAGGTGGCCCATCAATGTATATATCTGGGGAAGACCCTATGGAAGGGCAATAAATTAGACACAAAATTGTATGGAAAAATGAGAATAGTCTGGATTACATTTGTGAATTTATGCGATATTTTTGATGATCACAAGCTTCTCAGTGAAACAATTAAACCACAACCCCTCCAAAAAAAGTACGAAATATGAATATTACTCTAGTGATGCCAAATGGATATGAATCATAGAATATTATAGTCTCCAAAGAAATATGCAAGGCGAGTCACATAAAAGTAAATGGAGAAATACAGGGGGAGTATAAAAACTCTGAAGTGATGTAAAAGATTTCCTAAAAGGTAAAAATCACTAGAAAAGGAGATGATTTTGTAATTGAGTGACAGCAAGATATAATCTGGGAACAGTATTTGTGTTAAGATTTAATGGAAAGCCCCCAAATATTGCATTGCCCTCGGAGTAGAATTATATTGCACACGTACAATAGACGTGTATAAAACTGACATGGAAGGAGTAAGTACTTGGATGGGGTACAATCTGTTACAGGATAATGAGACCATAGACAAAGGGACCTCTGAGGCTACCCAGCCCAACTCTCTCATTTTATTGCACCATTTGAGGAAGGATCCATTTTGATAAGAACAAAAATCCATTGAAGGCTTGAAATAAATTTCAATCAACTAACATTTATAAAACACCTATTCTATGCCAAGCACTGTGTCTGGTGGAGGAGATACAACAACAACAAAAAGGCAAAAACCTAAGAATCCCTGCTCTTGAGGAGCTCAAAATTTGAAGGCAGCAACAACTCTCAAACAACTACATACAAACAAGGCATAGACAGGATAAATTGAGGTTGGTCTCAGAAGGAAGGCACTAAGATTAAGGAGACTAAGAAAGGCTTCTTATAGAAACCTGGGAGGCCAGGATATAGAGATGAGGAGGGAGTGTCTTTCAGGCATGGGCAACAGTCAGTGAAATCCCTGGAGTCTTTTTTTTTTAATTATAGACATACAATAAGCCTAATGGGACCTTGTATTCTTGGCATATAGCTAATTATTTGACTATGAATATGGTCAGCTCTCAAATGAGATGTGTAAGAAGGGAGATAAATGCCAGTTTATCACAGGGTATGTAAAAGGGAGAAAGGTGTAAGAAGACTGAAAGGGGAGCAGATTAGAAAGTACAAAGGCATCTCAAATAGAGCATTTTATATTTAATCTCAAAGGTAATAGGGAGCCATAGAAGTTTTTTGAATAGGAGGCGATATGGTCAGATTTGTGGTTTACGAAGATCAATTTGACACTGAATAGAGAATAGATTAGAGAGGAGAGAGATTTGAGGGAAGTAGACTAAAAAGCATTCTAATACAACAGTCCAGATGTAAGATGATGAGTCCCTACAACAGAGTAGTGGTGGGAGCAGAGGAAATCAAGGGGTATATTTGAAAGGCATTATAAAGGTGCAAACAGCAGAACTTGACAACTGATTGGATATTGGATATGAGAGAGAGTGAAAAGTCGAGAATGATACCTATGTAGTGAGGTTGGATGATTAGACAGAGGGCAGTGCCCTTGACAATAATAATGAAGTTTGGAATGAGGGAGGGTTTGTGAGGAAAGATAATTAGTTTAGTTTTGGACATGCTTTTAAAATGAATATAAGACTTCCAGTTCAAGATGTCTAAAAGCAAGTTGAAGATGAGACTGACGGTCAGGAGAGATGTTAGTACTGAGCAAACAGATCTGAGTCATTTGCAAAGAGATAAAAATGGATGTTGTGGGAGTTATTGTATCACCAAATAAAACAGTATAGAGGAAGAAGAAAAAAGAGCCCATGGAGAAGCCTTGAGGAATACCTACATAGGCAAGAAAGAGCTTTCAAATTAAAATTGTATATAATACATAGTCATTCTCCTATGTCCCTTTATCTCCTCTGACCATTATTACCTTCAATATTTCCCTTAACTGGATTCATATCACTAATTACACTCAGCATCCAAATCTAAACACATTTTTTCATGATATCTTCTATTGTTGTGTAGTTGTTTAATGCATTGATTTTTATGCATAAGGTGTATCTCGTACGTGGAGTCTTTTCTTCTTATTTAGACTCTCATGAATAGAGACCTTGCCTTCTGCTTATTGTCTGTCTCCTCATGCAATGAGAGAAGCCGTGTGTATATAGCAGGTGCTTATTCACAAGTTAATGTGATTTAAACCAAGGTTCATAGCATGGCACATCTATTCTCTAAAGATGCAGCCATTCATTCTTTTTAATGCAACAGCAATAATTTGTTGAAATAAAGAAAATAAGACTTAAGAAAAGAAAATACTGAAGCTTATGGGTGTCTATCCAGTCAGTCATTCAACCAACTAGAATCTATTAAGAGATTACTTTGTGCCAGACACTGTTCTAAGCCTAGGGAGACAAACAGACAAGCAAAAGGTTAAAAAAAAAAACACGCCCTGTCTTCCCTCAATGAGCAAACATTAAATTAGGGGAGATAATACGTAAACAACATCCATGATTTAGCTGTGAAAATAAGCACCTTCTGAGAAATCAAGTCCATTTCACTAATGATGATTGAAAGAACAAAATTTCTTTCTCATGAAGAAATTACAAGCCCTCGAGGCTTTAAATAAGTACTGAATCCTGACTCTACTATTAAATCTTTTTGGATTTCCTTTTCCTTTTTCTGTAAAATAAGCAAATTGGGCTAATTGCTGATCTTTTCTATTTCTACATCTGTGACCTTAGGATTTTCAGTTTGATGTTTTCAAAATATCAGTTTACCACTAGACTGTTGGCTTCTATTCAAAAATGCATGGCGGAGAACTATGTAGTCCCTAACTGGGACAGCAGTATGTTTTCATACTGGCCTTGCCCCCATTTCCCACCCCCCACTGCCTCACATAAGTGTCCTTCAGTTTAATGTTCGTGGCAAACACAGCCTTACCAGAAACCACAAACAGAAGGCTAGCTATAGAGAATGCAAATGAAAGCGTGGTTCTCTCTACCATATTATTATGATCCTTCATTTGTCAGGATTTTCCCCAAAGCAGCATAAGAATTTGTGGTTCTAAAATGTGTGTGCCACAAGCATTTTATTTCATCTTCACCAAGAAATGGTTTCTGTCACTAATGACTGGGTGAACAGGTCACAGAACCCTTACTTTTATGGCCAACGGGATGACACTATAGGGTTTCCAAGCCCCATCTTAATTCTATATCTCTGATTAGTGATTCTTCACCTCAGAAGCAGGTGAAGTTTTTCAATCTCCATACTACCACATTTCCCCCTGCTTTCCTCCCCCCCACCACTTTTTTTTTTTTCCTATTGTTTTCACTGCAAGGAAAATTACCTTAGTTTTCCATTAAAGCCCAGGAGCTAGGCAACTCCCCAGACAAATGACTGGAAAAAAGAAGCACAAAACTCTTTCCATCTTAGAAAATCCCTATCCTCTGATGCTGATGGGAACTTGGACTCTCAGAAGCAGTCAGAACAAAGAATGAAAAATAACATAATTCATTTCTTGGCAATACAAAAAATTATTAGCCTACTACAGTTGCCGATCTGAATGGCGGTCTTATTTCCATCATCAGACCCAGCTGAGGAAGGCCAGTCAATGAGACTCCCAATTCCTAATATATGGAGAGTAAATGAATGATAGACATAGCTCTCAGTTCTGCACTGTCATATTTGGGAGGGTGATCGGTGGGTAAATTTTGACAAAAGATTTCATTGACCTGACAGCACATTTTATGCAGCATCACTTCAGAAATGTTTAATGTCTGCAACTATGGACTAGCCTCTGGTGCCTTTTTTGATCACCATAGACAGCACACTCACGGAAGAGAGAGGAGGAATAAAAGAAAACTGTACTCTTACTGCCCTCTTCTGGACAAAGAGGTTGGAATGGCCAAAGGATTATTCACATACTTCTTCTTGGGGTCTTTATGAAATAAAGTTCATCGCAAGGGTATCCTTTTTTATATAAAATAAACCATCTTGAGTTTAGTGAGCTGCCTGAATTTTCAGGAAGTGTCTTTCAAGGTATGTTTTTGATCGCTTAGGTAATAAATGGAGGGCAATGCTTATAGTTTCATGGAACTGGAAGGTACAATCACTAAGCCTTTTCATTGCATGAAGCCAGAAACCCTGAGGGTCTTCCCCTTCCAGATTGGTTGTTTTTGAGGACTAAGAATAGAGACCAGTTGCCTCTGATACATAAACAGCAAAACCATTGGATCTCATTTTCATCCTGTGGCTTCAAACCGAAGCCACAGAGTCATCAAATGAATGCCATGGTGTCAGAGTGCTTCCTAGCATCCAGAAACATTAGCCAACAAAATATGAGTTTTCTAGTCTGGGTGGTTTAAAAGATTAAGACAAATGGATGGGATCAGAGTACTGAAACACTGGCTTTAGTCTCACTTATTCATAGGCGAGGCAAAGGAATAGCTTTGCTGTGACTCAATGCCCTTTTTGAAAGTATATTTATTAGGCATTTAAACTATCATAGGATAAGATAGGATGGCATAGGACCTGCAGTTTCATCAATGTAAAAAATTCTGGGTAAAGACATACCATCTATCAATGAATATTGCCATTGGGCCAATGGATAGAACACTGGGCCTGGAGTCAGGAAAACCCCAGTTCAAATCCAGTATCAGAAACTTAGTAGCAGCGTGACCCTAACCAAGTCATTTAACTTCTGTCTGTCTCTCTTTCCTCAAATCTGAAATAGGGGTAATAACAGTACATACCTCACAAAGTTCTTGTGAGGATCAAATGAGATAATATTTGTAAAATGCTTAGCATAGCACCTGTAACATACTAGATACTTAATACACACTTATGCCCCTCCTTTCTTTATAATTTATCATCTTAGAGGATTGCCTGGACAGTTCTTTAGGGTCAGGTGGATAGACATTAAAGGAGAAGTGACATCCCAGGGTCCCGTAGTCAGGCCTTCCTGACTGAAGTTGGCTCTATATGCACTATTGCAGGCTGCCTCTTGAGTGGGCAGCTAAACTCACAATCTTCTTCCTGAAAACAAGATTCTCTTCCCATGTTCCATGTTTCTGTTGTTGGCACCAGCATTTTCTCAGGTTTTCATTCTGTTATCCCTAACAGTCAGTTGTCTTCTGGTTCTCAATGATGCTATCTCCGCAGCTGCACCACGAATAGTTCTTTTGGCCATTCACTCTGTTTGACTTGCAGTGCCACCAGTCTAATTTAGGACTTCTTTACTTGTAATTGGTGCTAGCACGGTCTCCTTCTTCCTTCCACTGCATCCCCTCCCTGACACAGATTTCATACTTTTGACAAATAAATTTTCCTAATAATTAGGCATACTATGACTGTCCCATATTCAAAAGCCTTCTGTGATTCTTTATTACCTATAGAATAAGACTTTTTTAACTTGTCCAGATAACTTGGTTTCAGCCTACTTCTCTAGAGTTGTTTCCCAGTATTACCTTTCACTCAGTTTTATATCAGGCAAATTGAACTACTAGCATTTCCTTAAGGAGACTAAGAATAATTAACCATTGTTCTTTTATAAAGGATGTACCTCTTGCTTGAAATATTATCTTTATGTACCTCCTCTTTTGAAATGATTTTCCACCTTCAAATCTCAGGAGCTACCTCCTCCTTTAAGCTTAATTTCATTATGTAATCTTCAAATTTGCTTATAATATTTGGATATCTCCTTTGTCCTTAAGAATGAATGGAAGTATAGATGGACAGATGGATGGATGGATGGATGGATGAATGATTACACATTATTAAGCACTTCCTATGAGCAAAGGGCTACATTAAATACTAGTCTCGTAAAGGCAAAAATGAAACAGCCTCCTTTTTTTCCTGGAAAAAAAAACTGAAGACGTTTTAAAATGTAATTTCTATTATTAACATTTTCTCTCTCACCTTCTTAAGTCTAGAAATCATCAACAACAACAACAACAACAAAATCAAACCATGAATTCTAGCGTTGCTTTCTAATTTCCAAGGTGTAAATGCTTACACTTAAATTTTGGCAATCAGTTCTGAGCTGGCTTCAGCAAACCGTTGGCCTCTTCCCTGGTGAAGTTTACATTCTAAGAAGTAGACAATGTGTATCAGGAGTGATGGCCAGGAAAGAGATTCATCAATATTTTGGTCTGTGTTATGTCTGTGCCTGTATGTGTGTTTGTGTTCAGTTCCATGGGAGTAGAATCAGTGCTATTTTCACAAATGTATTTCTCTAAAGTTGAACACAGTGCCTTGCAAATAAAATTCTTAGGTTGAATTACTACATTCCCATCATAGTAGAAAATTTAAAAAACTAAATAAGACATTAGAAAGTATTTTGAGGTGATTAGTAGAATGTATTTATTTGTAAAATGTCTCTAACATATTACTGTGATTCAATAAATTTAAATTTAGCTTAAGATAGAATGTAAGTAGCATGCATGTTTAGGCAGAGAATTCTCTAGTTGATCTCTCCATATCCTTTCTAGCCCTTCGATGATTAGGATGTATTTATCTATCAGAAGAGATCATTAACCACCCAACATATTCGTCAAAAAGACTAGGCCCTCGGAAGTACTTTGCTTATGTGGTGCTTATGCTCTCCATCACTTACTGCCAAAATGTGCAATTCTGCTCTAAGGGCATGGTGCATGTGAAATGGTCCAGCCAGGATTAGCTCCTTAGTCCCTGCCTCACAGAAAAGCTAGTCTCCCCAATTCTCCTATATTTCACTTTCTATTTGGAGTATAGAGTATGTTCAGGGAAGATTGGTACCTCTTGTGTGGAGACTTGCCAAGCCCTATTCAGGGCTGCTTTCCAGCTTTGTTCTCCACCTGATTTACCCAACTCTTACCTGCGGCTCCAAGAAGCTGTAGCATGCACAGTGGCCACACCCCAGTAGACCATTTCTGCACACAGGATAAAAGAGGTTGAGTGTAATAACCAAAGGGTCTCAAATCCTTCAATTAATGAGTTAGTGAGGGGGGGTGTCTATCTCAACCATGTAGACTTCCCCAGGAGAATAGGTGGATGAGAACAATGTGTTTCAATGTAAGTGAAGGCAACTGAAACAAGTTTTGTGAGGCACTAAGAGATTAGTTAGATGTCAAAGATGCCAAGGTTATCCACTTCATCCCAATCCACCTCCAGTCATCTTGACTTTGTCTCACCTCTGCACTCCAATGATTCTAGGAGAGAGAGTGAGACCAACAACTTCACACAACTCTGCCTCATTTTAATTCAATTTATGTGTGAGTCAAAAGACATCATCCATACCATTTTACCATTTTTACCTACCTCAAAGCCTTATGGCAGCAGGCAAGTCACAAAGCAGTAAGTGATATCCTGGGAGCTATAGTCACAATCTTGTACTCAGGCATTCTAGGACATTGGGTCATATTTTCATTAGACTAAAGCAGTGAGATTTGGCAGTCCCCTGAGTATCTGAGCAACCCTTTTAAAGAAACACACTGATCACTTCTTGTTGTGAGGAAGGTGTTAGAAAAGGTGCCCTAAAATTGACTGTTTCACCCAAACCTGGCTTGCTTTGCATGGCAGGTGTGGCTGCCATCCTGAGGTCAAAACACAAAAAGAGAAAAAAATGTAAAAAAGAAATTTTGCATAGATGATTCCACTTAAAATGTGCACAACTTCTAGACAAAACAAATTTCAAAAGATCTGAGAAACAAACAGCTCTTGTGAAAGAACTCAACAGGTATTACATCTGAATAACAGCCCTGACTGGTTGGCAAATGAAGGCCAGCTTACCAAAGTCAGAGTTGGTTATACACTTTTCTAGACTCATCACAGTGAAGTGGAGTGCTGTGAAGGTGGCACAGGTTTTGCAATCAAAACTAATCTAGCCAAAAAGTTAGTAAGCCTCCCAAAAGAAGTGAACAACAGACTCATAACAATGTGATTGCCACTTGCAGGAAAGCACCACAAACCACAATCATCAGTGCCAACCCTCCTGAGGTTAAATTAAAAAAAAAAAACCTATGAAGACCTGAAGACTTTCATCATAAATGTGCCAAAAGAAGACAAGATTATAATTCTGGGTGACTTTCATTCAAGAGTAGACAAAGACTATCAGACTTGGCAGAGATTCATTGGGAGGAATGAAGTCGGAGACAATAGCAACAGTCACTTTCACCTAAAGGGATGTGCAGCTTATGACCTTTTCATCACCAACACTGTCTTGCATTTACCTAAATGCAATACAGTTTTGTGAATGCTCCCTCACAGCAAGCATTGGCATTTAATAGACTATGTTATTGTAAGGAGAAGAGATAGTATATGAAAATGACAGATGCAATGTGTGGTGCAGAGTGTTGAACTAATCATAGACTTATCCTCTCCAAGCTAAATATTCTTATTCAACAGAACTGGTGACCACATGCCAAGATAGCTACCAGAAGATTAGATTAGAGCACTTCTCTTAGGGGGAAACGTTCACTGCTAATTTAGAGGGACAATTGAGCCTACTCACAGTTGACAACAGTGTACCAGAAAAGGAGTGGATAGATTTCAGAGATTTGTTGTATAGTACTGCATTGACTCATCTGAACCAGAACACTTGCAACATCAATATTGGTTAGATGAAAATGGTAGAGAAATTCAGATGCTGTTAAAGGAAAAACAAGAGCTACCAAGATTTACCTACAGGATAGTTTATCCATATGTAAAAAGGCAGCATTTAATTTCAAAGCTTAGCAAGATTCAGGATTCTTGGCTTTATAAGAAAGCAGATGAAATTCCATTTTACACTGAAAGTAATGATTCAAAGCACTTTTATGATGTCCTGAAGGCTATTTATGGTCCAAAAACTTATGGTACATCTCAACTATTCAATGCTGATGGAACCAAATTGATTAGTGATAAGGACATGATCCTGAAGAGATGTGCTGAACACTTTCATAATGTCCTGAATAGACTGTCATCAATCAGTGCTAAAACCATTGATTATATGTCTCGGTTTGAAGCCAATCTCTAGTAGAATTTCCAACTGAAGAAGAGGTTTTGAATGCCACTGGGTTCCTCTCATGAGGCAAAACACCTGGTGCTGATTGTACTCCAGCTGAGATTTACAAAGCAGGGGGTTCACTGCTTATACAAAAGCTTACTGAAATTTACCAGGTCATTGGCAAGAGGAGGTTATCCCCCAGGAGGCCAAGGATGCCTCCATTGTTCATCTCTATAAAGGTAAAGGAAACAGATTTTCCTGTGACAATCACAGACAGGTGTCTCTCTCAGTCATTGCTGGCAAGATTCTTGTCAGAGTCATCCATAACAGGCTAATCCTTCACCTAGGAGATGGTCATCTACCCAAGAGCTAGTGTGGCTTCAGAAAGGGCCCATTTCTTATTGATATACTGTCGTTTGCTGCCTGACACCTCCAAGAGAAGTGCTAGGAGCAGAACGATGGCCTGTACACAATGTTTATCGATCTAACCAAGGCTTTTGATACTTTTGGTTTTGTGAGCTTGTGGAAAATCATGATAAAAATCGGTTACGCAGAGAAGTTCATCAGTAATTTATGTCAGTTTCCTGACAACATACTTACACATGTTGTGCATAATGGACAATGCTCTTGCACTTCCTCAGTTACTAATGAAGCAAAGGAGGATTGTGTGCTTGCTCCCATACTTTTTAGCATGTTTTCAGCAATGTTGTTAAATGTCTTCAACATGGATGAAAACAGCATTAAAGTCACCTACCACAATGATGGTAAATTATTTCACTTCAAAAGATTACAAGCCAAGACTCAAACAGAGGGAGTGTTGATTTATGATTTTTTGTTTATAGGTGATTGTATATGTCTTATAGCCTGTGAGGCTGAGATGCAACAAAGTATACATTGATTCTCTGCTGCTATGCTAATTTTGCTTTAATGATGAACACCAAGAAAAAAGTTCTCCACCAGCCAGCAATGTACCAATCCATACACAAAATCATCAATTACAGCAAATGGATACACTTTAAATGCTCTGGATAAATTTACTCACCTTGGAGGTATATTTTCCAAGGATGTACACATAGATGATGAGGTTGAAACACACACATTGCCACAACTAGCTCAGGGTTTTGGAGGCTCTGAAGGGAAGTTGGGAGAGAAGAGGTATTAGACTGCCTAACAAACTGAAGGTGTACAGAGCCATTGTGTTGACTTCATTGTTGCATGCCTGTGAAACCTGGACAGCATACCAGTGCCATGCCAGGAACTGAATCACTTCTATTTGAATTGTCTTAGATTCTGTAGACCACCTGACAAGAAAAGGTACCTCCATACAAGCTGAACTACCATGCATTTAAACTCTACTGCAGAAAAGGCAACTCTGATTGAATGGACATGTTGTTTGAATGCCTAACATATGTTTGCATGAAAGATTTTTTTACAGAGGACTCACACAAGGCAAGAGATTACATGGAGGTCAAAAGAAGCAATATAATGACTCTCTTAAGGTCTCTTTGAAGAAATTTGGAATCAATTTTGTGACATGGGAGATTGGCAAAGGACCGACTGATCTGGCCTTCCCCTATCAAAAAAGGAGCTATGCTTTATGAATGAAATAGAACTGCAGGAACTCAAGAGAAATATGAAACATGCAAGTGTAAAGCCACCTTCCCCTGAAATGTTATACCTTACCTGTGGTGGAGCCTTCCAAGCGTTTGATGGTATTATCAGTCATAGTTAGACACATTGTATCTTGACTCCAACATAATGATGTCGTTTTGGTCCTCTTTGAGAACACGGGACAATAGCCAATTTTGTAACCATGTTCAAATCAGTCAACAACTGTATACAATTATTTTGCTATTTATAAAAGGACATTTACTAGATGGCTGTGCATCCACAGATTTGCCTAGCTCCTTGTCTCTGGGTACTTAAAATACAAGAGTTCCAAAAGGAGCAATTGTTTTTAACCTCCATGATCCAATCTCCTACAAGTCCATAAAAGAGCATACTAAATACATTTCCCAATGCATATTCAACTTTTGTTATCAAATAGGCCTTGTCATTAGATGAACTACACTGAAATTTCAGATCCAGAACTCAGTTTCTCATGGAAGAATGGACAGTAACTCACAAAAGTTTTCTTTATAGACTAAAGATCCATTGGCTTAGCTTTTCTATTTAGTACCCTCTTACTAGGGATCTACAGACTTCGTTTCCCTACTCCAGAGGAAAGAGAATAAACTCAAAGTCAGGAATTGGTAAGGAGAACCTAGGACCATTTTGCCCTCTTATCTCTCTTCTGCCAGTCCCAGGCTCCTTTATCATTGCTGTCCTATCTAGTCAGTTCTTACATATTATTTCACTCTGTAGTTATAATTAATCAAAGTCCTACTACTCTAAATCAAGAGAGAGGGGCCAAAGAGAGAAAAGACTCCTTATTTCAAAGCATTTAAGGCAACAAGCTTCCTGATACATTTAATAGATATAAATAAACCTAATATAAAAGTATAATCTGGATGAGTTTTTAAATGAACATAATCCTTCTATGGTAGAGATTTGGTCTCAATTGTCAAAATCATTTGGCAACATTTATACTTCAAATTCAGAATTTTAATGCTTGGTCAAACTTTTTTCTCTATTCATTAATGAGAAAGAATAAATTAAATATGATAATTCTGATTTATAGACAAGGTATACCCTCAGAAAAATTTTGAAAAAGATATTATTTGTTCATGGTAGCACCTCTTTCCGTAGATATTTATCTTAGCATATTCTCTAGCTTTCCATTACCCTTAATATGTCGAATGAAGAGTTCATTTGTTTTTATTTTAAGGCATCATCTACCTTCATTAGCTTCTTTCTTGAGTTTGCTATAACATTTTTTTTAAATCCCAGTCTTGGATCTATAATTCAGTATCAGCATGATTTAACACTTGCTGGCATTCAGCATCCTCCACTGCCTGTCTCCCAGAATATATGACAAAGATGTTTCATGTAAACTTCCCTAGCTGTCAAAAATGAATACAAATAGCACCTTGCTTGATCTAATTAGTCTGGGATAGAGACTTTGATTTGTTTTCCAAGTTGAATAAATGGCTGACCTATCATGTGTCAAATCGACCTCCTTCTCTGCTTTCTAGCAGTGTCTATACAATTTTCCCAGATTTCACTGAGTTTCCTAATGACTCTGTCATTGGGGTTTGTTTGTCTGCTATTATAAGTGATTAGTTTAGCAGATTCTCCGCCTGCTGAGAAGTCTGGAATTTTCTGGTGCTGACTTATTTGCATTGCCATGCTTGAGTAGCAGCATATGACCTTTACATTAGAAAACAAGAATTTAGTACTAGCCATACATGCATATGTCTATAATTATAAACAAAGATGAATGGCTTTACAGAAACTGTGGCATCATTTTTTGATAGAATCTAATATACTTGAATCTTCTAACAAATGCAATGTGCTATATGATCATTTCTAGGAGTATTGACTTCTCAACATACTCCTTACAGTCATAACAATTTCAAATAAAGTACTAAACCAGATACAGGTTAGGACCAGACACTAGAAAGAGAAGAATTCATAAGCCCAACTCTAAGGTCACCTTTTATTGACTGGATATGTATATATGTATATGTGTGTACATACATGCATGCATGCATGCATGCATACATATATGGAATTGCAAGCCCCGTTGGACAACCACTTATACACCTAAGCAATTTTTTCTGTATAGCTTGTAATTTAATATTTCTTTACATTTATATATTTCATAAACTTTTAAAATTTCTGAGATATAAAGAACCTTAAAGGTTCTCTAGTCCAGGCCTACCCTTTTAAGCTATGAATATCACCTACAACATCCCTAACATAAAATCATCCAGAATTTGTATGAAATCACTCCTCTACCAGAAAATGAACAGCTCATCTGATTTCTACTAAGCTGAAACTGATAAGAGAATTCTTATTCATATTAAGCAAGTGTATATAGAGAATATATTGGAATATATAATATGTATAATATGAATGTGTGTTTGAATGAATCCCTATAACTTTGACCCACTTATCAAATTTATACCTCTTGAACCAAGCGGAATGAAATTGTGATATCACAGAGTTTATAATTACATTAGTTGGGACCTTATTTTCTAAATACAGATCATAATCACTACTTGCTTTCACATCCTGTCCACATCTTTTTGTGATTCCTCCATGAAGTATATACCTAATACATGGGAGACTTTCAACTGGTTCTTATGTGGATACCATTTTAGAACTGGGACTATTTATCTACTCTCTCATATTCTTTTCTGATATACGTACTTGAAAATTTTTATACATGCATTTTAAGCATTTTATACAACTAATCAGGCCAGAAATTGTGGAATACCATTCAGCTGACAGTGCTATTGTTCTGACCCCAAAGCACAATCACAGTTTCAGTTCTTGAATTTATGGTAGGGTTAGAATTGTCCAGAAATACTAGAGTGTGAAGCTTTGAATTTTAACTCTGACATATCTGGGAGATTTAATTTGAGGGTTTCTTCCAGGAATTTAGATTGGACTTATGCTACTTTCAATTTGCCCTCTTGTTCCAGAGCAGTGGTTCTCAACCTTCCTAATGCCATGACCTTTTAATACAGTTCTTCATGTTGTGGTGACCCCCAACCATAAAATTATTTTTGTTGCTACTTCATAACTGTAATTTTACTACTCGTATGAATCTATCTGACATGCAAGATATATTTTCATTGTTACATATTGAACATAATCCACAGGTTGAGAACCTCTGTTGTAGAGACTTGCTTATCTAGAAAAATTATAGAATGAAATAATTAGAAAAAAAATTTCAATGCATTTCTCAATGCAACTCACTGTTGATAATATACACTAGCCCAATGATGTCCAACTTAAACAGAAATGTGTTACTGTGAGTGGCATATTTACTTAGAAGACCACAAATTAACATTATCTATGTTTTATCATATCTTTACATTTTATTTTGTTAAATATTTTCTCAATTAAATTCTAATCTTGTCTCTGTTGCACTGAGGTATTGTGGGCCATGTTACCACTGCATAGAGCCCTCTAGCCATGTGTTTATCACTTCTATTCTAGCCTATTCTAAGGATGTATTGGGTATTCAGAGAGGATTAACACCTCTTGTACGAAGGCTTGCTGAGTCCTTTTCAGGGCTGATCATCTAAACCAGGTGGAGGATAATGTATAGACCTCAAACCTGTCAGTGATTTAGGGGAATGTCTACCCTAACTGTGTGAAGACTTCCCCTGCCAAACTGGGTAGACAAGAACAATTTGTTCCTATGGCCATGAAGGCAGCTAAAACAGGTGCCAAAGAAAGCCTAGAACTTGATCAGATATCAGAGACAGCAAGGTCTGTCCTGAGCTATCCCCAGTCATCTTGACTTCTGTCTTGCCACTGGACTTCAATGACTCTGGAAGAGAGAGTGAGGCTAACGACTTTGTACAATTCTGACTCATAAATAAAATTCACAAACAAGTCAAGATATCATCCCAAGGTGTCATTGGTTCTCTTCAAAATTGAAGGATAAACAACATAACAACGAGCCTACTCTCACTTATTATATTTCTTTTCTTTGCCTTCTAATATCGTGCTGCTTCATGACTTAAGTTAAATTTAAGCAAATACTACAACATTTTACCTTGACCTCTCTATCCCTAATGTTTACTCTTTTTCAGACTAAATATGTTGCTTCTATAAAAACATTCAAATGAACATATTGCATAGCTTTCTGTAGCCCTCCTTTGGATATACTCCTGTTGGTCAATGACTCTTTTAAAATTTTATCCTGAAAACAGAACATAATGCCACAGGTATTGATTTGGTAGGACAGGGTCCTGTAGAATGATCATTTCCTTTGTTCTGAATACTGAACAATTATTAAAGCATTTCAAGATTGTCTGATGTTTGGGGTTGGTTCATAGGACTAATGATTAACACTGAGTTTTCTGTCTTTTCAAACCTGTGGGCCCTTTCTATAAATGCAATTATATATTCCTTGTTATAGTTTTTGAGATATGGCTGTCTAGTATGAGTTATTAAAAATAATAACAGTAAATTGTTCAGGAGGAGACAAGCAAAGATGATGGAGTAGGAGAAAGCAGTAGAGCCCTTGAATTATCCAAAAGATAAAAAAGGGAATGTTAGATTCTTATCAGTGGTGATAAGAGAAATCTAGGGAGAAACCACTGTGGGTCATTTTCACAGACCAAGACCACAAATTTAGTGCGTAGGCAACTGACAAGTCCAGGAACTGTGGAATATCATTGAGCTGGCAGTGTGATTGTTCTAAACTCAAAGCAGGATCATGGTTTCAGTCCCTGGATTTATAGTAGGGTCAGAAATATTCAGATGTAGTAGAGTGACAAACTCTGTATTTTAGCTATGGCATATCTGACAGTTTTAATTTGAAGGTTTCTTTCAGGAATTTAGATTGCATTTATTCTGTTTTCACTTTTCCCTCCTGTTCTAGAGACTTGATTTTCAAGGGAAATTCTAAAATGAAATAATTTTAAAAGGTTTTTGTATTGTTTTATTTATAAAGATCATTAGGACATAGTACAATATCACTGAAATTAATCTCGTTGCATTTTGGGGGACAAAGACATCAGGGATACTACAGTAATGGCTCAGATACAGCTATTACCCATTCCAGAAACTCTAGATATAGCTAAGAGTTATGCATACTGAGAGTTCCTTTGGAAAACCTTGTAGGGCAACATTAGCATCCCATGCCAAGTTTAAAATTGTTCTAGTTTGCTTTTTGTGTTTAGGATAATAAATGATGTCTTTACATAGGCTCAAGTCTCTACATTTGACCCAGGTTTTGAGTTTTTCTGACTATTGATGTTTTCATTTGTCTTCCTTCCAATAATCCTTCTGGGGATCCTGTTGCTGATATATTGAATATCTATATATTTTTTTAACAGTTGGAAGCATTTATATTCTCTCCTCACCTCTTTCCCCCACTGTAAGAAAACAAGCATTTATTAAGAGACAATTAAAACTAAACCCTTGAAAAAAATTTGTATAGTCAAGCAAAACAAATTCCTATATGTGCAATATCTAGGTAGATGTGTCTCATTATGCATTTGGCTATTACTTTTATGTGAGTAAATGGGAAACATTCTTCATCAGTACTCTGGACAAATAATCTCTAATAATCTCTTCTTCATTTGTTGTGAATTCTCCTTTTAATTTTTCAATTCTGGTAGCTTTTGTTTTAACTGTCAATTTCTTTATCTCTTCAATTTTCAGAATTTCTATTGAAACATAAGTTCAATAAAAAATGAACTGATAGTTAGATCCTTGAAATGTATTCCCCAACAAGAATGAAAGTTCGTTAATGGAAGAGGGAGATCAATAATATTTAAGATTTCTTGATTTGTCTCATTCCCACTGAGTTTTCTAGATAAAAATTCCATATCCATGCCTATACCTTTGCCATGGTTATTGACCATGCTAACTGTTAGAATGCCCTAGTTCTTCAGTACTTAAAAGATCACTTCAAGCACTCCTTACATGAAGTCTTACCTGATTCTTCCCCCTACCAGCTGCTACTATGTTCCTTTAAATAAACATTTTTTAAAAATTTATTATATGTACAAGTTCTTTATCTTAATAGCCCCTTAAGACAGAGACTATTGCCTTTTTTTCTTCATATGCTTAGTACCTTCCATAGTTTTTTTTTGCATATAACAATAGCAATTATTAAAAAGAAGAGTTTCCATCTATATGGCAACTTATGGTTGGTAGAGTGCTTTACAAATATTGACCCATTTTATCCTCACAACAAAACTAAGAAGTAAGTACTATTATTATCCTCATTTTACAAATGGAGAAACTGAGGCAGGCAAAGGTTAAGTGACCTGCCCAAGGTCACACAATTGGTACATATCTGAGTTCAGATTTAAGTGAAGATCTTGCTAACTCCAGGTCTAGCACTCTCTCTCCACACCACCTAGCAGACTGTAAAAGACTCCAGAAGGCCCTTTATAAGCACTGGTTGATCCGCTAATATGTTCCTGTTGGGAAGAAGAAAAAGCAAATCTTTCTAACAAAGTCACATATACAAAGCTACATGTTTTATGTGGTACTTCCAACATTTGGTTTTTAGTACTACTGATTTTGTCAAAGCCAAGTGATCTGACTAAGGTGAAGTCTCACTTGCAAGACTTATAATAGGAAATTTGGGTGTCCTGTTGATCTGAAACTATTCCATGCTAACCATGGCAGACATGGAAGCACTTGGCATATTTGATCTTTAGTATCCTTCCTTGCTTAAAAAAATCCCCATGATTCTGTGTACAAATATTAATTTATCTGCTCAAAAATCTCCAATAGCTTCCTATTCCCTCTGTGGAAAATATAAACTCTCACTTGGTTTTCAAGGCTCCTGAAAGGCTTTTAGCCACCTGAATGAGGGATTCATTTTAATTTTCCACTTTTTATAGGACCATAAATTTAGAGTTGGAAGGATCCTCAGAAGTTATTAGGTCCAAACCCTTCATTTTGTAGAAAAGGAAACAGATCTATAGAAGTCAACAGACCCAAGGCAACACAGCTCACAAGCAGAAAAGTTGGGACTTGCTACTGGACCTTCTGATTTCAAGTCATTTGCTCTCTCTACAGCTCTGTTGGAATAAGGCTAAACTCTTGACTGTCTCATGGTCTACTTGTTTCTTCCTATAAGCCAGGGTTTATTAACATAAAATCCACAGATCTCCAAGAGGTCCCCTGATAGATTGATATCGAGGGGTCTTTGAACTTGCATAAGGTAGGAAAAAATATTTTAAAATACTATTTAAGTGAAATTTACCATTTCCTTCAATCATGAATGTAAGCAGCAAGCATTATTATGATAAAAGCTTTTGAGACTTCACCTAACTGTCCAAAGACTCTATGACCCTCCAAAAAGTTTAAGAACCTCTTCTCTAAGCCCCTTTGCCTAAAATATCTTTTTTACTCCTCTACTGACTGGCTCATGATTTCTTCAGTGTTGATGCTCCTTCCATCAACACAGATTTTGAAACTTCCATGACTTACTATTTTTCACCTGGTAGCCAGATTTCTCAAGATAATGTACCTCTGCCTACTTACCAGAAGGAAGATGAGCACATATTCTACTGCTGGTCCATACCTGTATCTTTTTTGGCTTGATAGAACTTATCAAACCTTTAGCACCATTGGAATAACCTTCAATCTTTCAACATCACCACATTGCCACAAAGAGATTGTTCATAATCATTCTTATCCTTCATAACTATGAAAACCAATCATTATTTAAGATGCAACTAAACTGGCACTTTAGGAAGCTGCCCTGACTAATCTAGCCCTTATTGCCATGTTTCTTCTCTGAACTCCAAGAGCTACTTTGATCTATTATACAGGTAACTAATTATATATTATTCATTGTCATTTTGTGAGGCATATATCAGAGAATAGATCTTATCTCAGAATGTTAGTACTATAAGATACTTTAGAAATGATAGGATTGAAGATTGTATAGACATACATATTTCATGTACAATTTGTTTCTGTTCATCTTTGTATCTGGAAATGCACATTTGTTGATGTTAATTGGATAATAACAAACACATGTCTATCTACATATGTACATACATATATGTAGACATGTGTGTCTGTATATCCATATTTATTTATGTGTAGATTAATATTAACATATGTGCATAGAAACAGAGGTGGAGAGACAAAGGCAGAGACAGGCATGTATCATAGTGCTAGAGATGGAAATAATATGTCAAAGACAAATCCTCTAATTCCACAGATATAGAAACGGAGACAAAGAAAAGCGAGATGATTTCCCCTGTATCACATGGGCAGGACGTATCAAAGGTGAGATTTGAACCCAGGACCTCTAATTCCAGAGCTAGTGTTTTTTCCACTATACTTTTCTCCACAGAGAGTGACTTGATCACTTTAATATTTGAAGAACTGAGACTCAAAGGAGGTAGAGAACTGAGGTCAAGTTAGGTAATGACAGTTGGGTCTAACATGAAATATTCGTTTTAGCTCTGGGCAGTGACTTTTAGTAGGGGGTTAGCAAACTGAAAAGGACCCTCAAATATGTCATGATGGTGAAAAGAGGAGAAAATATACTATAGAAGCATCAGTGTGTTTGTTTTAAACAGTTATTACCTTCTTAGAAGAAAACCTGTAGGAGTGTCAAATTCAAATAGAAATGGGAACTCAGCAGCCTATATATTGACATAAAAACTATACATTGTCCCTATCTATGCTATATTGTTTTTTTATTTATGTTGTTAATCACTGCCCAATTATATTTTAATCTGGTTCAGACAGAACTCTAGACTTAGGCAGGCCTCTTTCAGCACACAAGTTTTCTATCTCTGATTTCAGGAACACTTGTTAAATACCTTCAAAAATCTAGGAGAAAGAAAAGATTTTATCTGCTTTTCCTAAGGAAGTAGAAATTATAGGAAGGCAGATTCCATATCAGCATAAGGAAAACTTTCCTAATATTTAGAATTTTCAATAAGGGGAATGAGATGTCTTGGTGGCCTGTTTGAGGACTTCAAATAGATTACTAAGTGAATGCTGGTCAGAAATGTCATAGTAGGACTCCAGTTGAGTATAGGTTAGATTAGATAATTTCCATTAAGACAGAATCTGTGATTCAGTGAATGCAGGTCTCTTGAGTCTGTTTCCATTGCTCTTTTTCCAACACAATATTCTCCCCCATTCCAGCCAAGTTTACAAAACTGAATTGGAAATTCTCTCATGGAAATGCTTTCATATCATGCTTCTCTATCTCCATAACCCATTACCCAATTTTAAGCTCATGATAGAAAGTCAATAAATGCCTAAATATTTGATCTTTGTGTTCTGGGAAAGCTAGTAGGGTAATTTGGAACAACTAAAGCAAACAAGAATTAAGAAATATGTAGAGATACACATAGAAGGTTAATGACAGTTTCGAGTCCTTTCACTAGAATTTTCTTTTTAAACTTTCAGAATGTGTTTGTTAAATACCAAAAAGGGGAAAAATACAGAGGTGTGATTCTAAGAAGAAAAATATAATAACAAAAGATTCAATTAGAATGCCTCTCCCTCTTCCCTTTCGTAGCTTCTTATACTTTCTTGCCCTCCATGGACTCTAGGATCTAGAACCTCTAGTTTGCTTATTGGAAAATATACAACTCTGTCTCCCATCTTGGTGCCTTGGCCCTGGCTGTTCCCCTTTCCTGGAATGCTTTGCTTCACCTCTCCTTCTTAACTTTCCAAGCAGTTTTATAAAATCACTTGAGACTACACTTTTTATATCTATCATTTCTTATTTGTCCATGCCTTCTTCTTTGTTTACCTTTCCATCTACTTTCTCTATACCTTTCATGTACTGATTTATTTCCATGTTGTCTCTCCCATTAAAATGAAAGTTTCTTAAGAGGTGCGACTGCTTTTGCCTTTCTTTCTGTCCCCAATGCTTGGCATGATGCCTGTAAAATACTAAGTGCTTAATAAATGTTTGTTGACTTGAATTAACACATTTTTTTAAACCTCAATATGCCCCCAAATCCAAAATTTAATCAATGTGCATGTTCCTTCTATCCCTGCAAATGACAGCCCTATCATACTTTCAGTCTTCCTGATTTTCTGTGGACAAAAAAAATCCATGATCTGGAAGATCAATTTCTCATCATCAGTCTTTCTAAACAACAGAATGGCCATCAAGGAACACATTCAACTAGCCAAACAACTAGCCAAAGCCCATCTATTTCATTAAACTGTGTCAGAGGTTTTGCTGCCCTGGTCTAGCCTCTGAGGACCCAGGGATACTTCCCCTTACTGGAGAAGAATCTGTGGAGAGTCTCTGTGGATGATTAGCCAATCATTCACTTAAAACATGTCAGCAAGCATGTGGCCAAATGTGGTAATCACACAACAGAAATCGATCGTGCCTCTAAGGGAAGCCGTATGATTGAAGCCAGCCTGGCTATCAACACTCATCTGCCTAGCTCACATGCATAAAATAGTAAAAGGCAAGAGCTTAAAGTGATGAAAATCTATACAATTCCCAAGCAGATGAAAATGCTGTGGGCCCATAGCCAGGATGAATTCCTCTATTGGGCATTTTTTTCAGTGTTCTAAATTGACCAGCTGTAATTTTTTTTTGAAGTACCATCTTATTCAACCTTTTAAAATGGATAATCTGCCTTTTAATGAGAAATCTGCATCTCATTATAAAGAGGGAATTGTACATCTCTACCTCATATATTCTCCAGTATAGAAGGCTCTTTTTTGATACTGTGTGTTTAGAAACAGATTGCAACATATTTGTTTCAAAGATAATAGATGGAAAGCAGATAGAAAGATCAAGGAACACACCTTGTGTACCAAATGTTACATAATAAAGCCCTCACTAGGCAAAACAGGTAAAATGTTTCTCAAGTAAGAGTCCGTGAAGAGAGAACAAGTCAAGGGAAGATTTTTTTTAATGAAAATATGTCATAATTGAAGTTATTAATAAAGAAAGGCTCAATACATATGCATAAAATAATTGGCTTGCAGTTTAATAAATAAAATAGTGTACTCTATGAAATGACGTAATGGAAACATTGAACAGCCCCTCAAGTGGAACAATCTGTACTTCATTCAAGTTAGCTATGTGACCCTAGCAAGTCACTTATCATCTCAAAGGCTCAAACAACTCTCTAAGACTATAAATTATAGAGGAGTTACTACATTGATAGAAAGAGTTTTATCCCCTTTGACTAGGCAATAACATTTCTAGGGCTGTAGCCCAAAGAGATCATAAAAATGGGAAAAGGATCCATGTGTACAAAAATATTTATAGCAGGTCTTTTTGCGGTGGCCAAGAACTGGAAATTGAGATGCCCATCAGTTGGGGAATAACTGAACAAGTTGTGGGATATGAATGTAATGGAATACTGTTGTGCTATAAGAAATGATGAACAGTCAAACTTCAGAAAATCCTGGAAAGACTTATATGAACTGAGGCTGAGTGAAGTGAGCATAACCAGGAGAAGATTGTACACAGTAATAGTCACAGTGTGACTTTGATAGACAGCCCTTTTCAGCAATGCAAGGACCTAAAACAATTCCAATGGACTCATGATTGTAAATGCCATCCACATCCACAGAAAGAGCTATGGAGTTGGAATACAGAGCAAAGCAGGCTGTTTTCTTTTTTGTTTTGTTTTGCTTTGTTTTTTTTTTCTTTCTCATGGTCTCTACCATTTATTACAGTTCTTCTATGCAACATAACTAATGTGAAAATGTCTTTAATAGGAATGTATGTGTAGAGCCATATCATATTGCATGTTGTCTTTGGGAGGGAAGTGGCAAGGAGGGAGAGAAAATGTAAAACTTGTGGAAATGAATGCTAAAAACTAAAAATAAATAATTTTTTTTAAAAGAATGAATTTTATCACCCTACCTAATAAATTATCATAGGATGAGATTTTAAAAAAAAGGCTCCATTCAAAGTCAGAGCTAAGGAAGAAATATAAATGGAGAGTTGGAAAATTAAATTAAGACCTCAGGAAAACTAGATTAGGTAGACTAGTCTGAAAAATAGAGACAATAAAGGTCAGTTGTGGGAAAAAAGACTCAGAATTTAAGTTGGATTCTGACTTATAGAGGTGCTTATATAGCAGACTTAGAAGTTTGTGTTTTAACCCAGCAGTAATAGAAAGACATTGAACATTTTTACACAGGGCAGTCAGCTCTGTGCCTTAAGAATATTAGTTTGCCAACTATGTGAGAGATGAATTGGAAAGAAAAGAGACTGCAGCCAATTAGAAAGCTATACCAGTAGCTCACGAAAGAGGTGACAAAAAACCAAACTAGGGTAGTAACCATGCAAGGAATAATAGGAAACTGATGTGATCGCTGTTGAGGTGAATTCAATCAGATTCAGCAACTGATTGGCTACAACAAGAGAGAGGAGATTAAAAGATCATTCCTAGGGTATAAGCCTGGGTAACTGGAAGGATTGTGGAGCCCTCAAAAGAGATGAACACTTTAGAGTGAGTTTAGAAAGAAAGAGAGGGAACTCCATTTGAACCATGTTGGGTTTTAGATGTGAATGAAGCGTCAAGAAGTCATTTCCAGTGGGTAGATGGAATGGACTTTGAAGTTTAGGAGAAAGATTAGGGTTAAATACGTATATTTAGGACTTAGCTACATAGAGATGACAATTACCATAAGAACATTTGACATCCCCAAAGGGTAAAGGTCACAAAAGGGTTCTTCAAAGAATCTTTGTAGTACATTAAACTCAAGGTGTCAGAGTTGGATTCTAAACTAATAAAGGGAACAAAGAAGCAGTTGGAGATATACATAAATATATGTGTGTATGTGTGTATGTGTGTGTGTGTGTGTGTGTGTGTGTGTGTGTGTGTGTGTGTAAGAACTATGAGTCATTAGTCACAGAAGTGAGGAGCAGAGAGAAAGTCTACAAAAAGGGAAAAATTGATAGTATTGAGAGCTGTAGAAAGATCAAGGAGAACAAATATTGAGATAACATCTTTAAGTGGTTCTCATTTACCTCATTCAAGAAATGAGATAATTGGACTAGATTGTCTTTAAGGAAACTTACAGATGTAAATCTTTGATTTCTATGGCATTAAAGAGATAAGTTGAATAAACGAATGAAGTTCACTAACCATAGGAAAGAAGTACCAACTTATCAGGCAGTTCAGTTGGCTGTAATACCCAAAGGTCATAGCAGTCAGGAAGGGAAATGGTAGTTGAGACATTTAAGCCTGGCTAGAATGCAGCAAAGATAGCAATCCCACTCTTTCATCCCTATTCCATAACAATTTTGGTAAGGAACATTTGCTGGGTAGAGGGATGATAACAATAGTATTTGGAATAATGGAAGTCAGAGTGATCATGGGATTTAGTTTCACATAGTATGTAGTCACTATATTTATCACTCCTTCTCTACCATAATCAAACTTGGGCTCTGGAGCAGTGATGGTAGTACTGTAGGTAATATTTTGATCCAAGCAACTCCTGCTTTGGAATTTCTCTCCCTATTCTAATCCATCTTCCACTCAGCTTCCAAAGAGATTTTCCTAAATATTAGGTCTCATTATTCTCTGCTCTGCTACTCAAGAAACTCTAATTGTTCCCTGTTCCCCATATGATCAAATCTTAACTCCTTTGTTTGGTATTAAAATTTCTTCATAACCTGGACCTGTCCTATTTTCAAGTCTCAGTACACAGTATTATCTTCTATACACTCAAAAGTCTAGCTAGACTGACCTTTTTCCTGCTCCTCACACTCATTTCTCCTTCCCCAGTCTTCATATCTTTTGACCATTAGCTATCTCTCCTGTCAGGAACTTTCTTAATCCGCACTTCTGACTTGCTGGATTTGTTTGAGACTTAACTCAAGCACCACCTTCTGCATGGTTTCTTTCCTAGAACTTCAGCTGTGAGTGCCTTCTCCTCAAATTTAACTTTTATCTGTTTTGTGTGTACCTATGAAATTATTTTGCATGGATGCATGCATGTATGTTTTTTTTTATCTGCATATCCTGTCTAACCCCATCAAAACATAAGCTCCCTGAGGAAAGGGATTGTTTTACTTTTGTATTTGTTTCCCCAGAGCCTCTCATTATACCTGACCTGTAATAGGTTTTTAATAATTGCTAAATGATTAATTCATTGATTGATGATTGATTGATATAATGATGATGCTACCAATCACAATTCAACTGAGTTCTCTAGGTTGGGTTGGGCTGATGGAAACATGAGCAAAATCAAAGCCATTTCTTTACTCAATGGCACTGGTGACCATTCACCTGGGTCACACATTCATGAAGGAATGAGTAGGAATAACTCTCCCAGACAGTAATGATGTCAGCCTACATGTCAATAGTGAAATAGATACTACCTTCATAGATGGTCATGGCAATTGAGCAGGTCATGTGGCAAGAAGAAGGCCTTCTGACCCTGTGAAAGGGTCAGAGCCATAGTTAGTTATAGGTTCAGTACCGGGATTGACAACAGTGACAAAATCACCTCTGCTCTCATCATTAGTAGCAAAGCCCAACTTCTTGGGCCATGAGGTAATGGAAAGCTAAGCAGGCACTGATTTCAAAGGTGTTAATGACAGTAAATATATCAGAATGGAGAGGAAAGTATGGACTTAATATATAGATAACAAAGGAAGGTGGGAGATCCATGGAATATGGAGACCTCCTCTCTACAATTTCTATAAAGAGAAAGCTATAATTAAATCTGATAGCAGGGTAAAGACTTTAGCAACAGAGACAATGATAACTCCATCTTCCTTCAGTTTTGGCTACCACTGATGATGAGGTCACAAAGGGCTGAGTAAATGCTGATTTTGAAGATGATAGTGCCAAAGAAATGTGATGATGGAGAACAAAGTAGGCACACTATCTTCATGTGGCAATGACAGAAGGTTAGGTAATAAAGAAACCTCCAGTTTTGATCTCTGAGGAGCAATGGCTAGGCCAGAACTAGAATCAATCAGAGAGTAACAACACTGGCATTTTTAGCCACATTATATGGTTTTAACAGTTAAAAACATAGAGGACAAGATGCAAGTGAACGAGGTAACTTGAAAAGAGAGACAAAACAATCTTCCGATTATTTAATCACTTTACAATGGTGAGAAACCTGCAACTTTGAGACCACTTGTGGTTAGTTAGTTCCTTGTGTGTAGCCTTTTGATTGAGTCCAAGTTTTACAGAATGAATCCTTTTATTAAGGCAATTTGTTCTGTGAAGTTTGGATTCAGTCAAAGGGCCACACTTGAGGACCTAGAGGGCCACATGTGACCTCAAGGCCGCAGGTTCTCACCCCCTAAAACAATCACTTTGGCAAAAATCAAAAATGAATTGACTTGACAATAAATGTATACCCAATATATCTAAGCCTGCAAGAAAGCAGTGATAAGAAGTTGAGCAGGACTAGATGGAAAAAAAAAAATGGAACTCCAGACTTTCCAAAAGCCTGGATATTCAGTACAGATGGGGACCTAGGCAAAAGGACTAAGAAGGCTTTTACACATGATAACTGAAACCACGGGAGCAGGTGATCTCATTAAGTGAATGGTTTTGACAGAATGTTTGTAAGATGACAAGAACAGATACTTTGGGACTACAAATAAGCCAGAGCCAGAAAGACCAGGAAAGGAAAATGAGAAGGAGTAAATATAGGTAAGAGGATAACCACGAAGGACTAAACCACAGAGCCTAAAGTCATTGCAATGACAATACCCAAAAGTGTCACTTGCAGCTGCTACACTGAGAAGCATGAGCATAGACACAGCCCAATATACTAAAAAAAAAAAAAAAAACTGTAGCATGTAAACTCCCCCAGTTGAAGCTGTCCCTCAGCTTCCATCTCCTTTTGGTTTCCACTGAGACCCACCACCATTTTAATTGTATTTACCCATTATGTCCACCCTGGCATAATCACTAACATAATAAATAACAATTAGCAGTACTCTTTTATTACTAAGGATGATAATTACGTAAACATATAAATTTTTTCTGGTTGGTGGGAAGAAAGAGGGAAAAAAAAAAAACAGCTAGACTCACATGGCCATGTTTCAGTCTTGTTTCCAAACTGAATTATATGACAATCAGAGGACATCATAAAGGCTTTAAAGCATCTCCTCACCACAGTGCTACTCAGTTTCTTTGCAGTTTTGTTAACTGATGAGCTCAGGGTGGTTTGAAGTGGACTCTGACTTGTGATCCAAGAATACGATGTGATTTAAAAGGAATTTCATACCATAAGTGAGATAAAAGTTTAGCCCAAGGAACCCTGAACAGCAACACCAGCAGGAGTAAATGAGATCAAGAGACATTTCAAAATTCCAAAGAGCTTCCTGGATGCAGCTGTATGACATCTACATCACAAAAGAGCTAAATATAACCTTAGGCCTATAAAGTAAAGTGCTGGTAAAACTGTTCTTCATAGAAGTCTTGTTACAGTACCGAAGACCGAAACAGAAAACTTTGGCAGAGGTGTCCAACAGAAGACTTCTTTTTCTTCTTTCAATTAGCATTCTAATAATTAGTTTTTCAATTTCTATTCTAGCTATGATGCCTAAAAAGGACTACACACTGCAAGGGTGGAGAGCCCATGGCCTCAAGGCCGCATGCGGCTTTCTATGTCCTTGGGTGCAGCCTTTCGACTGCGTCCAGGTTTTACAGAACAAATACTTTTATGAAGGGGATTCGTTCTGTGAAGTTTAGATTCAGTTAAAGGGCCACACTTGAGGATTTAGAGATCCACATGTGGCCTTAAAGCCACAGGTTCCCTACCCTTACATAGAGTTTGCCATTTAAACATTGGATTAATTGCCTCACCTACATGTAAAAGAAATTTGTATCAGTCACTAGAGAAATGACTATGTGCTTTTCTGACATTACTTCTGACTTACAAGATTTTCCATGCCCCAATTTTTTCATTCTATTTGTGTGACCTTTATATGCTCTACAAGTACCCTCTTCAAAGATGTTTTTCGAGAAATTTATTTTGCAGATCTGATTCAATTGCAAAAGAAGACAATTTTGTTCCTTAAAATAACAAAACACCTGTCTCTTTTGAAAGTTAACCTCCAAACCATTCCATTTTTTTCTCTAAGATTATATGTGATCATTTTGTTTTCATTAGATCTCTGTTTTGCTACACTCTAGGGTGCTAGCATAAAGAGTTCAGTTGAAATAAAATTCTGATTATGGACTAATGAAAATCTTGATGCCTCACTTCCATTATGACCTTTATCTTCACTCCAGAGCTATCACTCAAGAAGAAAAAGGTCATGTCAGGGCTCAACTCATTCTGTAATCCCACTTTCCTCCTGTTCTCTAGATAGCAATATTCATAGATATACAGCAGGTCGATTTAAATAAGTATGAAGCTAGACACACATGGGGTCAGCTTTGTGCTCTCTATTTCATTCCATTCCCTCTCTTGTAATAGGCAAAAGTACAAGATGTCAGCGTTCACACACCCAGCTTGTCTATTACTCTCTTCCTTATAGTTGGACTTTTCCCTGACAAGGGTAGCATGCAATCACACCAAGCTCCCTTGCGATCTGACTTTTCTTGAGTCTTGCTCACAAATCTCATTCAACATTAGAAAATGTCCTACTAGCGTGATCAGAGTATGCAGATGATTGCCTCTTTCCCTTTAAATACACCTTCCCTTAAAAGGCTCCTTCCATTAAAAGACAAAATACATACTAGCCATCTGAACTTGAGCATCCACAGAGAGATTCTAACCAATATAAAATTCTACCCAAATACTGAGGAAGTTTAGCTATATATATTTTTAGATATTCCTGATTTACTGTCATTTGGAAAGGACACCCAATTCTTGAAGTCTGGTCAGAGACAAGCTCCATCAGGTTCTCCTAAAATGTAAAGACTCTAATGTGATCCTAGTGATAGACGGCACCTGCACCTAATGTCAGACTACCTAATCCAGAGGAATCCTCAGTAGGAGACTGCTGAATCTTTTGATCATGGTAACTCATAAAATAGTGTATTTTTGTTTTGTTAAGACCTTGAGTACTTTATGTAACACTGATGTTGGTACAGTGGTTATGAAACAACAGAGGGAACTAGGAAGCATAAAGATCTTATACCAGTTATGACGTTGTCCAGACTCTTGCTGTTCTTAATGAGAGATATATTTTTTCAATAGCCAATGCACTGATATTCTCGTAGAAGAATTGAACTTAATCACTATTGAAATTTTCAGTATAAATGAAACCATAAATCATAAGGGTGTTGCAGTCTAAAAGAAAGTCAAATCCCAAGTTCTTATTGGAAAGGCAATTGAAGTTGGTGAGTTAATTCCATAATGTGCCTAAAAGGTCATAAGGAATATTGATTCATAAAGCATTTGATAACTTCGGTTTGTTACGCTCGTAATGAATATAAGCAGACATATCCATAAGTTAATTTGAATTTAGGTACACCATTTGTTCTACAGGACAATGACAACTAGGTAACAGTGCATAGAGGTGAGTCACAAAGACATGATTTCAAATCCTGTCTCAGATACTGGCTGGCTATAGTACCTACCTCCCAATTTCAAATAAAATAACATTTGCAGAGAATCTTACAAATGTGAAAGTGTCATATAAATGCTGTCTGTTATAATTAACTATTATTAATGATGACAGAACTTTTATGAACAATTTAACAAGATCAAACTAAAAATCTTTGCATACAGTTAGAAAGCAATTATTGCTGGTGTAACTCAGGACAAAGACAATAATGGTCAGCATTGAATAACATTTTTAAAAATATCAAGCAACTCAATAATAGTATGGGGAATGAAATCAAGTCAACAAACATTTATTAGGAGTTAACTATCTTCCAGTCACTGCTAAAAATTGTGTTACCTAATAAATACTTAATAAAAAGATCGGCAAAAACTATCAAGGAACTTACACTCAAATGAGGAAATCACTGTGTAAATGCAAAAAGGTTACCAATTGACTAAAGTAAAGGTTAAACTCTAAATTAGAAGGAAATAGAAAGGTGAAGAGACTCAAATAGCCAAACTGATTTGTTATTTCATCAATTTGGGTATTTTTTTGTAGTAATACAGTTCACTACCCATCCATGAAAGGCCATCTCTGTGGGAATCTTACCTATTTTTTTTTCAATATATTTGTTAAAGAAAGGCCCCATTGTGTACGTCCCTCCTTTCTCCAGACATTGAGGTTACCAATGGATCATTCAGCTTGGCCACCACTCTAAATTTGGTTTTTGTCATATATTCCCATGAAAACCTGTTTTATTCAAGTTTTGATCAAAGTTATTTATTTGTTAAGTGTCTTATTCTATTAACACACATTGTGTACCTTTCTATTGTCCCCTGGGGTAATACATTTTAGTTCTTCGGAGACTACAAGATATCATATCTCAAAGTTAAAAAAACATCACGTGTAATTCAGAAGACTTTGTTTCACAAAGAAGTGTGAGGTATTTAAAATAGCTTTGCAATTCACCGAAATTAATCTAATGCATTCTCCTATTTAATTCTGAGTCTTGCATATTGATCATTTGTACTGTCAATCTCAAATTTACACACTGATGGGACAAATTCGATCTATGTCATAATCTAGGGATTCTGCATCCACTTGGCTTTTCCCATGAGGATATGTAAGCCAAATCCATTTGAGTTTTCCTAAATCTCTTCAGGAGATTTTACACAATTCTAGGACTTGATTCAACCAACATGATGCCATCTACAAAGAGGAGCATTTGGAAGATCTCACTACTCACAAGAAATACCTCTTCCTTTTGAACTCTAGACTGAATGTTTTCCATCATAGAAATAGATATCTTGGGTGAGCATACATCTTGTTTTATGCTTTATCACTTACTTAGGTTAAAATAATCGCTGAATAAGTTTTGGTTGCAATAATTTCAAAGATTTCTTGCATCATTTTGATATATGAATGGGAGACATTTTGTTTAAGCAGAGAACTTAAGGCAGCATTTTTGCACTATGGAATCATTTTTTTTTAAATCAGCAAATATTAAATAGAGTGAAATCTTATTGGAATCACTAGAGTGGAATCACCTTTCAGTGAATCATATTGTGCATTGCGGAAAAAATATTTGCAAAAACCTGTCTATTCCCTATCCCTCATCAGAGATGTCATTGAGGAATGTCTAAAAAAATTTCCATTTCTAAAAGAGTATAAAAGTGCATGTGTATGTACATCTATCGATCTATCTATATACATATATGCTTATTTATGACTATGTATAGATATACATTTATATCAATCTAGCTAGCTAGCTATATTAGAAGATGATAATGTTCTCCCAGTCTCCTTATTTTGGTATTACTAAGACTTAATATTTTTTTTAGGCCTTTGGCTTCATCTTCTCCTTCATATATTGTATGAGTCTGTCCCTTAATGCAGCAGTTCTCAACCTGTGGGTTATGTTCAATTTGTAACAATGAAAATACATCCTGCATATTAAATGTTTCCATTACCAATCATAACAGTAGCAAAATTACAGTTATGAAGTAGCAATGAAAATAATTTTATGGTTGGGGGTCACCACAACATGAGAAACTGTATTAAAGGGTCGTGGCATTAGGAAGGTTGAGAACCACTGCCTTAATGCCTTAACAATTGTCACTTCTAGAATAGATCTTCTCTATATGTTGTTGTTGTTAAGGTATTTTTCAATCATGTTTATGACTCTTTATGACTCCATTTGGGGTTTTCTTTGCAAAGGTACTGGAGTGGTTTGTCATTTCCTTCTCTGGCTCATTTTACACATGAGGAAACTGAGGCAAACTATGTTAAGTGACTTGCCCAGGTCACATAACTAGTAAGTGTCTGAGGCCAGATTCGAAATCAGGAAGATGAATCTTCCTTATTTCAGGCCTGGTAATTTATCCACTATGCTATCTAGCTGCTTCTCTTCTTTATGTACTTTTCTTCTCTTTCAGATGCTTTTCCTAATTTTGTTGGATTCCTTTTTGTTAACCTTTCTATCTTCTCTATAAGAACGTCTGGAGACCATAATATGAGAGTCCAAGTGTGATAGATTTATGGTCTTTGATTTTGAAAAATAATATTTGAGATAAAAAAGTTTTTTATATATTTTCTGTTTTTCTTCTATTTATTTCTTTTCCATTTTCAACTATACATGTGTGTATATACAAACATATGTGCATATGTGTGTATAGATTTATCTTTTTCCAAACTGTCATTCAATTGTTTTTCATTAGATTTAATTAAACAGCTTCCATTTTGTGAAATGATACCACCCATAATCTTCCATCATTTTCTTCAGTTGGATTTTACTTTTTCATATTGTAAGTGCATTAGTGCACTTGTGATATTTATATTATGTATGATATCCCTTATATATATGCATATATATACATATATAAAGAGACAGACAGATATAGATATAGATATACACATATAAATATGTGTATGTATATATATATATATATATATATATATATATATATAGACAGATAGAGAAATAATATACACATATAATAAAATAAATCCTGTTGCTTTTGGCTGCAACTTTTCATTTTAGCAAACAAGTTGTAATTTCAGGTCTCTTTGTCTTGATAATTAATTCACATGAGTCAAACTTTTGTATGAGATTATTTTTATGTGTGTCTATGTCCTCTATTCCATCCACTACTGATTATATTTATTATAAAATTGATCGGTTTGAATAGGTCAAGATCAAGTTGCTTCACTCGCATGAAATATCTTTTTTCTTCATTTATTCTTTAGCCAAGTGTTATGTTAAATTTTTTCTTTGTTCTAACAGGTTGAGGATCTTCAAAGATATCCTATATGAAGAAAAAAAGACATATTACTTATTAAAATGCATGTAATGCAATTTTTATAATGTTACATGGTGGTTTTAATGACCAGTAACCATTGATTATCTTTTCAGAAAAATTATTCATGGTATTTTGATGTATGTCTTCTGTATACCACAATTCTTTGGTCTCTTATCTTCCCCTCTCCCTTCCCATTTATATTTTCAATTTGTTTCTTGCCATGTTAACCAGTTCCAACCTTTGCAGTGTATTAAAATATGTGTTAATCTACTTTAGACTTTGTTATACATTCTTCATAGATTTTCTGCCTTTTTATTCTCTATAACAGATGTTGATGCATATGCCTGCAAATATTCTCAAGGGAACATTTTATTTTTACAAATAATTATCATGATCACCCAAATATAAGATGACTGAATGTCCCTGGAAATGATATTTCATGTTGCCTTTGGGTACACAATAAAATCATCTCCTCTAATCCCTTTATTTGCCTTTTGTAGAGGAACCTATGCATATTCTTCTATTTAGCTACAGCTTCTTTGTCTTCTAGTTGTATTTATAATGACAACATTAAGGTTTCTGTAATTTAGTTCTTCCACTAATATGTTCAACATTAGTAATTTTACAAGGATCTCACATTTAGAGAATCATTGTCAGAGAAGCTATACTAAATAAATTCCAAATAAAAGACACATCCACTCTAAGGAATGTGGTTTTCTAGAGTGTACTTGGGTACAAATACTTTCTATTGATAATATCAGACACAAAGACTCTAATTAAGATACAGTAAGTCATCAGCTTAGCTATATGGTACAATGGATTTGGAGTCAGGAGGATTGAAGTCCAAATTAGGTCTCAGACACTTAATACCAATATAATTCTGATACAACAAAATGTCCTACAAATTTCTTTTACCTCTACATTTTTTTATCCTATAAATTATCAGTTTTATAAAGAATGCATACAACAGGGACTACACAAAAAAAAAATGAGGTAAGGATGGAATCAAGATGGCTGAGTAAAAGCAGAAACTTGAGTGAGGTCCTGTACCAACCACCTCTAATACCATAAAATATGGCTCTAAACAAATTTTAGAGCTACAGAACCCACAAAGTGACCGAGAAAAACAAATCTCCTGCTGAACGCAGCCTGACAGGCTGACAGGAAGGGTCTATTGCACTGGGCTGGGAGCTGAGCAGTCCCATGTGAGCTGCAAGGGCCCAGACCCAGGGTAGCCCCACCAGGGCACAGACAGACTGAAGCAGACTTCAAGAGAGTGGATCACCAACAACTGCATAAACACCAAAGAGAAAGTAAAAGGTTAGTAAGGAACTCTGTTGGAAATGGATGGAGAAGAACATGGTCTGGCCTCTGCCCCTGGAGTGAGAAGTGCCCAGAGGTGTGGCAGCTGCAGCTGCTACCACACAGCTGTCCCCAGAGCTCCAGGCCTATAGACTGTAGGAGGATCAAGCTACCATTCAGAGGGTAATCACTCTTTCTTTGACATGCTTGGATATGGGTTTCAGTCTTGGGTGGTAGTACTGGGGTGAAGAAAACTAGCCAAAACTTGTGGTGGCTGTAGAGAGGGCACCCTTCTCATAGCTCTGGCAACTACAAAAAACCCAGCAATTTAGGACACATATCTCTCCACTATAGAAGCAGAGTTCTATCATGGCAAAGAGTTCAAAAGTCAAATAATCGGTTGACAAGATGAGCAAAAAGAGGAAGCACAGTCAAACCACAGAATGCTTTTTTGGGGACAAAAAGGATCAAAACATGGAACCAGAAGAAGACAACAAAGTCAAAACCCTGCATCAAAAGTTTCCACAAAAAATATGAACTTGTTACAGAACATGGGGTAGCTCAAGAAGGATTTTGAAAATTAAATAAGAGAAGAAGAGGAAAAATTGGGAAGAGAAATGAGAATGATGCAAGAAAATCATGAAAAATGTATCAACAATTGGCTAAAAGAGACCCAAAAAATACCGAAGAAAAGAATACCTTGAAAATAGAGTAACTCAAATGGCAAAAGAAGTCCAAAAAGCCAATGAGAAGAAAGTCAAATTGGCCAGATGTAAAAGAAATTTCAAAAACTCACTGAAGAGAATAATGCCTTCCAAATTAGAGTGGAGCAAATGGAAGCTAATGACTTTATGAGAAATCAAGACACTATAAAACAAATCCAACAAATGAAAAAAATAGAAGGCAATGTGAAATATCTCTGAAAAACTACTGACCTGGAAAATAGAACCAGGAGAGATAATTTAAAAATTATTAGACTACCTGAAAGCCATGATCAAAAAAAAGGGCTTATAAATCAAGGAAAATTGCCCTGATATTCCAGAGGGCAAAATAGAAATAGAAAGAATTCACTGATCACCTCTTGAAGAAGATCTCAAAAGGAAACTCCTAGGAATAACATAGCCAAATTCCAGAGTTCCCAGGTCAAGGAGAAAATATTACAAGGTGTCAGGAAGAAGCAATTTGAGTATTGTGGGAACACAGTCTGGATAACACAAGATCTAGCAGCTTCAACATTAAGGGATTGAAGGGCTTGGAATATGATATTCCAGAGGTCAAAGGAGTTGGATTAAAACCAAGAATCACCTACCCAGCAAAACTGAGTATAATGCTTCAGGGAAAAATAAAGTCTTTCAATGAAATAGAGGACTTTCAAGCCAGAGCAGAACAGAAAAATATGACTTTGAAATACAAGAAGCAAGAGAAGCATGAGAAGGTAAACAAGAAAAAGAAATAATAAGGCACCTATTAAAGTTGAATTATTTACATTCTTACATGGAAAAATGATAATTGTAACTCATAAGAATTTTCTCAGTATCAGAATTGCTGTAGGGAATATATATGTATAGGAAGGTGTACGTGTGTATAAATGCATATGTGAGTGTATGTATGTGAGTGTACCTGTATACATAGACAGAGGGCACAGGATCAGTTGAATAGGAGAGGAGGATTTTTTTTTTTTAAAGTTAAGAAGTGAGAGAGGAATATAATGGGAGGAGAAAGGGAGAGATAGAATAGGGAACATTATGTCATATCAAAGAAGCAAGAGAAAACTATTACAATGGAGGGAAAGAACAGGAAGGTGAAAGGGAATAGATCAACCTTACTCTCATTGAATTTGGCTTAAGGAAGGAATAACACACACAGTCAATTGGGTATCTTACCCTACAGGAAAGTGGGGGGAGAGGGGCAGAAGGGCATAACAGGGAGGATTATAGAAGAGAGGGCAGATTGAGGGAGAGGTTAGTTAGAAGCAAACACTTTTGAAAAGAGAAAGGATCAAAGTAGAAGACAGAATAAGTAGGTGTGGGTGGGATAGGATGGAGGGAAATATAGTTAGTCTTTCACAATATATTACTATGGAAATGTTTAGTGTGTACAACATATATTGAATTGCGTGTCTCTTCAGTGAGGGTGGGTGAGGAGGGAAGAAGGAAAAGAAGCTGGAAATTAAAGCTTTAAAAACAAATGTTAAAAAAAATGCTTTTTACATGCCACTGGGAAATAAGATATACAGGTACTGTGGTATAGAAATCCATCTTGCCCTACCAAAAAGTTAGGGGGTATGGGGGAGGATATAAGAGAACAGATTGAGGGAAGGTGTATTCAGTAGGCTTACTATCTTGGGGTGGGGGCAGGAGAAAGATAGGGAGAAAATGTGTAACTCAAAATCTTGTGGCAAACTAAAAATAAATAAATAAAAGAGTTTTTTTTTTAATTAGGTAGTCCTAAAATTGAATAGAAGGAGAAAGATGAATCACATCTGAGGCATCACACAATGTTTTTAATGTTCCCACTCTACTCCGTGCATCAGTGTTCTTTCAGTAATATTATATGGCTGTGAATCACAGAACAGATTCATTTCAGGACAATCACCACCACAAGTAACCTAAGGAGGAACGGAAAGAAACATGGTGTATGTAACTGGGCTACAACATCTTACCAATGATTGCTTACAAATGAGAAGTGACATAAAACATATCATGAAGGACACATAAGACAGCATATACCAGTCATAGAATAAGAGTGAAACCCTGGAGACTCAGAGGCTTGGAGAGAAGAAATAGCTCTTTGGAAAGAAGAAAGTTCAAGATAAAGGGGGAAAAGCTAAATAATGTTAAAAAAAAAAAGATCAATAAAATATATTTTTAAAATAGATTGAGGGAAAACATTCAGATTGTCTGACTTGGGGGTGGCTAGGTGGCACAGTGAATGGAGCACTTGTCCTGGAGACAGGAGGACCTGAGTTCAAATGTGACCTCAGACACTTAACACAAAAATCTAGCAGTGTGACCTTGGGCAAGTTACTTAACCCCAATTGCCCTATCTTCCCCCCTCCAAAAAAAGAAAAAAAGAAAAAAAAAGATAGTCTGACTTGCACTAGTATTCACAAGGTATGTAGAGACAATTTAAACTATCTTATCACTTGATAAGATGAATTCAAAATTAGTAGGTAGGACTGAACCAACTCCTACAAAAAAAAAATTAGCCAGAGGTATTTTAATTTTGAAATCACTTAGGAAATGAATTAAGAATGTTAAGGCATGTCCATGGTGTGTCAAAATAATGTTTATGTTTTCTGAAAAGGATTCTGGGAGTCTAAAGCTTAATGAGCATTTGCTTTCATATGACTGTGTAACAGCAAGCACTCTAGCATACCTAGGGCAGCTACTAGCACAGGTTCTTAGATCTGCTTTTCTAAAGGAAAGCAATTCAAAATGGGTTAACAATTTTACTTTAATCAAACATATCATTTACCTAGTTCAGGGGGAAAAGTCAGCACCCTGAACTTCAGAGAATACAAACAGAAGTTACAAACAAACAGAAAAACAGATCAGCAGACAGCTTCCAGTGTCTGACCATTACATCAGTTACCTATTCAGTTACCAGAGAGGGAAGCACCAACATCTGGGTTTTTCACAGCTGGGGGGCTCAAC
>CM053592.1:42162898-42193659 GCA_028646515.1 Pseudochirops corinnae | reverse complement strand
GATATATGATGTTACATGCATTTTCACATGAAGTTACTGTATTATTATTTTTACTTAATTCTTTTAACTTGTTAAAATAGTCCTCACACAATTAGAGTGATTTGAAAGTATATTATAAAAACATAACACATTAATTAAGCTTAAACAAAAAGATTGCTTCACTGCTGTAATGTCCCACTTGAGATAATGCAATATAACTTTATAGTGAATACGATCAGCCTGGTTTCATGATGATCTTTTTGTATTCATCTATATTTATTATCTTCCATACACATTATCCATGGAGAAGAAGTATGTTGAATCTGTCTTCAAGAAGATTCTGGTCACTAACACTATGTTCATATATAGCAGCGATACATCTCCATTTCCTTTCTCCTCCAAATATCCAGGGAAAGGGATGTCCTTCATCATATTGAACACTCCTAACTCATTCAGAAGCTGATAAAAAACATACCAATATCTTCCCAACTATAATCTTCATTCTCAAATATTTCCTGTGGAGTAACTAAGTGGAAATATTCATGTCACTCTAGGCAATTATCAACTCTACCTTGAAGAGAGAGGTTGGAAAAGGAATAACATTTCCCAGAGATGGACTATATAAATATCATATGCAAGCAAGTCACTTTAATTCAGAATAATCTAGCTCATTACATGCAGATGTCTAGATTTATCACCTTAGAAATTATTTAATTCTAACTTGTCACATCACATATTTTGGGATCCACAAAATTTCATTGATTTGCCTAAGGTTATATAGCTAGTTAGTGGACATGAATGGAGTAGATAATTTTGTGTGACCAAAGGCACAAATTTGTTAGAATATTGGTGTTAGAGAAATGGTTCTGGACAAGAACCCAATCTAATATGAAAGGTATAAGGTCTGATGATGCACCTGTGGCTTGATACAGGCTATTAGAATTGTTCTCTGCTTACTTCCCCTAGCTTGGTTGTGAATGTAACAGTGACAAATGCATGCCTGGTGCTCTGGGATGGAAGGCTAGAAAAACAAAGAGAAAGGAGAAAAATGGTATAATTAAATTATGCCTACTGCTAAAAGATAAATGGAAGTTGAAATCCTAAGGGAAGGAGAATGACTATAATATGTATTCTAGGGACCCTCAGGCTTAATTCAAATATGTGGTAATGGGAATTGTCATTGCATTGTGGTGTTCTGTGAACAAAAGAATTATTTTGGGAGAGGTTCGAAAGATGGATTTAGATGAACTTAATTGGCTAAGGCCTAGAGAGATCTAAAGAGAAATTATATTATTTGGTTCTGTTTTTTATAGAGGACTTCTGTTTCCAAGTATATTTCTTTGGGAGTTTCTGAACTAGACTTCTACAGTAGATGGAATAAATAACCTAGAGTCAAAAAGACCTGATTTCAAATCTAGCCTCAAAGATTTGCTAAATTTATGATCCTTGGCAAGTCATTGAACTACTATCTGCCTCAGTTTCCTCATATGTACAGTGGGGATAATAATAGTATCTCTTTTTTCTCTGAAAAATTAGGAGCTTATATGAGAAGATAGATAAGGTGCTTCCATTTATAACATTTTATGAGTCTAAGTATAATATATCAATGAGGTTTGGTGCATGTAATTGGGAAAAGGAGATAAAAACAGAGGTCAGAAGGCTTATACTGTCTAATATACTCATAGACTCTTAGAGCTGAAAGGGACCTTAGACATCATCTAGTCTGTGATGTAGTTGAAAATTAATGAAAGGGACCTTGAGATAGTGCCTTTCACTTTCGTTTACTTCTAATGAACAGAAAGTTTTTCCTAACATCAAGTCTAAATTTTTTTCCTTACATTATCCACCTACTGCTCCTAATTTTACCTGCCGGTGCCAAGTAAAATATTTTAAAATATCTTTTTCACGGGATAACACTTGAAATATTAGAGACAACTATCATGTTCCGATTACTTTGACCTTCTTTCACCAGTCTTCCTTTCCATACTGAACATTCTTAGTTGTCTCAACTGATTGTCATATGCAAAACTTTGAAGACCTTTATCAAGTCAGTTTCCATCCTTGGATGCAAGTCAGCTTTCTAAAATGTGATGCCTGGGGTCTTTATAGCATTGCAGGGATCAGATTAGTCACAAAGCAAGGGTTTACATCAGTGTATATTTATACAGTTAAATGCTATTTTATATGTCTGTAATAATATATAGTAACTCCATTTGACTGAAATTCTTATAGCTGTTTGTATGTTTATAAATTATTCTAATCCCACAATGAAATTAGACTGCTTTTGATCATAAGGAACAATTAAAAACTCAGGTGAATCCTAGTTTACAATGTAAGAAAACAGCTGGCCTCAGAGGCAGAGTCCCTGCCATTTATTAACTATGTCACTTTGGGCAAGTCATTTATCTCTCTTGATTTCAGTTATCTTACCTGGAAAATGAGAGGGTTATAATAAGTAATCTCTAAGATTACAACCATCTCTAACATGCTATTTAATAAGACCCAAGACATATTTTTAAGACCACAAAGTGCATTTGTATAAAGATAGTGAAATTCTGGATCAAGGAACGTTGCATTAGAGAGATTGGGTTTGGAGTTTGAAACACATAGGGAAGTTCTTTGTATTTAGGTGATGGCTAGAGAACATTGGGCGCCATGATGGGGGGTAAGGTAAGAGGGAAAAATACACTTTGGGTGGGAGCCTGTAGATTCTGGGGAATTTTATTTTAGTTTTGTTGTTACACACCAAAAACAATGGGCTTGATAATGTTGTCTTGCTTCAAAAAATGATTTGGAAAGACTTAAATTAGAATAGCTTCATGGTATTGGTATCGCCAAAGGAGAAACATTCTGTTTCTCATTAAGTGTTTCCTCTCTTTGAATTTCTGCAACATCTAGCACTAATGCTTCTGGAATCTTTTGACAGACAGAGAGGACAACTCAAACAAGAAGGACAAGGGGAGTTCTTTCTTCCCCTTTCCTTCTCCCATTCCACCTCCTATTCATTTAGCCCTGGAACTAGGCACACTTGAATGCTAGGGCTAGAACAAACTGGAGATCTGCACCAGCTCTGCTGGGATGATGCTGGGCAGTCTTTATAGTTTCCCTAGATGCAAGAATTGGCAGGAGTTGAAAAAAAATCCTTGGCAGGAAGTTCATTTTCTTTATTGCTACCTCCCCAGCCATAAAACTAAAAGCTTTTTACCTAAATCATGTTTGCTATCCCACAGGAGTGGTATATAATTTCCTTCCTTGTTTTTCACAATTGGAGTTCAGTTTTAGGTATTCACTAGTTTTCATAGACCATTTGTATTTTAAGAGCTTTTTCTAATTGATTTTCCTCATCGTATCCCCTGAGGCATCTGATGTTCTAACATTTGTGCTGTTCCTCCCTGTCTCTGCCCCAATACCAGTTTTCTCTAATGCTTCTCAGAATGGGATCTTTGTATTACTAACTTCCTAATCTTTAACTCAATTAGAGCATCACTGGTATATTATGCTATCTTTCCTTTCATTATTTGATCATAACCTTTGTCTGTCTTCATCCATCTGACTTATTGCCCTAAAGTTTTATAGCTCTGTCAAACATGTGGAATTAAAGCCAACTTCTTGTCACTAGTGCTTTCCATGGGGGGAAAAATCTAAAGTGCTAAATTCTGGTTTGTATTTGGTTAAAAGTGTTTATTGTTTTTTTTTTCTTTTCTTTTCTTTTTCAAGGAGATTTTTTTTTTAAGTGTCATAGAGGCTTAATTGATGGAGGACCATCTTTTAAGTCAGAAAGACTTGGGTTCAAGTCTCACTTCTGACAAATAACTGTTTGAGTCTGGATGATTTATTTAATCTCTTAGTGTCCCAGGCCACTTTCTAAGACCCTAAGATTCTGAGTAGGTGCTGATCTCCACTGGGAGAAGGGGTTCTATGCTAGGGGTTCCTATATCAATAAAATCACAAAATTGAGTGTGTGTGTGTGTGTGTGTGTGTGAACATATGTGTATGAGAGGCAGACGAAACAAAGATTCAAAGAGAAGACACAGAGCAATAAACAGAAATAGAAAGGTAGAAAGAAAGACAGAAAGATATGTGGGAAAAAGAGAGGGAGAAAGAAACAGAGAGAACCAGAGCCAGAAAGATTTTCACTTTTGAAGAAAAAACAAAGCCAAAACTCATATGCACAAAAGCTTTCCTCACTAAAGGACATATTATGTAACTCATTTTACATGTGGGCAAAATGAAATAAAAAGAATGCTAAGCTCAAAGTCAAGAGCCCAGGGTGCTAGTTTCAGCCCTGTCACTAGTTTGTTGTCACTAATTTCACCCTGTTTCTTCATGTATAAAATGAGGGTAAACGTATTTGCTCTGTCTATCCTATAAGGTAGTTATAAAATGAATGAGATAATTAATGTGAAATTTTGTTTAAAAAATCTCTATACCTTTGTAGCTACTACTTTCCCTTGGAGCTTTTAAATTTGACTTAAAATTCCCTAAATCCTTCTCAAGTTAGATGGTCTTTTTTATATCTGCCTAAAAAAATTCAAATAAATTCTGGCATAGAAAAGAAAATATCCTTGTTGAGTTTCTATATCCTAATGGGATGTGGTGTTATAAAATAGCCATAAAATTTCAGATACATCTCCACCTTATATTGTATACCCCCTTCTGCACACATATCAATAAAATATGCCTTTGGTCCTTTATCACCTCTTGCCTAGCATGGACTACAACAAAATCTAGTCTTTTTTTTCTCCCTGAACTGAGTGATTCTCCTACATAGTTTTTCTTTTTCTTTTGCTATTAAATATTTCCCTTGGTTTCTGTTAGTCTTCTGACAATCTTCTAGTTGGTCTCACTACTTCACATCCCTCCCCACCCAATTTCACCCTCCATTTGGCTGCCAAACTGATTTTAATGAAGCATGATTCTGACCATGTCACTTCTCTACTCAGTAAACTCCAATAGGTCCCTATTCCATTACTTCTAAAATCAAATATAAATTTGATCACCACTGTTTGACACTTAAAGCATAACAATCTTGCCTCATCCTACCTTGACAGTCTTATTACACCTTATTTGCCTTTCTACACTCTACTATCCAAACATTTATCTACTTGCTCTTGCTCACACAAACCTCTCCTATCTATACATCTTTTCCTAAGCTTTCTTCCCTACCCAGAAGGCTCTTCTACCCCTTTCACCTCTGCCTCTTAGATCCATACCATCTTTCACACTTATTTCAAATTGTACCTTCTGCAAGAGGACTGACTCTCTTACAGGGGGCCCCCAGTTGCTAATGTCTTCCATTCTAAAGTGGCTTCTGTCTACTCTGAATCTTGTATAAACATCTTTAGATGGTTTTATCTTCCCCATTAGAATGCAAATGTCTCCATGAAAGGGCCTGTTTATTCTTTCTTTGTTTCCCGAGAGCTTATTGTCAAATCTATCACAAAGTAAAGTCTCAGCACTTGTTTGTAAAATTCATATGTATGTATCTCTTATCACCATTGATTCTGAATTCATATATATGTGTATATATATATACATAATGAATATATATATACATATATGTATATATGTATGTCTGTATATATATGTATATATATTTATGTATGTGTCCATATATATATATATACACACATATATACACACACACACGTATATGTATCCAAATATATTCCTCTTAGGAAGAGCTAGCCAAAGAATCAGAATGTGCGAGGAGGGCAGTGTGGAAAGAGCAGAAGGAGCTTTGAAGTCAATGGACTGGTTTCAAATTTCCCCTGTCACACTTACCTGTGTGACCTTGGACAAGCCACCACAATGGGCCTTAATTAACCTCATTATAAAATTAGAGGATTGGGCTAGATAGCCTCTAAGGTCCCTTCTTGTGTACATCTTTGATATTAGGACCCCTCTAAGACTCAGTTTTATAAGAGATGAATTGAACTTTTGTTTCCACAGAAAACATAGAATATATGTAACACCAGGAAGTCTTTTATTTGTTGCTAAATGCAGGAAAACAAATTCATGAGAGGGAATGTCTAGGGAATGTAGATTTATCATTCACTCAACAGGATGTGAGTGCCTGCTTATCAGCATATCTAAAGGCAACATCTTCCCTTGTACTTTGAGCAAAATCCAGGAATCCTCTGTTTTGTATCTACCAACACCAAAGGTTTCAATCCACAATACTATTTGCTTCAACATCCTGGGTTACTAAATAAAATATAAAGAATGAGGATGAAAAGGGGTGGGGAGAGAATTGGAATGTGGAGACGAGAGATGTAGGCAGGGGTGCAGATCCCCTCTGGGGTGGAGTTTAGGTTCAGATAGGCTGTGAATCCTGACCTGACCAATATGATGCAGGGTGGGAAATTCAAATCAGAATGGGTTATAAAAAGCTTTGTAATTGTCTGTAAGGATATGTTTCCTTCTGAGGCATCCAGGCTCCTGCCATCTCTGGCAAAAGAACTATTAATAAAATCTTTCCTTAATTTACTGAGGGCCTTGTGGAGTTTTTTGGTAAGATTAGGGGAGCACATCGTGGGTCCCACACCTGCTCTGCAGAACATGTAAAGTTCCAACTGCTTCACTTATCCTGAGTCTGTGTAATTTACCACATCTGTTTGGGCACAAAGGATTATTTCTCAGTTTCTTTATCTGTAAAATGGAATTGGTGATAGTTATTGAACTACCCATCTCATAGAAATATTGTGAGGAAAGTATCTTAAGAACCTTAAAGCACAATAGAATTATGATCTATTAGCACTGTTTTAAATATCTGCAGACAGTGATTGGTCTGTATTGTATATATTGGTGTCAGGGGTGACCTTATATAAATTAGATGAGATTTGAGGAACACTGGGAAGCCTCTTTGTTATGCTTCTCCCATTCCTGACACCATCTCCCTGTAGCAGTCAAGAAGACCTGGCCATTACATGGCTCTAAGCCCTCTAAAATATACTTGGATTCAGCGTGTACTCACTTATATTAGTAGTCCTTTCCCTTCCTGAAACTACTTATGTTATATCTTGCATCTCCATATGATCCAGATAAGACCTCTACCTTAAGACAAATGCTAATTAATGCAATGCCTACCATATTTTAAGTGTAAGGGAATATGATTCTACAACTTGATTAACTTAGACTTTATACTCTGCCTTGTTTGTGATGTGCCTGAGCGTAACTATATTTGCTTTGCAGAATCCTCATTAGACAATTCTGTGATGCTTGTCCAAGATTAGATCACTATGTCATGTTGTTCTTTACTTTTCTTTCCTTGCTAACGGAAAGGATTGATTCGGAATTCTTAACTTTTTTAAAAATTGATTTCTAATACTTGATTCTATATAAAAATAACCCATTCAGCTAACCCAGCAAGTCATCTGGCTACTGGTGGTGGGTTCTCTACGAATCAAAGCCAGAGAAGACTTACCATATAGTGACAGACCAGACTGGGCTGCTTGTTGCAGGGACAGCAGCAGAAGTAATAATAACTAGCATTTAAGTAATGATGCCTACTATGTATTAGTCACTCTGCTAAGTGCTTTACAAATATTATCTCTTCTCATCCTCACAACAACCCCGAGAGGTAGGTGCTAGGTTAAATGACTTGCCCAAAGTCGTATGATTTCCAAGTGTCTGAGGTCATATTTGAACTCGGATCTTCCTGACTCCAGGTCTAGTACTTCGATCAATTGTAGCACTAAGCTGTCAAGTCTGCCTTCTTCCCACCTAAACATTCTTGTTGTTGCTGTTGTTGTTTGTCCTTCCTTCTTGAAGAGACCATGACATCAGAAAGGTGATGCCATTATTTGTGAGTTGGACTTAAGGGAGGGAGGGCTTTGCAAAGTCACCAGCTGTAATGGTAAGGAAATTTCAAGATCTTTCCTGCCCTTAATGAGCCTCACTTGGAGCCCAACAAGAGAAACTTGCTTAGGGGAGGCTTGTTTTTCACACCTTTTGTTACTTTGTAATTAGGCAGTGGGTCATGAAGAGAGTGATGTCTTCTGACTCAGAAGAAGGCTTTATACATACCCTGACTTGAAATTTGCCTTTGGGGCTCACTTAGGGAAGAGATATGTGATTTGGGCAGATGAGACTCTGGGCAGCCATTAAGCCCCCTGGCTTTGAAAACCCAGACGTTGGTGCTTCTCTCTCTGATAACTAACACTGTATGTATGTAATGGTCAGACAGCTAGAAGACCTGTCTGTTGGTCTGTTGAACTGTTATTTTCTCTGTCTGTATTTTTTGTCTACTTGTAATTTCTGTTTGTATTTTCTGAAGTTCAGGGTGCTGACTTTTTCCCTTGAACTAAATGAATGACATATATGTGTGTTTGATTAAAGTAAGATTGTTAACCCCTTTTGAGTTGCTTTCCTTCAGAAAAGCAGATCAAAGAACATGTGCTAGCACCCATCCTGGGTATGTTAGGGTGCTTGTTGTTATGCCAACCTTACTCTTTCTTCTGTAGTCATCTGAGTCCAGTGGCAAGTTATAGTTCAAGATTACTGGAGATGGCCCTGGAGGCAGTCAGAGACTTTGGCCTTTTTACACTAAGGTCTTTCCCAGCTTTCAGTTTTATTAGATAAGGCCCATTCAGTGATTAAGTCTAGGTAAAAAGAAATGAGACAAAAAACAAGCTCTTTTATCTAGTAAAAAAAAAAATCAATCTGGGAGAAGACCCTCAGAGTTTCTGGCCAGAAGAGAAACAATTGCTATTTACATTCACTCTAAGTCATCAGAGCCCAAGCAATGACCAATCAAGGCTTGGGCTGGGAATTACTGTTGGTCAGTTAATGAGAGTCAGAGTGATTTGGGTTTAAGGCATGGTCCTTAGGATGTCTTGCCAGATTTCAGTGACCAAAATTCACATTCCTTTGGACAGAGCACCCATAGGTAAGGTTTTGATACCTTATGTAGACAGAGGGAGAAGAGAGAGGAAGGGAAAGAAAGGAGGAAGAGAAAGGAGGAAAGAAGGAAGGAAGGAAGGATAGAAGGAAAGGAGGGAGAGATGAGCTATGTTGCTCAACTAGACTCGATCACCTGTACCACCTAGCTGCCATGTCTGCCTACTAGCCACATAAATATTCTACTTCATGGATGATGGCTAATTCCCTTTAAAAAGCAGACAGTGTGATATCATATTGCCCCACTGTGTTCAGGAATTAGAGGTGGCCATAGGAAAATGGTACATGTTCCTTTTGAGTATATTTGCTAGGAAACGACTTTAACTAAACAATTCTTAGACTTCTTCCTTGCTTCAAATTAAGTTAAATTCACACCAAACTGATGTAACTGACCTGGTTAGCACATCCTTGGCACAGACTACTATACTGATTTGTTAGTCTTTCACAAAGTCTGAAGTTCTTCCATGAGAATTTTATTGCTTTGGTTAAACATTGCTCTTTTTCTAAAGAGAATATAGTATATTAGAGCTAAAAGGAATTATGGAAATCATATTGCAGATTTTAGAATAATAAATTATAATTACAAAATTATAGAAACCATCTCATCTAATACCCTAATTTTATAGATGTAGAAACAGAGGCTTGGGGAGATAAGTGTCTAATTTGTGATCATGTGTTTAGGCCTTGTAAAACCATAACTGCTATTGTAACCCATGTTTCTTGACTTCCTGGACCTGTGTTCCATTTTAAAATTCTTTTTCCTCTACTCATGACTCTCTTAGCTTTCCTTAGCTTTTTTGTCCACCCTCACCCTACATACGTGCACCCAAACACTCACACACACATACACACACACATGGCTTGCTTCTTGGATTTCAGTAATTATGTGTCACCATGTTTCTGATATGGAAGTTGTAGGAAGTTTTTTTTGTTTTGTTTTGTTTTGTTTTAAATCTTATTAGGAAGAACTTTCTAAGAATTAGAGATGCCCAGAAATGGAAAAGGCTGCTTTGGGAAATAACTTTGTTGTCACTTGAGGTGGTTCAGTGGAAGCTGAAGGATCATTTATCAGAGATTCTGTAGGAGATTAGGGCATTTTGAAATAAATCACCTCCAAGGTCACTTCCATCTCAAAAGTTCACAATTCTTTCTCTCTGTCTGCTGTTAATGGGCTTGTGCTTGCTCCAGGTCAGCTGTTTCCCTCTGTCCAGGTTTCCTCAGTTCAGCTTCTGTTTGTACCCTCTCAATCCTATCCTTAACATTTCTGTGTAATGTGGCAATCCATTAACAGAATGGTTAAGAAGAAGACCCAAACCCAGACCAGAACCAGAACTAATCCTTTTCTCTAAAGGTCCAAGCACTGTCTGTACTTCCATGTCTATAAATAAAAGCCAATAGAGAAGGAATCTAAGAGTTATGGGTCTGAAAAGTGTCCATTGGAAAAGGGAGAAGTGAATATCTCAGAGTTCCAAGCAAAACATCTCTCAAATCCCAAAATTGATAGCCAGTCCTTGAGCTCTCACTATAGAAAGCCTACTTAAGGACATCAGGGAAAAAATTCCAGCACATTTAATCCCTGGTAGTTATCTTCAGTTCAGTACTATGCAAATGTGCCTAGTTCCACTTTAGGTCTGTCTCCTTTAACTTCTCATTCAAGAGATCAAACAATCAACACTATGCCTCTTGAGACAGAATTACAATGCCCCCTTATATGCACATCTCAACAACTGGGATCTTCAAAAGATCTCTAAATTAGTTTACTTAGGTACTCCTTCCACAAAAAGATTGCAGTCCATTAATGCCTAGATAAGCTATCTTTACAAGCTGTTGTGGCAGTAGAAGAATTAAAGGGAACTTAGGTAGATATATGAACCAATGTGGAACAAAATAAGCATTTCAGCAGAACAATTTACATGATGACTAAAAAAGCATAAAGGAATACAACGTTGAAAGACTTCAGAATCTAATTAACTGCAATGACTCTCAACTCTCCATAGACATGCAATGAAATATAGAAGCAGAATGAGGCATGCATTCTCAGACATCTGTTGGTTAACTTTTTGTTTGGTACTACTTATTTGTCACTAGGTGATATAATGGATAGCTTACTGGGCCTGGTGTCAGGAAGACCCAAGTTCAAATTAGAACTCTCAGAAACTTCCTAGATATGTTATTCTGGGCAAGTTGTATAATCCCTTTATGTCTCAATTTAATCATCTATTAGGTGGATATATTAATAGTACCTACCTCCCAGTGTTGTTGTGAGAATAAAATATTTGTGAACTACTTTGAGTTTTAAAGCATTATATAAATGCTAGCTACTATTATCTGTTGGAGGGTGCTGTAGTACCAACACAATATTCACAGAGCCAACAGTGACTGCAAATATGCTGGCATAGTTCTCAATAGCAAAATATAACAAACTCTCTATATATAAGACAGAAGCAAAACATTCATTCAGACACCATAAAACCAAATCCCAACACCAGGAAAACAAATCCATCAGAGCAACATAGAAGTTAATAAGCCATAATATCACAGAAAGCCACACCATTCTTTAGCCTTCCCACAAACCAACATTTTCTCACAAACCTAACTGTCTCCCTCAGGTACATCCTCTGCTCCCTCCATCTCTAACTGTTCTAACTCCCATCTTCCTGTGGGCTCTATTCCACCCTTCAGCAAACTCCTCCCACTACAGGCTACATATGATTACATTCAGCCTTGCCGAGGGCAAAGAAGATCTTCCAGTCAGGTCTTTAAATTCCCTTAGACTTATTAAGGGGCAGGGAAAATCTTCAAATTCATATTACCATTATAGGGGAGTGAGTCATTCGTAAGGAGATTAATGAAAGAACAGAATGATAATGATTTGTTTTAAAAGAAAAAATCAGTAAAATGGTACAGTGCAAAATAAAACAAAATGCTTCTCCGTACCTGACACCAATTGTTTCAAGATCATAGCATGAAATGATGGCCCAATACATAACAAGTTTTACCATATAGGTAGCTGTAAGTTAGCATTAAGGCTGACCCTATAATGATAGGGAACCATCTAGTTAGGTTAAAATAAGTTAATATTTCTGTTTTCCCTCATGGAAAGAAATAAATTCACAGAGATAAGGTGGAATGGGGTTCATCAGAACCCCAGAACAATCTTGAATAATAATAATAAGACTGTTGAAAAAACAAACTCCCATAGATCTCTGTGGTTTTTGCCATTTAATCGCCCCTTTGAACTGTAACAACAACCAAGAAAATAGTAATGTAGAACCTTTCCCAAGGGATATAAAAATTAGTTTCCTCATTTGAGAAGAGTATTATCTAATATCTATAGACTTCAAAAGATCTCTAAACTAATTTATGTAGGCACTCTTTCCACAAAAAAGATTGCGGCCCATTAATACCTACATAAGCTATCTTTATAAGCTGTTGTGGTTGTAGAAATTCATCATCTGAGGGTCAATTCCTGGGTGATCAGCTGCTAACACTTTCCTAAGCTGGCCTTTAATTAATGTATGTTCAGTTTATTCCTGGCCAGATCCCAAACCCTTCCCAACTTGGCAGGGTCTGCTGGAGCTTATGTCCCATTGGCAATAGCCTTTGAGAACATAGGGTCACCTCCATGCCACCATAAGGTATTAGAGTAGGATTTTAGGAGCTGATTAACTAATGTATCTCATGTGACACCAAGGGAGTACATATAGGAATAAAAGTAGCTAGCATATACACAGCTCTGAAGGGTTTACCAAACTTTTTACAACTATTTTCTCATTTTATCCTCATAATAACACTGAAAGGTAGACACTATTATTATCTCCATTTTATACATAAGGAAACTGAAGCAGCCAGAGGTTAAGTGATTTGTCTAAGATCATATAGGTAGGAATTATCTGAAGCTGGATTTGAACTCAGGTCTTTCAGATTCTAGATCCAGTGTTCTCTCCACTCTACTACCCAGCTTCCTTACTTTAATTTGAAATACATATGTATATGTATAAGTGTGTGTTTGTACATGTAGATCCAAATCCTGATCAAGAGATAAATATTCCAAAAAAAATTATAACTTAAAATTTCAACTTCAGAAAATTTTGGCTAATCAAATGGAAAAGATCTTTTAAGCATTTTAATACCTAGAATGAGGGTTCTAAATATATTATTGGTATCCTTGGATTGAGTTTATATCATATGTTTTGTTAATTGAGTGCTATCCAAGACTCTCTTACTGAAATATCATTAGAGTTTATAACTAATTTTTCCAAAGTTACTTACTGCTACAAATTTTTAAGCATTCAGCATTCCTGTATTCTTCCACTTCAAATAATATGTGTCAATATGAATATTCTTTAAGAGTTGTATGTGGGGGCATCCTGGGCTGCAATGGAGTGGAGCGGGCAAATACCAACACCAGGTCTGCCCATGCATCTCAGCATAGCCAGGGGAATGACAGACTCCAGCTCCAAGAATTGCCCATTTTTTCAGCATAAGCCCAGGCAAACAGGTAGCTGCCAACCTATGGGTGCTTAGGCAAACAGACATCATCAGGGCCCTGACATGTACTTCAAAATAACCCCAGGCAAACAGGCACCCTCCAGCTGCCAGCCTGCCAAGTGCTTCAGTGTAGTTCCAGGGAAATAGAGAAATACCCCACCAGCCCTAGCATACATCAGACACAAGCACTACAACCCTGGCTCAGCACCAGGTAAGCTGTCAGAACTCTAAAGCTTCCAGCAATGCCAGCCACCCCTCACTTTATGCTCACAGTGCAGCACCAGACATGAAAGGTCCCCTGTGAGCCTCAGGGTAACACCAGTGAAGCACCAGGTAAACAGCCCGGGTCTGTAGCCCCTGGCAAAAGACAGTACCCTTTCTACCCCAGGGAACAGAGCTAAAATTTAAAAGAAAGGAAAAGACCAAAAAAGATGAGCAACAAAACAACAACAAAAATCTGACTATACAAAATTATTATGGTAAAAGTTGTTAATAGGTAAGATCAAGGCACAAACTCAGAAGAGGGCAATAATGTAAAAATACCTATTGCAACCTCCCTGCCCCCCTCACCAATGGGAAGTGATTGCAAGCCCAGAAAGAACTCATGGAAGAACTCAAAAAGGAGCTAAAAATTCATATTAGAGAGGTAGAAGAAAAATTGGGAAAAGAATTGAGAGTGATACAAGAGAAGTCAAAAGCTTGGGAAAACAAAATAGCTGCTTGAAAAGTAAGTACAAAAGCTAACTGAGCAAAACAACCCTTAAGAGTTGTAATTGGGCAAGTGCAATCTAATGACTCTATGAGATATCAAGAATCAATCAAACAAACTCAAAAGTATGAAAAATAGAAAAAAAATTGAAACAAACAACTGACCTGGAAAATAGATCTAGGAAAGACAATGTCAGAATCATTGGACTACCTGAAATCCATCATCAAAGGGAGGACCTGTAGAGCGTCTCTTAAGAAATTATCAGAGAAAACTGCCCTAATATCCTGGAACCAGAGGGCAAGATAAGAATTGAAAGCATCCACCAATCACCTCAGGAAAGAGATCCTAACGTTAAAACTCAGAAAAACATTATAACCAAATTTCAGAACTATCAGGTCAAGGAAAAAATATTATAAGTTACCAGAAAGAGGCAAGTAAATACATTGGGAAATCAAATCAGGATTACACAGGACTTAGCAGTTGAAACATTACAGGATTGGGGGTCGTGGAACTTGATATTTGAGGAGACAAAAGAGGTAGGACTACAACCAATCATTCCCTACCCAGAGAAATGAAGCATAATACTTCAATGGAAAAAATTGCGATTCAATGAAATAGAAGGATTTCAAGTTTTCAGAAGGAGAAGACTAGAACTGAACAAAAGATTTGATCTTCAATATCAAGACTCAAGAGAAGCACAAATTGGTAAAAAAGGAAAAGAAAACAAAAGGGATTCAATGGGCTGAACTTTTTACATCTTTATATGGGAGGATGACAGGTACTTGTCATTCTTAAAAATTGTGTCATCAATAGTACAGTTAGAAGGAATTTACAGACAGAGGGTATGGGTATAAGGTGTATTTGAGTAAATGACATAAAATAGCTAAATGCAGTGGTTCTCAACCTCCTAATGCTGTGACCCTTTAATACAGTTCCTCATGTTGTGGTGATCCCCAAACATAAAATTATTTTCGTTGTTACTTCATAACTGTAATTTTGCTGCTGTTATGAATCTATCTGATATGCAGGATGTATTTTCATTGTTACAAATTGAACATAATACACAGATTGAGAACCGCTGAATGGATGAGAAGGGGGAGTATACTGGGTACAGAAGGAAGGGACAGGTAAAATGGGGTAAATTATTTTACATGAAGAGGTGGGAGAAACCTATTACAGTGGAGGGCAAGATGGAAAGGTGGGTGATAAGTGCATTGCTTGAATTGTGAAGGAAAAGTAAAAGGTGGGGGGGGAGGGCAACTGACAAAAAAGAGGACAGACCAGGAGAGGGGATAGACAGAAGCAAAATATTGTTGAGGAGGGAAAGGGTGGAAGCAGAGAGAGAACAAACAAAAGGAAAAATAGGATGGAGGGAAAAACACAGTAATCAAAGCTGTGAATGTGAATGTGATGAAATCTTCCAATAAAACAGAAATAGGTAGCAGAGCAGGTCAAAAAACAAAATTCTACAATATGTTGTTTACGAGAAACATACTTGAAACAAAGTCACACAGAGTAAAAGTAAGGGACTGGAGCAGAATGCTTTGGCTAAAGTAAAAAAAAAAGCAGGGGTAGCAATCTTGATCTCAGATAAAGTAAAAGCAGAAATAGACCTAATTAAAGAGATAAGGAAGGAAAGTACATAGACCAATGGTTCTCAACCTTCCTGATGCCATGACCCTTTAATACTTGTATGTGGGCATTTCTGCATGTGGACAGACTCACCTGGAGACAGATAGAGGAGTGGCGTCTTGGTTCCTAAGACCATCGAAAATATGTGTTTTCTGAAAGTCTTAGGCGACCTCTGTGAAAGGGTGGTTTGACCTCCAAAGGGGTCGCCACCCACAGGTTGAGAACCGCTGACATAGACAATGAAGTAATAACAATACTAAAATGATCTACTTGTTACGTCTATGGAGAAGGGAAGAAATCAAGATCAAACAAGAATTAGAGAGCATTACAAAATGTGAAATAGATAATATTGATTATATTAAAAATCTTTTGCACAAACAAAAACAATGCAACCAATATTAAAAGGAAAGCAGAAAGATGGGAAATGATCTTTATAGCAAGTGTTTCTGATAAAGTCCTCATTTCTCAAATATACAGAGAACTAAGTCAAAAACATAACAATACAATCTTTTCCCCAGCTAAACAATGGTCAAAGGATATGAATCGGCAGTTTTCAGGTTTAGAAATCAAATGTATTTATAGTCATACGATATACTCTAAATCACTTTTGATTAGAGAACTATAAATTAAAACAATTCTGAAATGCCACCTCACACCAATCAGATTGGCTAAAAAAAGGAAGGATAAATATTAGAGAGGACGTGGGAAAATTGGGACCCTAATGATACACTATTTGTGGAGTTGAGAGCTGATCCAACCATTCTGGAGAGTAATTTGGAACAATGTCCAAAGGGCAACCAAACTGTGCTTACCCTTTGATACACAATTCCATTACTAGGTCTGTATCCCAGAGAAATCATAAGAAAGGGAAAAGGACCTACAAGCACAAAAATGTTTATAACAGCATTTTTTGTGGTAGCAAAATATCAGGAATTGAGGGGATGCCCATCAGTTGAAGAATGGATGAACAAGCTGTGGTATATGAATATAATGGAATACTATTATGCAATAAGAAATGATGAGCAGGCAAATTTCAGAAAATCACGGAAAGACTTGTATGAACTAATATAAAGTGAAATGAGCAGAACCAGGAAAACTAGTAACATCTTGTGATGATAAGCAATGAATTACTCAGCTCTTCTCAGCAGCACAATGATCCAAGACAAGTACAAAAGATTCAGGAAGGAATCCACATCTACATACAGATAAAGAATTTATAGATTCTGAATGCAAATCTAAGCTTATTTTTTCACATGCTTTATTCTTTTTTGTGTGCATGGCTTTTTTTTTCTTTTGATCTGTTTCTTCTTCCACAACTGTGCCAAATATGGATATATATTTTACAAGATTGCATCTATATATCCATATCTATATATCATGTATTTAAAATTGCTTAGTATTTTAGGAGGTTTTATAACATTCACAGTTATGAAAAATTTGGAACGCAAAATCTTGTAAAAATGAATGCTAAAAGTTATCAGGATGTGAAAGTGTGAAAAGTAAAATACTATTTAAAAAAAATTGGACACAATGCTCATTTGATTGTGCCTTGTAGTGAATTATGGTCAAAAGAGCTCAACTTGAATCTTGTGGGTCTTTGAGAAAGCCACTTTAAGCTCTGTAGGACAGTTTTTGCACATATAAAATGATGGGACTGGATTAGGTCATTTCCAAGGTCCCCTCTGGTTTTGTATGTTCCGATGCTCTTTAATCCTCAGGCTCATCTTTTTATTCTGTGTTACTTTAATGAACACCTATGGAACTTGGTAGTTAAATGATGCCACTTTCTGGGGGATCAGTGATCAAATGAAGGAATAATTCCTGATTGAATTCACTCTTGCCCAAATTGCTAGAGTGTGGCTAATACTTTAAGCTGTTTACACGTAGTAATGACAACTATTCAGGGTGAATTGCTTTGTAAAACTGCTTTCCTCTAGAAGCCCTGGATGTGGATTAGAGTGAGGAAGAGAGCAGCAGGAATCTGAAATTATGTATGGAGGACAGCCCGGGGCACACTCTGCCTATTTTTAAATTTTGCCTAGGGCTGACCTTTTATTATGGTTTCTGGTTTATATTGATTGATGTGTATGAAATATCTTTGTCAAGTTTGGACCCTGCCAAACAGGAAAGAAACAGTAAGAGTAAAGCAAAGTCAGTATACATCCATTGGGTGATAGCCCATTTAGCAGAGAGTATGGTCACTTGAGGTGGCAACCTGGAGAAGTTGTTGGGTTCTAGCTCTGCGGTGAGTCAGTTCAGGATTTTGCTAAGAAACTCTTTACATACATACACCCATACATATACACTCATATAATTTACACACATGAATTTATATGTATATATTCACAAACATGTATATATGTATGTAATACATGTATATACATGTACATACATATACACGTGGTAGACTGGCTTGTGGTTCCTAGAAACTTCTGTGAAGTTTCAAGAATAGGGAGTAGAACCAGGGGTGGGGAAACTGTAGCCTTGAGGCCACATATGGCCTTCTAGTCCTTGTGTGAGGCCTTCTGACTGAGTCCAAGTTTTACAGAACAAATCTTTTTATATTAAAGGGATTCAGTCAAAGGGCCTCACATGAGGACATGGCTTTGAAGCTCAGGTTCCCCACTCCTGATTAAGATTTCTTTGATGAAAGGAATAATCCCCCAGGGAGGAAAGTCCCTTTACCAATGCAAGGTAAACCTTTGATTTACAATCTTATTGTACCAAATTGCACTCTAAATAAATCCTCTGGAATGATGCAGTTAAAATGTGTTAGAGGAAGATTTTAAGGCCAGTTCTCTGTCCCTGATGCCAAGCTCCCTCTAAAATTATCTCTGAAGATGAAGAATACCATTATATCAGTCATCTAGTGTTTTTCAAAGGCACATAAGTATTCAATTGAGAAACAAACCACAGTTAGAGTCCATGAGGCAAAATTAATCCCAGAAATTAGACAATGTGAAGTTATTTATCACTCCTAAAACATGCTTAAAGTGTCACACTTTGTTCTTTATTTGATGAATTTGTTTCATGCCTCTAATGCTAAGCAGTTGAGGATTTTGTAGATGCTAACGTATTCTATTAATTTAACTGGAAAAAAACTGTTGGAGTTAATCAAAGAAGTAAAATTGTTGGCAGAGCCATGATTTGAAAGTTGAATGCTCCTCATTCCTCTAGTGCTACAGCTGCTTCTTGTTTGTTTAATAATAGAGCTGATGAATAGTCCTTTTGAGAGAATAGCTTGCTGCAGGTGTAATGCTATTTAGAAGTAATAGAAGACACAATTTACAGCTGTTGCAAGGTAGAAAAAAAAATTTTTTTAAAGCCATATTTATCACAGTTATGTATAATGTAAAATTTTATAAGCTTTCTTTAAAAAAGGGGGTGATAAACCTAGTGTAGTGATATACACAAGTAATTGCAATCCCAGCTACTGGAGAGGCTGAAGCTGGCAAATCTCTTGAGTCCAGGAGTTTTGAACCAAAGTAGGACTGAGTCAATTGGGTGTCCATACTGAATCTGCACCAATAAGAATGAGTCTATTGGAAGAGGTGGATACCAGGTTGCCTATGGAAGGACAAAATGTCCCAGGTCAGAAATGAAAGAGGCCAAACTTGCTGTGGAATAGAGCCTACACTGCCAATCTGAATGAAATAAGAAGAGCTAGTGTTAAAAATAAAGTTTCAAAATAATTAATAGTAGAAAACTTTTTTTAAAAGATAAAGGTTTGCAAACTGGAAGAGAATTCTAACAGCTGACATGTTCAATTATAAAACAGTTATAAAGGACCATATATGATTTATCTCATTTTATGTTCACATCAATTTCCCGAGTTAGCTAGTATACGTAGATGTGACACTATTTTATAGTGGAGAAACTGAGACTCAAAGAGATTAGCTGACTTATCAAAGATTCCTCAGCCAATTGTGAAACTGAGATATAGTAATCCAGTACTTCTGATTCTGTGTCTAGTATTCTTTCTAGAACACATCAACACAAGCTGTTGTGTTTAATTCCTCAAACATTATTAAAAAAGTCTGATGAATGTAAGGGAGGGTGCCATCTAACATAGATGTTAGAAGAATAGATACCTGGCATTTACTGGCTCTGTGAGACTGAGTAAATTAACTGCTCAGTACCACCAAGCTATAAGTTTCAGAGCACATACTTATTTGCATGGGTTGAGGGAATCTCTTTACTGGGAATTCCCTCTTACCAATAAAGTCATAGGATAATGCCTCCCCCCCCCAAACCCTCACCCCCTCCACCCCCCACCCCAAACTGTGTAAGATTCTATAAAAGGCACTTGAAAGTGAGAGAACTAAGACAAAAGTAAAAGGTTAAGGATAGTACCATTCAAGTACGCACACATTTTCAAATGGTTGTAAGGAAGGAGTGGGGTGAAGTGGTAAATGAGATAGAGGGCCAATCAGGGAGATCACAAGATTAAGACAGAACATGGCCATATTCTTCATGAGGAGAGGGCGGTTAATAGCTTAAGAGGCATCAAGGAAGGTGAGGATTGAGAAAATAGATTTGGCAGTTAGGAAATCATTGATGAGCTTGGGGAGAGGAGTCTCAGCAGAATTATGGAGATTGTAGGTAAATTGGATTTTTTTTGAAGGTAGGTACTAGGGAATCAGTAATAAGCAAGTGGAAGCAGTGCAGAACATTGGGGCCAATAAAATTTATGTAAGGATCCCTATGGGCCACATATTGACTTAGGAAACCAAATAGTATTTATGGTTTTTATTGTATTTTTATTTATTTTGTTAAATATTTTCCAATAACATTTTAATCTGCTTCTAGAAGCACTCAGAAGGTTTATACATTGCAGCCCTTGGAGCCCCCTGTTTAATACCTTGGGTATAGAGCATCTCCTCTTGAAGCTTATAGTAAATACAAGATTATATTTTGAGGTCATGGGAAAGTCAAGGGAAGAGGGTGTTTTTAGGATAGGAATACCCGATTTCGTTTGCCGGCCGAAGTCAAGGGACTAGTAGGGAGGTATAAATTGAAGTAAAGGAGAGAGTGGGATAATTTCTGAAATCTTGGAGTAAATGTCATCGTGGGCTGAGAGAGAGGGGTTCAATCTTCTCAGTGAAGTATGTAATGGTACTGGGATTTGGAGATCTTCCGCGCCCCTTGAGCTTGCTAATGTAGCAGGAAGGGGTGGAGCAAGAGGACATCGGAACCAGACGCTGAGCGGTTGCCGTGAGTCAGGAGAGGAGGATCTTTGCCCGAGGTAGCCTGTCCTGTTTTGAAGGCTTGAGGATGTGGGTGTTTACTACTGTGACTACATGTGCCAACTTCATCACTACTGGGTTAGCTTTGACTTTCTGGTTTGGGGACTCAGGTTTCTGGTATTTAAATAAACACTCTAGCTACATTTCTCATGTAGAGAACCTGCTACATTTTGAGATTAATAACCATATCAGCATACTTATAGTTACTGTAGGCATTGTGAATACTGCATTGCTGATACAAGTAGGAAGGCAGGTTATCTGTTTGGACAGGGCCCTGGGGAGTTTCCAGAAAAATAGAGGGGTCTCTGTCTGTCACACACACACACACACACACACACACACAGTAAAAGAGAACTTGTGCCAGAAAACTGACCTCTGATAATATTTGGGTTTTCTTTAGAAAGAGTTTTATAAAGTTATGTAAGAAAAAAAAAAACCTACAAATATCTAGTATTTATTTGATGCCAGTGTTCTGACAATAAAGCAAAATTTCATCCCTGTTACTCATCATCACATTCCCACATGTAGAAGATAAAGAAGAAATGAAATATCAACACCTTTCACCTTTCAGAGAAGGCTGTCTTCTCACTAGCTCTTTATTTGCTTTGGTTTGCTTTAGAAACCAGACCAAACTAAATGTTTGGAAACTGGCTTAAAGTAAGCTGGCATAATTATCTCTTCTGTGAACACTTAGTGATTAGAAAAGAGGTAAGAGATTTATTTTCTTCTTGGGAGCACTCAGAATCAAAGAGGTAAAAAAGGAATAATTTAAGCAAAAATATGGGTAAATAGAGATTAAAAAGAGAGTAAAAAATCTCAAATATATCATGGAACTACTGTCTCCTAGTCGCTTCCTGTCTCCTCAGCTCTGAACAGGCTCCCCTCTTGTGGCTGTTCCTTTTCTTGCACCCTGAAATCCTAAGACTTCTTTGAGAAACATTAAAAAGTCCTCCTGCTGTCTGATACTAGGTTGTAAACTGCACAAGAGTTGAAGGTATCAGGGTTTTGTATGTTTGCTTGTTTTCAGTTATAATCCAGGGGCCTGAGATAAGAAGAAAAGTGTTTACTAAAGTGGTTTTTTGACTGGAAGGTCAGTAGGTAGTTCAGGAAGTGAATGGAAAGGATGTATCAGCAGTGGAAAGATCAAAGTATTTACTGTAAGAGGACCTGGGTTCAGACCCCACCTTTGCTACTATAATGGTAATGGGATCTGAAGATCTTCCATGCCCCTTGTATTGGTAAGCAAAGTGGTACTTAGCACCTTCTTTCAAGTTCATGACTGTGTCAAGTATTAAGATGGAGAATTTATGAATCCCACAGTGGGATGAACTTGCTGATGTAACAGGACAGGGCAGAACAGGGAGGAGCTAATACCATATATAAGGAAAAGCCCAAGCTAGAGAGCCAGAACTTCTGAGAATTAAATTGAGAACTTCTGAGAGCCAGCCAGAACTGCCAGGAATGAGAACTGCTGGAAGCCGGAACTGCTGGGAGTAAGCAGTGTGGAGGCTGAGGAGCTACCATGAGTGAGGAGAGGAGGATACTTGCTTGAGGGAGTGAGTGAGAGAGGAGGATCTTTGCTTGAGGGAGCCTGTTTTGTTTTGAAGATTTGGGAATGTGGGTGTTTGATGCTTTGGTTATATGTACCAACTTCATGGTTACTGTAATGGATTTGACTCTCTGGTTTTGGGACTTGGTTTTCTGGTATTTGAATAAATGCTTTGGTTCTGTCCTCCATGTGGAGAGCCTATTACATTTTGTGATTCACAACTACACTCTCATATTCATAGTCACCCTGGGCTCTGTGAATATTGCCTTGCTGGTACAGCTACTTGCAACCAGAGTTACTTCAATACCATCTTTTAATTTATCTGGATCTTAGTTTTCAATTGTTTAAAATGAAAAGGTTAGATTAGATATATTTGAAGGTACCTTACAGCTCCATATGTATAGTCTTATCTGGTGCTTGTCACAACAGTGGAATGCATGTCTCAGTACATCTCCATAGGACTTCTCTTCAGTCTTTGAAGGCTGTGTCTTCAGTTCCCAAACTCACTCTCTTTGTTGATTTGTAGGTGTGGTCAAAGCCCTTTATGCTCCCTCCTAACTTAGTTGTGTTAATAGTGGCATGGTCTTGGATACCAACCCTCTTCTGAGAAAGCATCTCGGCCCTATTACATTGCTTCATAGGTTGATGTAAGTAAGGAGGATTTTGTTATCCTTCTTAGAGTTTAGTTTCCCAGGATCCATGGCCCAGGCTATCTTTAGTTTCCAGGTGTTAGATAATAACTCCCAGAATAGCCCCCAGGATCCCAGGTAGTAATTCCAAGCATCATAGTGACACACAGTCAGTAAGTGGGGAACCCATTTGAGTAATGTATAGAGGAATGCCTCAACCAGCCGCCTTTGAGGCTTGAGGGGATTTAGCGGAGCACAACCTGGAATGCTGTGCCTGTCTCCATTGCCCCATTGAAACTAAGGGGTAGCTGCTTCCTCTTCGTGCCAGCCCCTCCAAGAAGGGTGATTAGGGAAAGCTGTAGGAGTTGGTGCTCCCATTATCAGAACCCTTTTTGAGAAGACTAGACTAGAATAAAGTAAGATTATTAACCCCTCTGAAGCTGTCTTCCTGTCCTTCCTGTCTGACAAGATCAAGAGTGAACCTGTTAGAGGCTGGAGTCCAAAAACTCCAGTGCCTCCCATGTGTTATTTGTGAAATAGGCATGCACAGTGGGCATATCCATATTTTTCTCTCTTAAGACTTGCACTCTGATGCACTTTTGTGGAGGGATAGATACAGAGTAGAGAGTAGAGCAGATGGAGGGCAGTATAGAGGGGAGGGAGCTATAGTTGGTGTTGCACAGTATGTCCATGGTGAAGATGTTCTGCGTGGCTACACATGTGCGGCCTCTATTGGATTGCTTGTCTTTCCAGTGATGGTGGGTGACAGGGGAGGAATGGAGGGAATCTAGAATTTAGGGTTCTAAAATCAAATGATAAAAATATATATTATTGTTGTTTGCATGCAGCTGGGAAGTGGGATGCACGGGCACTGGGATGGGGAGATCTGTCTTGCTCTGCGGGGAGGGGGGGCTGGAGGGATGATGCGGGAGGACTTGGGGGAGAGCAGATTGGGGGAGGGGTGTACAGTGGGATAGCTGTTTTGGGGTGGTGGGTGGGAGAAAGATGGGGAGAAGATTTGTGGCTCAGAATCTTGTGGAAGTCAATGATAGAAACTGGAAAGTAAACGGAAGTTAATTTAAAGATAAAAAAATAAAAAATAAAAAATAAAAAAAAAGACTTGCACTCTGACAAGTTCATTTGGTGGCTGCATTATTTCAGGGAGTCAAGTTACTTCAGAATAATATTATCTTTTCTGCTACTCCATAATTCATGCTAATGGGCAAGAGTTTAGAGCAGGAGTTCTTATCCTGTTTTTGTGTTTCAGAACCCTTTGGTGGCATAGTGAAGCTTGTGGAATTCTCAAAATAATATTCTTTAAATGTATAAAAGGAAAAACAGGATTACGAGAGAAACCAGTTGTGTTGCAATACAGTTATTCAAACATTAAACAATTTCCCAGACCTTATATTAGGAACCCCTAGTTAAGAGAATGATATTCTAGAAAGAAGAAGCCCTTTCAAAAACAACAAAAACAACAAAAGACATTGGTAGAACATGCACATACATGCAAAACACACACACACAACCAAAAGACCATATATCATACTGCTACTACATGCAAAACATTGTGCTAGTAACTGCATATTCAAATTTCAAAATCAGAGTCTCATTCCTCAAGGAGCTTATACTCTTTGTGGGGTAGATGATGCATTAGAATGGTCACTCCAGTCAAGTGACCAAAATCACTTGAATAATGAGGAAGGAGCTTTTTTCTCTTTCTACACACTTCTGCGGAGATCTGAGGTAGTGGAGCTTACCTATTTAAACAGTCTAAGGATATAATAGTGGTCAGGCCCTGAAACACTTTGATTCCTTGTAGGGTTTGTTGTAGTGAACCTGAGTGACCTCTAGCTCCCATAAGTACTATGGGTACTGCAGTGTATGGGGTGAATTCAGGAAACAACTGAGGATGGAAACCATACTTCACATAGAATAACATATTCTATAAAAGAAGAATGGGAAAGTTGATGCTTTCAACTTTCAATGGATAGAGTACCAGGCTTGAAGTCAGGAGGACTGAGTTCAAATTTGGCCTCACTTATTAATTTGAGTCACCCTGGGCAAGTCACGTAATCCTTTTTGCCTCAATTTCCTCATCTGTAAAATAAGATGAAGAAGGAAATGGCAAAACATTGGAGTAGTAACGTTTGCCAGGAAAACCCCAAAAGGGGACATGAAGAATCAGATATGACTGAAAATAAATTAAAAAAAAAAAAGGAAGAATGTACTAAGTTGGGGTGGCTAGATAGCTCAGTGAATAGAGCATCTGCCCTAGAGTCAGGAGGCCCCGAGTTCAAATGTGCCCTCAGACACTTAACACTTACAAGCTGTGTGACCTTGGGCAAGTCACTTAACCCCAATTGCCCTGCCTTCCCCCTTCCAAAAAAGCAAAAAAAAAAAATTTAAAAAGAATGTATTAAGTTAATAATAATAATAATAGCTAGCACTTATATAGGGCCTATTATGTTCCAGGCACTATGCTAGGAGCTTTAGAAATATTATAACATTTTATCCTTATAATAACACTGGGAGGTAGGTGCTATTATCATCCTGTGGTTTTTGCATTGAGAAAACTGAAGGAAATAGAGGTTTAGTGACTTGCCTCAGTCACCTGGTTAGTAAATGTCTTGACGCTGCATTTGAATTCAGGTTTTCCTGCCTCCAGTTTCAGTGCTTTATCAACTGCACAGTTTGACTATCATAACAAGATGACACAGTATTTAGGAAGGTATCTGAGTAATCCTGAGAGTAGAAGATGAAGCCTCAGAGATACTATCCCAGGTTTGCATTTACATGCATTCTCTATTCATTGGAGGGCAAGGATGAGCCATAGAAAAGCATATCTTTGTCTGGAAGGTTGTAAGTCATACAGAATTGCAAGGTAAATTGGATGTTTCCTTCTGTCAATGATAAAACACAGAATACCATAAAAGTTCATACAAGAATTGGAAGGAAGCTTTGGCCATAGTAGTAAGTTTAGCTATGGGGAATAAGTGAGCTACCTACATTATAATGTGCAACACCATAAAGACAACTTTGTAAACCTAGGAGGGAATAAAGTTCAGTTTTCAGGGGTTTTAGCAATCCTGCTGAGAGCACCACTGTGTCCTTGGCCTATACATATACTTCACCTGAGTGGGCATATACCAACATCCTAGCCACCAAAATTCATGAATCACAATCTAGAACAAATGCAAAAGAGATATAAAGGTAGAAGGGGAAGTTCAGAAGCTCAAATGGGCCATACCTTCCCTCAGCCATGGGAGCGAGAGCACTTGGACGACAGACCAGAGGACTTGAGTAGAGGCTTTTACTGTCCACTTCTGCTAGACAGATTCTAAGGGAGCTGGTGGAACTTTAGGGATTTGTAGTCGGTAAAGGAGCTTCTCACAGTGACTGATCAGGGTCAGGTTACCCACATTTAGATTTTGTGACAATTCATCTGAACACAAATTATGATAAATAGTACACATAGGATACTAGTGTGGGTAGTGAATTTGCGGCCTTCACGTGCCCAAATCCCATTCATTTCTCTGTCCTTTGAAATCTGGCTTCCGATACAACCATTCAGCTGAAAATACTGTTTCTAAGGATAACTCTGACTTCATAGTCTCTAAATCCAATGGACTTTTCTCATCCTTCATTCTTCCTTACCGTTCTAGAGGATTTGATATTGCTAACCATTCTCTTCTCAAGGAGATGTCACATCTTTATCCTGTTTGTTTGTTTGTTTTTTAAAAAAATATACTTCATTGCTCCTCAGTCTGTTTCTTTTGCTGGATCCTGACCTAACCTGCCTGATATCTGGGGGATGTATTCAAGGACTCTTACCTCAGGCTTTCTCTTTCTACTCTCTGTCTCTCTCATCTTGTCAGTCCCCACTGATGCAATTACTAATTCTAAGCAAATGAAACCCAGTCTACATATTTAGCTCTTATATCTCTTCTGAGTTCCTGTACTAGCTCACTAGGACTAGACATTGTCAAACAAATACTTCATAGACATCTCAAACTCAGTATGTTTAACATAATCTTATCATCTTTCTCCCAAGCCCTCCCCTCTTTCTAACCTCCTCAGTTCTCTGAAGTATAGCACTATCATTATAATTGTCCAAGTTCACAACTTCTGAATCATCCCACAGTCTTATATCTCACATCTCATATCCAATAATTTGCCAGATATGGCGGATTATAATGCGACAAAATTTCTTCTACCTGTCCCTTTCTCTCTATTCACAGAGCTGCCACCCTAGTCTAGGCTCTTATCACTCACCTGCTGGGCTCTGAAATAGTACTGATCTCTGGAGTACTCTCGCTTATTTAATTCATGCTCCACACAGCTAAGAAATTGATATTCCTAAAGCACAGGTATGTCACTTCCCTGATCGAGAAGTTCTAATGACTGTGTATTGTATCTAAGGTAAAATACAAAATTCTCTGTTTGACATTTGAAGCCTTTCCCAATTAGAGCCCTGTAGCTCTAATATTTAAGTCAATTTCTTCCCTGGAGAGAGAGGAAGGAAAGAAGGAAGGAAGGAAAAGAAAAAAATATATAACCAGATATTCTCAGACAAATGCACAAAGGCTCATGGTCTGCATAGCAGAGTGTACTAGTCATGCTCCAAAGGCAGGATTCCTATTAGCCAATCCCCTGTTATGTTTTTAAAAAAATACCTAGGAAGGTATACAAGAGCCAGACTAAGAAGGGCTATAAGTACCAAAAAGAGGATGTTGTATTTTATCTCGTAGCCAAGAGGGACCTGACTGGGGCTTTGTGAACAAGAGATTAATGTATTCAGAGATATGCATTAAGAATATCAGTTTAGCACTTGTGTGGAGGATGGATTCCAGAGGATTCCTTGGTGGAAGGTACAACAACAGGGAAGTTACCGTAACAATTCAAAAATGAAAAATGGAGAGGCTAATCTAGTGGGGTTATTGTGTGGAGACAGATGTAAGGAATGTTGGAGAGGTAGCATTGACAAGACTTGGCAAGAAAACATATGTTCCTTCTGAAATCTTGGTTGGTAGCACTGATTGTCAGCATTTGTTACTTGTGCCAGGGCAAAATTTCCTTCATTCGATCAAACAATCGTGTTGCTTTAGCTATCATGGGCTGGCTATTCTGACACGCATCTCACTTACAAAAACAATAAAGTGTTATAAAGGGCACTGGATATTGTACCATCCTTTGCCTGCAAGGCATCATGAACAACTTGAATCAATTCAATAACCTTATCAAGCCCAAACAAACAGTAAAATGAAAACAATTTATCTGGAATGGCAGACTGCAAAGTTCAGTGGTAGATACTGAAAGTAGCCCACTTAACCTGTGAGAGAACAAAACATGCATTTTTCTCTGCCCCCAAAATCAAGGAGTTTAATGGCATTTTTCTCTTTCCTTATTCCTAAATAGGTTGAACATTAATAACAGAAGAAGTTATGTTGCCAGGGTTAAATTTTTGACATTACTGTGAAACTTTTAGAATGAACTCTTTTGCTGGGGGTAAAGTGAAGCTCAATCCTGTGTTTTATTCAGAGAATATTGAGGAGGGAAAACTTTTCAAATATAGTACAAGGTGAGGAAGAAAGACCTTCCTGTTGGCTTTGTCTAGTTATACAGTATCTCAGAGGAAAGTAGTGGGTTGGGGTGGGGAATAAAGCCATTGAATTGTGTGGTCCAAATGTGTAAGGGTCAGTTCTTTTATTAGAACCCTCTCCCCAACCTCATATGGAAAATATCACCAGATCTCAAATGTGTTATCGTATTGAGGTTTTGTGATGTGTTGTGGTAGAACTGTCTCAAAGAATTCAGACCACCGCTAATCCACGTACAGGCATTTATTGAGATTGACACTTCTCATGAATTGGGCTAAGTTCCAAGAGGAACCAGCAACCTCAGAGAAAGCAAGATGGATTTTTATAGGGTAAAGATGCAATTACATAACAGAAATCATGAATATTAAAAAGGCAGCAGGGGGTTTACTACAGGATTAAGTAATAGGGGAAGGGTCCCAGGCACAATAGAACTGAGCATGTGATTATCCACAATGCATACAGAAAAACCCATGGTGGGGGGTTATGTGTGTATGATAATAATATTATAATAAGCCTCTCTATGTCATAAGTTTACTTTAGGTCAGTTCCTTCCTAATACTGCGCAGGTGCCTACTTAGCGAAAGTTCCTTCTATTGTTTTGGGGTTCACATCCTGCTTGGGCATCCTGGTGGTGCTGCTTTCTGATTGGCTGACTATTGCGGTCCTATCTGAGACTAGATGGATGTGGTTGTGGTTAAGTGCATGGACACACCTGCTGTTTCTGGGGTAAATATGAGGAATGAGTCTGGGAGCTATTTTGAACTCAGTTCTTCCAGATTTTATGTCCAGCTTTCTACACACTGTGCCACCAAGATTCCGACAACTCTATACAGTAAGAGATATCATTAATTGGTAGAATAAGCAGTCTTATAGATAGGAAAACTAAGACTCAACTGACTTGCTTACAGTCACTTAGCTAGTAAATGTTACATGTGGAATTTGAATTAATCAATAGTATCAGAGGTTGGAAAATAATTAGATATACCTGAAGCCCTCTAAATGACACCTGGCCATTTATCTCATCACTGGCTCTCTTAGCTGTGTAAAACATCCTGATTTGCTACAAGAAATAATATGAGGAGTGACTGATGTATTCTGGTATAACCTGGGTACATAGGTTTGCATAGATCCTGAGACCCATGTGCTGGCACACCTGGTACCACATGGTCCATGCTTTATGCATGAGAGGCCTGGGTACCAGGGTGGGATAGCACCTCTCACCCAAATCATTGATCTCCTTCAGGACCTGAAGAGAATCTCTTGCAAGACCCTGGGCATCTTACCCTTTCCAGAGGTCTTCATGGGTCTTTATCTTTCAGGAAACTATGATTCTCACTCATCTCAAAGGTAGCTGCAATAGACTGGGATGGTGTCATGCCAAGCAAAGGCAACTTCCAAGGTTCAGATTACCAGCACAGTAAACCCTATTTATTCAGCAAACATTCACAGAACAGAGAATGTCAAAATACAGAGTAACTTGCTCCTTTAGCAAGCACGTTCTCAATTCAAGCCAGGTATTACTCCACCCCTAGACAGTACATTCATTTAGTCAGTCAAAAGTCTGCTCTCAAATGGAGATTATTCTCCAACCATAAACAAATTACATTCATTTGATCAATCACTGAGCCCAAAAAAAAAAACCCTCAAAGGCTTCTCACCTCTGAATCTCAAAAGGGGCAGGAGAACACAAAAGGCCATCATCCACCCTGAAGTTACAATAAGGTTAATTAAGCTCAGCATTGAATACCCAAGGAAAGGTCCTTCTTTCATCTTCACTCGAGGCAAGCCCTCAGCAATCTCAGTTCCTGGGGAGACAAAGCTCAACAAAGCCATAGCCAGTGTCCTCATCAAGTCACTCTCTGCCTGTAGAACAGTCCCAGAACCCCTGAAAACATCAGCAAGGCCCTCTTCCAGGATTTCTGTGCAGGTGCCACAAGAAAATCCTCCTTCAGGGCTTCTGAACCAACAGCCAGGTTCCAGGACCTCTACAATAGCAGCACTGTCCTTCACCATCAGGTGAATCTG
>CM053592.1:42143264-42162398 GCA_028646515.1 Pseudochirops corinnae | reverse complement strand
AGAAAATATGTAACTCAAAATCTTGTGGAAATGAATGATGCAAACTATAATAAAATTTAAAAAAAAAAAAAAAAAAAAAGAAAATAATTCTGAGAAAATTTCTTGCTGTAATACAGTGTATTCAGAGGAGGGCCTCAAAGCAGAAAAAAGAGGAAGGAAAAAAAAAGGAGCTGAGTGACTAGACTGGCCAGGAAATTAAAGTTGAAAATGAACATTGCTGGAAAGGAAGAGTTTGAGAAATGAATGTGTCTATGCCAAGAAGCAAAGGAAATAAAAGGAAATAAAAAGTAAAAGGAACTTGATTGATGAAGATTTTGCGATCTGATACTAAACAAGGGGAATGTGTGATAGTAATGTGTCCTTGGGGTGGAGGTCCTGTCACAGTGTGATTTATGAGCATAAATCTGGGAGTAGATAAAGGGTGCTATTTGCATTGATTCCATATTCTCTGTTCAACTAGACAGAAATCTTTAAAAAGAAATTGAAGGCATTGGGCAACATTTGTTTAGTAAATTGCCAAGAATTGATTAAAGGTGATGAAACAAAATGTTAGAAAAGAAGAAAGAGGTTAGAAATGAGCTGGTGAAAAACAAAATGTAATTGCATGCAAAATACAACTGCAGACTCTTTAACTCCATTCCCCTGTTTTATTTTCTTATGTCTTAACACATAATGTAAAGCACAGAATTAAATAGTAAATGATGATAGTTTAAAAAATGAATTTCCAAATTTGCAAAGTGTTTTAACCACAGTAGAAATGAACTATGAACTTCTTGTGAACAATTTACTATTTCGTGTTTTCTTTTACGTAGTCAAAACTTTGGTTTGTATGATTTTACTGTTATTGGCCAGACTATAGGATTTTGCATTGAACATCAGTTTCCTAAAACTTGGAGAGTTGTCGGGGTGTTGCTCAGAATGTCATCAAACACCTGCCCAGTGTAGCTTCTTGTTCTGCGGGCTGGGAAGATAGAAAATTAGTTAAGACATAGTTTCTGCCTTCTTGGAGATTACAGGATATGATGCCCACAGAAATAATAATGATTTAAATCTTCACCAAATGATTATAATTATAGATATCCATTCATAGCAATGTTTATTCCTGAAATTTTGAGGAGTCATTTACAGAATACATTACTGATGAATATCTTATTTGAGAAAAGAATTAGGGACAGTTTGGTGGCACTGGTCTTGGAAACAGGAAGACCTGAGTTCAAATGTGACCTCAGACATTTGACACTAGCTGTGTGACCCTGGGCAAGTCATTTAACTCCAATTGCCTCACCAAAAAACAAACAAAAAAATCCAAACAGCAACTTTGACCTTCTAGGGGCAGGTAGGTGGTTCAGTCAATAGAGTGCTGGGCCTGGAATCAGGAAGAATCATTTTCCTGAGTTCAAATCCAACCATAGACCATCACTACTAGCTGTGTGACCCTGAATGAGTCACTTAATCCCGTTTGCCTCAGTTCCTCATCTGTATAATTTTCTGGAGAAGGAAAAGGCAAACCACTCTAGTATCTTTGCCAAGAAAACCTTAAATTTGGTCATGAAGAGTTGGACATGGCTGGATGACAAAAACACCCTTGTAGAAATCAAGAGCATTTTCCCCCAATTTCTTTTCCCTGATTACCAAGAAAATATCTGTCTCAAAGACCTCTTTTAGATTGGTTCACAAACGATCAATTAAAGGGAGGGAGGGGCTGAATCTGTAACTGCAAGTGAAGAAATATAAATAGAAAATATAAACATTTTGTTCATCAATGCAAACTCATATTTATTGAGTTGGTCTGTTGGTCTCATGAAATCTGTTTTCTTTAGCTGTCCGGTCCAATAAGTACTTATTGAGTTTATACCGTGTGAAAAACACAATGCTAGGTTACTGGATTTAGAGAAACAACATGCAAAATGGTTCTTGACCTCAAGGATGTAAACGTCTTACTGGAATGTGAATCTATTAGAATCATATAGAGCATAACCTATCTATATATGCCTTGTGCTTACTATGTGGCACTCCAAACTCTAAAAATATATTTGATAGGAAGTATTTTTCTCTATATTAAAGAGGTTTCCTCTTCTAACTTCCCACTCATTGTGGTGGTGGTAGTGGTGATGGGGGGAGGGGAGACCCTGGAATCTCAACATTTGTTCCAAGGAAGCACACAGATCAGGTCTTTCCTGGCATCACCTGTGGTCTAGGGGATGAAAAATAAAATACTTTGCAGTACTCACCTCACAGAATTATTGTGAGGAAAATGCTTTGGAAAATGTAAATTATTACTGAAATGTGACTTGTTAATTATATAACTCTTTCTTATCATTCCTATGCAAGTCTTTAAATTTTAACATTAATAATTAATTATTACTTAATTATTATTAATTAAACATGAATAAGTATCATAGAAGACCTCTGATAATAGTCAAATAGGGAAAGGATTGTTATGATTTAAAAAAAATGGATTACCTAGTAGCAGGAGTGCTCTGTATTCAGCGAAGCTCCTTCTCATACACGAGACCTGCCTATTTCTAGGACTCTACCTAAAGTCATTCTACCTCAGTGGAATTGGGCAGAGTTCTAGTTTGTGCTCATCTGGCATAACCTTCGAGGAGCCAGGAAACAAGAAGACTTGGAATAATGATGATGATGGTGATGATGATGATGATGATTGCTATTGGTAGTTAAATAGTACATTAAGATTGTCACAGCCAGAATGACTATTGTCCAACATTCCATTAGTGGGGCACACAGGAGTGGAAAACCTCTGGAAAATGGGTTTCTGCAATGACGTCACTCCCTGGGAAGCCAATGGAGGTGGGATGGAGCACTAAGAAGGGGAATAGGGAGAGTCCATATAATTTATTTGGGGGTATCTGGTTATTGGAGCACTTAATGGGCCTGGTGTCAGGAAGACCTGAGTTCAAATATGGCCTCAGACACTCACCAGCTGTGTTGTTCTGGTGAATCACTTGATCTCTGCTTGCCTTAAACCCCTGGAGAAGGAAATGCAAACTGTTTCAGTATCTTTGACAAGAAAAACTCCTGGAATATAAAGTCCTCAGGGGCACAAAGAATCTGACAAGATTGAAAAACACCGTTTCTGGAGCTTAGTTACTTCAATTGGGCTAAGAAGAATAGAGCCATGGCTAATAACCTTTGTCTTGGGAAAACACAGGGCCCATGCCCCTGTGGTGGAAAGGACACAAGTCCCAAGGACCAAACAAACCCATATATATAGGGGTTAAGACAAAGTTGATTCTGTGCAACAGAGACTAGGAAGAAGCCAATGGCAGGTACAGTCCTGGGTAGGGAGTATACCTTCCGTTGGCTTCTTCCTGGTCTCTGTTGTACAGAATCAACTTTGTCTTAACCCCTATATTTACTTTCATTATACCACATATCCTTTCAGCCCAGAAACCTTCCTGATGACCCCACAGGTTACCCACTCTGCTTCTTTGTGAAAATTGGGCCCATTTCATAAATACAGACAGAATGGATAGTTGAGCCATTTTGATATTGTGGTTCAGTTAGAAACAGCATTTTTGGATCCTAGGCTCATGTGTCTCATATAAACTAATGGGAGGTGTGTAGCTGCAAGTATACCCAGGGTGGCTGCTAGCACAGGTTCCTAGATCTGCTTTTCTAAAGGAAAGCAACTCAAAATGGGTTCACAATCTTGCTTTAATCCAGCAGTTATCAACCTGTGGGTTATGTTTAATTTAAATACACCCTGCATATCAGATATTTACATTATGATTTGTTACAGTAGCAAAATTACAGTTATGAAGTAGCAACAAAAATAATTTTATGGTTGGGGTCATCACAACATGAGGAACTGTATTAAAGGGTCATGGCACTAGGAAGGTTGAGAACCACTGCGGCAAACATGTCATTTACCTAGTTCAGGGGAAAAAGGTTATCACCCAGACCTTCAGAGAATACAAACAGATTATAAGCAGACAAAAAATGCAGACAGAGAAACAGACCAACAGGCAGGCTTCCAGTCATCTGACCATTACATCCATACCTAGTCAGTTACCAGAGAGGGAACCACCAACATCTGGGTTTTCAAAACCAGGGGGCTCAATGGTTGCCCAGAGCCTCACTGGGCCAAATCACACAACTCTTCCCAAAGTGTGCCCCAAAGCAAAAACTCACATCAGGGTATACACACTCTTCCCCTGTATCAGAGAATGTCACGGCCCTCTTCACCCATTGCCCAATCACAAAATAATAAGGCATGGGCATTCCTGAAGAACAAGCCTCCCACCACAGGCTCCATGTGACCACATTCAGCCTAATAGAGAGCAGAGTATTTTTTTCAAATCAGGGAAGGTTCTCAGATTCAATTAAGCCTATTAAGTGGCCAAGAGGCAAGGGATATCTTCAGATTCCTATTACAAGGTGGCATAGCTGAATTGTTCTCTGCTAGGTCCTTTTTTCTCTACCATACTGTAATAGCTTAAGACTTCTTTTGTGGCTAGCCCAGGATTATTATGACAGATAATAATTGCCTTGAGAACTCTATAGCTGGCAACAGCTAAATGCCTTTGGGTGGATGGGGATGTGGGTTCAAACTCTGATGCATGGATATCTGGAAAGGCAGTATCTCCAAGAGGAGTATGTGGGGGACCCCAGATGTCCAAGAGAACCTCAAACCTGAAAGAAAACTATGCAGATTACTTCCTCCTGGAGCTACCAAGAATGTCTTTACAGATCGAAGGAATATTTTTGTTCCTTGATAAGAACAAACACCATATTTCATTTGCTGGAAAGGAAGGGAAGGGAACAGGCATACACACATGTATATAGGTGTGTATTTTTGCATACATGTGTATATATGCATATATGTTTGTGTGTATGTATGTATGCATTGCCAACTATGTATCTGGCACCGTGCTAAATGCCTCACAAATATTTTCTCATTTCATCCTTCCAACAAGGTAGATTCTATTATTATTCCCATTTTAGTTGAAGGAACTGAGGGAAACAAAGGTTAGGTGGTTTTCCCAGGCTCACAGCTAGTAACTGTCTGAGGCTTAATTGGAACTTGGGCATTTGTGGCTCCAGACTCTGTACTCTATCCACGTTGCCACTGAGCTGCCTCCCTCGTATCAGATTTACATTCTCTGAGAGCATCTCATATATCTCTTCTTTTTCTGCTAGCTGCTTTGGTTGGTTTCGATTTTGCTATCATCATATGCCCTCAGGATATCAGTCACAATGAAATTCATCAGTACAAAAATTGCATAAGCTCTGGTTCTCATACCTCATCAGTGCCTCAGTTTCTTCTGTACCTCTGTTTGGAGAACAAAGGATGCAGCAAAAACTCCTCCCCAAACCTCTTAGAATCCCACCCACTTCATTGTTTCCCACCATTTGCTCTGCTTAGTTTTGACTCCATCATCATCATGTTGAATATTCTCTGGCTCCCCTCTTTGTGTATTGTTTCTATCAGACTGCAAGCTCCTTAAGGGCTTGGCCTGGTTTTTTTTTTTTTCTTATTGGTTTACCCTGTATAGCACAGTCCCAGATACCTAGTAGGTCCTTAATAAATGTTTATTGTATTATATCTCAGGCATATCCTGGTAAATATTTAACAGCTATCTCTCTTAAAAGCAACTGCCACAAATGTACTTTGGCAGTCTTTTAAATTTAACCTACATCATTTACATGCTCTTTACTTTTTTAATGCTAAACAATGCACAGAACTATAAATCAAAACCTGATTTGTAGTATTTGCTGATTTCTAAGGTATAAATGCTGATACTGAAAATTTAACAACCAGCTCCAGCAGTTGGTTCTAATATATCCCTGGGTTTTCTCCAATTTAACCTGTATATCACTTGTTTGTGCATAGTTGTTTGCATGATGAATCTCCTATTACATTCCAATTCCTTGAGATCAGAGACTTTCTAAAAAGTCTCCATGATTTAGAAGACATATGTTTTTTAGTTGACTAAATTATATCACATTCAAAGTTGATTCGAAGGTAGCAGAATCTGGTATAATTTCTTCTTAAACTGTAGGCAGCAGTAGGGCCCATCATAGGTAACAAGCACATTGTGGCTTTTTGGAATTGATAAGGCTTCCTCCATTGGCTTACTTACACAGTATCTGTGTTTAACCTTCAAATTGCCCCCTAGCGCAAAAATGAAATTGTTATGAGTGCCCCAAGAATGAGATGGTGGAAGAGAGATTCTAAGCTAGCACCTGTCTTGATGAAACTGTGGAACAAGGGAGCAGGAATTATTTTGGGGTGGGACTTTTCTGCCCTAGATGGTTTGGAGGGGAAGAAGGAGGGTAGCTCTTGAAATCTCACTGCTTGGTTCATTGAGGGCACTGGGTGCAATAGAAGGCAAAATGGACTTGAACACTCTGTAAACTGGCCACAGCTGATTGGGGCTAGATTGATTATCTGGAGCCAAGGTGTGGAACTTTGATGACAGAAAAAAAGAAGCCTCAGCTAGCAGTTGTGCAGACTGCTTCCACCTGAGGTTGCTGAGCCTTTGAAGATAATGAAAGGCTCTGGGGGGACCCTGATCCATGTGTCTTTCTGTACCTCAATAAAAGCAATTGCCTGTTTCAAATTCTATGACACCCAAGTGCTTCATTTGTGCCAGATCAGATCAACCTCAGAATAAGACAACTAATTTCCAGTTAATTGATGGAGCAAACTTTCACTGTTTGGCTATGCATGTCTTGAAATATGTAGTATTATTTTTTCAGGCACTAAAATGTAGTTGGAAATGTTATTGCCTCTGTTAAGTCAACAGATGCAGATTCTAAAGAATTGCTAGATATGCAGTCATTTAAATGTTGGTGGTTTATGCATGCCCTAGAATTTCTGTCATTAAACTGGTTCCCATAGAATGTGTCACAGCATTCCCAAGTTAATGTTTCTTTGTTTTGGCAGTCCTAAAAGGAATGCCTCCACATTGGCATTTGAGGTTTTTTACAATACTGTATTTCTCTTCTCTTTTCAAATAGCCTTCATTTATATAGTACCTTAAAGTTATAAGGACTTTTGACATTGCCTTGCATTGAATCCTTCCCTCAGTCTTCTGAGGTCAGTCAAATTATTATCCCATTTTCATGAATCTGTTTAAACTATTAAGTGACAGAGCTGGAACTCAACATCCACTCTTCTGATTCTCATAACTCTTTACATTATGCCACACTTTTTTTTCTTTCTAGAACTGTAATTTGCCAAGCATATAAATGGATAATAATAAAAGTTGACATTTATGAAGTTTTTTCTATTTGTAAACTGAGATTCTTGCATTGAGGAATCAGTTTCCAGCTATAAGAAGAGTTTTATGCAGATGGCTTTGAGTCTAGCCTTTGGCCACATAATGAGAACACCGGACTCATTCAAGAAGACCCTGATATTGGGACAGATGAAAGGCAAAAGGAAAAGGGGATGACAGGGGATGAGATGGATCTATTTGTGTCATAGAAACAATGAACATGAACTTAGACAGAGAGATAAGGGAGGGTAGAAAGCCTGGTGTGCCTTTGTGATCCATGGGGTCACAAATAGTTAGACACAAATGAACTGCTGAACAACAACACAATCACACATTCAAGATATCATTCGAGCCTCACAATAACCCAGTGAGATACATAGTGCAGGTATCATTATCCTCACTTTATGGATGGAGAAACAGAGGATCAGAAAGCTTAAGTGACCTGTCCACCCATATGTAAGTAGGTTCAAAGTATTGGATTTGAATCCACATCTCTCCTGATTTCAAATCTAGCATTTATTCCTTTATACCGTACTTTACCAGAAAATTCCTTTAGAAACAGTCAGAAATTAGTATTCTAGGTTAAATATAGCCCTTTAAGGTTTGGTACATCTTTTCCTTATTTCTACCTAGTACAAGTATTAACATTTATGTTGATTTTACAGATAGGGAAATTGAGACAGAGAGACTTAACAAATCAAGGTTATTTAGCTACTAACTAGTAAAGCCAGATGTTGCTGCCCTTTGTGCTATTATGTGAAGAATTTGCTTAGTTTAATATGGACTCAAGGGTGTGCTGCAGCCAGCTCCAAATGGCTACAGAGAACTAGTTACTAAATTTTCAGTGTGATCATTTTACCTTGAAAGCCACAAAATGCTACAGGTCAGAGCTTGATTTATTGTTTTATTGATTGTCTAGACCAGGGGTGGCGAACCTGTGGCCTGGAGTCCACATGGCCCTCTAGGTCCTCAGGTGTGGCCCTTTGATTGAATCCAAACTTCTTGTTGGCCTTGAGGCCGCAGACTACCCATCTCTGGTCTAGACTTAATAAAGCATTGATAATGAAAATTAAACTTAAGTGTGTGTCCTGAGTACTTTTTTTTTTCTTTCCTAAGTTATTGTTAAGTGATTATCAGCATCCCTTGTATATGGTCAACATGATGATGAGTATTAATACACCGTTCAGAAGGGGGAAGCACTCTTGAGTGAGTGCCAGTTCAGTCATCCTTCTAGTCAGCAAGTGACATCAAGTTACTTTGGGTATGGAGGCAACATGGCACAATAGAGGTAATGCTACATTTGGAAGTAGAGAACATGGGTTTGAATCCTATCTTGGTCACAACATCTGGCGTCAATTTCTTCATCTATAAAATGAGAAGGCTGGATTTTGATGGCTTCTAATGTCATGTCCTGTTCCATAAGCATGATTCTATGATTCTTTAAACTTCTTGGTACAAGAAAACTCAGGAAGGAGTGGTCCTGTCAGATCTTGGATCAAAACAGTGACTTTCTGTCTAAGAAAAGGGCAGGACTTCCAGAAGTCTGGTCCCCAGAAAGAAATGTGGCTTAGGGAGGAGGGTGACTTTTTGTTCTTTAATTGAGTAAGACCCCCTTCTATTCAAAATGAACTTTTTCTTTGTAGGTGACCAAATTTTCTTCTCCCGTGGAACTGTAGTTGAGAAACAACCTTGGATTTTAGCAAGAAAAAGCATCAATAAGTAGATAGAACCTAACTTAAGCAGGAGAAGTAGTTGGGACCTGCAAGACAAGAGTCTTTTTTGAGGTTTTATTATCTCTATGATTCAGCTTCCAGTTGCTCTATGAGCCAGTCCCTACAATATCTTAAGTACTTGGACCTCAACAGATTCGTGGAACAAGTAAATTCAATAATCAAATGCTCCATCTCAGGTCTTATCATATTATTCTCATTTTTCAAGGGAGGGAACTAAGGCAAAGAGAAATCAGGTGACTTGTCCGGGTCACACAGCTAGTAAGTTTGAAGTGGTATTTGAACTCAGGTCTTCCTTGTTCCGGGCCCAGGGCTCTATTGCCTCTCCAGCTGGAAGATTGTGTTTAGTCAGTAGATTCTGGGGCAAGAGTGAGATAAAACATTGGTTACTCCTAAGGTACAGAAAGATTTTTCATTGGTTATCCACCTAGTTATTTTTCTACTCTCCTACTTAAGCATTAGGAGAAAGTATATCCTTTCAAAGCACTTCTTGGGAATTGAATGCAAACAAAGCAAGTCCATGCCTGCCCAGGGTGATGCTGCTTGTTAATTAGTTTGGCAGATGGGAGTGCTCTTGGAAAACAGATTCCAGAGCCCCAGGAAATTATTTTCACAGCCTTGAGGAAAAAAAAAAAAAGAAGAAAAGAAAACCCAAGAGGCTATAATCCAGTATGGTATCATTCAGAGTCTTTTTAAAGGTTTAGGCTTGTAAGGTGGTCAGGTGCCAAGTATAACTGGTGGGATAGCATGAGGGGTGCCAAGTGATGACCCCTAATCTAACTGAGTTGGCATCTGTTGTGACTTTTGGTGGGCATGAATATTCTGCCGTTCTCTCTCAGATCCTCAGGCATTCAGAGGCCTTTAAGACAAATTTCAGGGCTAGGGACCTCAGTGACTACTTGCTGCTTCATCTGCTTCTGCTGGCTGAGACATCTCTCCAGCTGCTTATAGACAGATACACTGCCATGAAATATAGTTCACAAAATGGGGCCTTACCAGCTTGTCTTTCCCAGAAGCAGCTGTCCTATTTCCTCTAATAACATAATAAGTTTGAAAGTGTGGCGTAAGCCCCAGGAGTGTATAATTAGGGACGACTGCCCACACAGACCAAATGCCTCAGAGGTATGTGAGGATTCTACATAATTATACATCTTGAGGGCTGGTGGGGAGAACTGTATTTGTCCATAGCAATTCTAGGTCAATGCTCCAGGCTGTGGAGAGAAAGATCAGTTAGTTTGGGTGTGGGGAACACTTTCTGGAAAATGAAATGAAATTGTCCCTTCTCCCTCACAAACTGATTATATGGTTGTGTTATAACTTCCTATGGATGTAAAAGTCAGAGAATTCAGGTTCAGATCTCAGTGTCTTGGCTTTCTAGCCTCGTGATCATGTTGTTGCTTAGTCATGTCCAACTCTTCATAACCTCATTTAGGGTTTTCTTACCAAAGATACTGGAGTGCTTAGCCATTTCTTTCTCCAATTCATTTTACAGATGAGGAAACTGAGGCAAACAGGGTAAAGTGACTTGTCCAGGGTCACACAGTTATTAAGTGTCTGAGGCTGGATTTGAATTAAGGTTTTTCTGATTTCAGGCCCAGTTCTCTATCTGCTATGCTACCTAGCTGTCCAATCATTAGATTAGCTATGAATATTGCCCACAGTTCTGTCCTAGGTCCTCTTTTCTTTTCTTTTCTTACTATCTCACTTTTTGATCTCATCAGCTTCCATGGATTTAATTGTCATCTATATATAATTTCCAAATTTATATATTTAGCTCTAGTCTCTCTCCTGAGCTTCAATCCTGAACTATACATTGGAAATGTGGAAATGAATATCCTACAGGCATCTGAAACTCAGCATGATCATAATAGAATGTATTATCTTCCCAATATACTTATCTTTGAACTTCCTTATTATTTAAAAAATACTATCCTCCCAATCATCCAGGATAACAACCTTTGTATCATGTTTGATGCTTCACTCTCTTTCATCCAACCTATTCAGTACTTTGTCAAATCTTACCATTTCTACTTTCACAGTGTCTTTTTCATAGGCATCTCCTTCTATCTACTCATGTGGCTATCACCCTAGGTCAGGCCCTCCATTATCCCTTCTCAAATATACCATGGTAATAACATTCTAATTAGGCTCTTTAACTCAAGTTTATTTCCTCTCAGATCCTTCTCCTACTCAGCTGCTAATATGTTTTCTCTAGAGTATAGGTGCAGCATGTCATCTGCCCCTACCCATTGCCAAGTCTTTCCTCATTTTCAAAATCTCTGAATATCTGCAGGCTAGAAGTCAGTCTCAGACTGACTTCAAAACACTGATATCCATGGAGATGAAGGGAATGGGTACGTTAGTTGTCAGTGACAGTTCAAAGGCAAGGGAATATTCTAAAAATTATGGAAGAATGGAGGTTATTGATTGTGAAAACATAAGCCACTTCTTTAAATCTTTCTTAAGTCTCCTTATTGGGTTTGCTGCCTCCTGCTGACATCTGGGTACCTATACCTAAGGAGTAAAGTTCAAACTATGTTTCTGTAGCTAGTCAAGGTTGTTCACAATCTATTACGACCTTACATTTTCAGTCTGATTTCATATTACAATCCTTGACACACTTTCCACTATAGCTTGCTTGAATAGACTGTTTGTACCTGACCTGTGATAGAGCTTTCTGAACTCATATTGGTGTGATCAGCCACAGTCACATATACACTGTACATTGATTCTAGCATTGTGATGTCATTCTGGTTCTCTTCTAGTACCAAGGAAAACAATGAAGGAGCCTGAACTTCTTAACAACCACATATGCAACCCACATTCTTGCAACATCCAAAGCTTAGCTCACATCCTATGCCTACGTCTCCTTTTCTGCCCCTTCTCTATTGCATTCCTACTTGTTCTTTAAAGTTCAGTCCTCAATAACATGCCCTTCAGCCTGTCTTCTCTGACATTCACCATCTCTATCTTACTTAACATAACGCATTGTTTGTCCTTTACTAATCAACATTCATCATAAACTATTTCATATTATGGTTATTGGTATTTGTGTAATCTATATTCCATGAAAATAGACCTTATGTAAAATTTAAATCTCCTCCAGTAGTGAGCACATTCATTTTCATAGACAACACCCTTACTAAATGTTTGTTTTGCACTGAAATGAACTTATTTATTTCAATGTGTTTGCTCTCAGAGATTTGTTTTTCCTCCTCAAACTTTCCAAACCAGTGACGTTAAATAGAAATGGGCCACTAAGTATATATGATCCATACAGATTGCTTATTGACTTAGAAAATCACATATTTACCATTATCTATGTTCTTTTGTATTTTTATTTATTTTCTTAAATGTTCCCCAATAACATTTTAACCTAGTTTGGGCAGTATTTAGGAATGTTGCCAGGCTGTATGGCCACTGTTTGACACCTCTGGTCTAAATTCTACTTTCCAAATGAATGAATATTTATTTGTTAAGTTCTCAGGTTGTGGGCAAAAAGTAAACATATTTTTAAAAAGCATTACTGGCTTTTTCATGCTATTCTATTCTACATCATATAGGAAATACATGTGTGTGTCTATCTGTCTGAAGATATCTTATGATATGGGAGACAGCATGAGCAAAGGACATGGAGGTGGGAGGGGGCAATATGAGATTAGGGAAAGGCTAATAGTGTTGTCTGACTCAACTGAGGAGGGTATGAAAAGAAGCAAAGTTAGAGAAAGTTAGAAAGGTGCAGTCTCTCCCTCTTTCCATTTCTCTCTCTCTCTCTCTCTCTCTCTCTCTCTCTCTCTCTCTGTCTCTCTTACTCACCCTCTCTTTGCCATCTCCATCTCTCTCTCTCTCTGTATCTTTGTAATGGCTAGTATAGGAGTAGTTCACACCTTGTTCCAGCTATTGAATTAACACCTTGTTTTAGTCTGTTCAGAAACAGAATGTGTGAACTCCACAACTTGTGAACTCCTGGGGAGGAGCTAATGACTATATAAAGGAGAGCCCCAGGGCTGGAGACAGCAGAAGCTGAAAAGAGGACTCTTGTGGTGGCAGAGTCAAGGGGAATACTTGTGGCATCCAGGCACTCTACGTTTATCTGTTCTGTGTTGATGTTTGTTTGTGATACTTTGTACAGAAGCCCTGGGACCTTACTGGAAGCCCTGAAAGAGGATTTTCTGGTTGTATGTTTACAGAAGTCCAGGAGCGGGGTTTTGCAGGTCCTGGGACTACTGATGATTTGTGCTGACCTCTTTGACCTTATTTGTGCATCAGTGTTGATTTCTATGTTGATGATTTGTGTTGAGTTCTCTGACCTTGGCATGGCATTACAGTCTTATTTATCTATCTGTCTCTGTCTCTTTCATTGATCATTTCCTGTTCAAACACAATAACACAGTAAGCTGGGTAGTAGTTCCTGTACTATGTCTGGCCCTGGATCAAAAGAGGGTGACTTTTTATATGGCAGGAAGCTATTTAGACTACATGGGAACCTGAGCTTCTGTTCAGAGAAAGATGTCTCTGTTAAATCTAGTTGGTACTTGTGGATGTGGATATGTATAGGGGGAAGGAAGGAAAGAGAGAAGGATGGGAATAGCAAGAAGGAAGGGCAAAATATAGAAAGTAGAAAGAGGTGGGGGGGGAGGAGGAGAGGGAGAAATAAGAGGAGGGAGAGAGAGAGGCAAAAGGGGAAGAAGGAGATAGGAAAGGGAAATACAAGACTTCTTAAGAAGGGGGAAGGGGTGGAAACATAGAAGGGAGGGATTAGAAGAGGAGAAAAGAGGGGTAAAAGGAAAGGGAGGGACAGAAAGGGGAAGGAAAGAGAGAGGGAAGAGGGACAGGAGGAAAGAGAAGGAACAGAAAGCAATAGAGAGAAGGAAAAGAACCACTTACACTTAAGACAGAAGATAACAAAAGCTATCTGGAGCTGAGAATAATATACTAGAATGTCCCCCAAATATGCTTCCTCACTGGATAATATTTTAAGATGACAAATAAACCCATAAAACTCAACCAGATCAGCATTTATGGGAAAGAAAAAAAGTTACATGTGGCTGTAGTAGGAAAACATTAATGAAACCTTGCAAAATTAATGAAATAAAGAACTACATCTTCTGATAGTATTTACAATTTTGGAAATATCTGAGTGCCATATTCCTCTCTCTATTCATTTCTTTGAGTGATGATGAGTCTCAGCTTTTCCTCTCTTTCCCTCATGTTATTTTGTCACTGGGTAGCAGTAGAGTAATACTGATAATATTCAAGGATGTTACAATATGCACCAAAAAACTTTAATGTAGAATAGAAAGGAAATGTAGTTGTAAACTCAGACCATGTCTCTATTTTATTTAACAATGTTTCCTATATTAAGACTTCATTTTATTTGGTTCTTTGATGTTCAGCATCTTTTATTTCTTAGATTTCTTTTTTTTCCCTGCTGAAATCAATATAACATCAACCACATAACTTTACTAACCATCCATCCTGTGATCTGTGAAAAAGCATAGAAGAGGGTTGATTTAAACCAAGCAATCTGATTTAAAATTCACTATCCCATCCTCTCTGGTAAGAATATTTCTATGTATTTGGATTCAGACTATAAAAGTACATAATATCTGAGCTGGAATGGACCTATGGGATAATCTAAGCTAACTGTCTGCCTCATTTTACAAGAAAATAAAATGAATCCCAGAGAAGTGGAATGAATGGCCCAATGTAATATACTATAGTTACTAAGTGACAGATCCAGTGCTCAAACACAGCTTTCACGTCTCTCAATCCAATATTGTTTCTTTTTATGTTTTCCTCTTTTTGTGAGGTATCACTCACTCTTTCTGCTCTGTTACTCTCCCATTCCCCAAATAAAATTTGTCCCTTGTAACAAAGAAATAGAAACAAGGAAAACAAACCCCCACTTTGGACAAGTCTTAAAATGTGTGCCTCTGCATTTCTAGGCTGTCCTTAGCCTGTGTTTCTGCCAGAAAGTGATTTAAGTATGATTCACCAATAGTCTTCTAGAGTTGTTGATGGTCTTGGCATTAATCCTAGTACTTATGTCTTTCATAGTGGTTTTTATTATGTTGTAGTCATTGTATACATTTTTATACTAGTTAATATATTACATTGACTTGAATCTGTAATCGAATCAGAGATATTCTCACCTGATAAAGGTATTAGAGAATATAGTATCTTTGTTGTTCAGTCTCTTCAGTGGAGTCTAACTCTTTGTAAGACCATCTGGATTTTTCTTGGCAAATATACTGGAGTAGTTTGTCATTGTCTTCTTCAGGTCACTTTACACATGAGAAACTGAGGCAAACAGGTGACTTGCTCAGGGTCAGACAGTAAGTGTCTGTGACCAGATTGGAACTCATGAAGATGTATTCCTGATTCCAAGCCCACTGCTCTATACACTGCACCACGTAGCTGCCCTATACAGTGTCTATACTCCATCAATTTCTTGTTAGTTATATTAATTATGATTTGTGGAGAAGTGTTATTATTTTGAATGGAATTTATTTTTCTGTCTTTCAAATTTATTTTTCTGTCTTTCAAATAATTCGTTATAATATAGAACAGCAAATTATTTGTATGTATATATTTAATATTCTGCTACTTTGCTAAATGTAATTTTTGTCATTTAAAAAAATTGAAACTCTAGGATTCCATGTCAACCATCATATAACTTATCAATTTCTTTTTCTTTTTTTTTTTTAATCTTATTGCTATGGACAGCATTTGTGGACCTATGCCAATTAATAATGAAAACTGGATATACTCACTTTATTTCTTATCTTATTGGAAGCATCTCTATAGCATTCTCCAGTATCTTTCTGTTATACTTAATGTTTACTCTTGGATTTTAATAAATAATATTTACCGTATTAAATAAAAGTCCATTTTCCAGAAGGTTTATATGTATATAGATACAGATATAGATATAGATGGTACAAAAATCTACATTTATTGAAATAAACCTGATTTTAATCTTTTTCACAAATCATATTATTTATTCTGTTTATAGTTTTCCATACCCTTCCTACCCTTCATTCCTGTTATATCAGCCTCATCATAGGATATAATCTTCCATGATATGTTTTTATAATCTTGTGAATATTTCATTCAAAATTTTTACACCATATCCATTGAAGTTATTTGTCTATTTATTAAGTGCTTATCACTGTGATAAGTGCTGGGAATATAGATGCAAACAAAAGGAAAAACAATTCCTACCCCCAGGAAGCTCACGTTCTAATGAGGGAAGACAACACATAAAATGGAATTGAAAAGAGTATGTGTGTGTGTGTGTGTGTGTGTGTGTGTGTGTGTGTGTGTGTGTGTGTGTGTAGAGATTCCCATTTGAGTGTTCCAACCCTCAGCCTTTATCCTTGATTTCGTCTCATTCTCTTGGTGTTCCATCTCAAGTTCTGGCCCAGTCTCTGCCTCCTCTCTTCACAGTCTCAATCAAAAGTGCATTCTCTGCATACTGTAGTCCTGGTAGGCTGTTTGAGAACAGAATGATCTAATGTCTCCATCAAGGACTTCCTCTCCCCACCATTTCTAGGGAGCATATTGATGGAGCATATCTGTGATGATTTGCTTCCACAGGGTAGAGCTAGGAGGAATGGGTGGAGAGAGAGAAGGAAACATTTCCTAAAAATTTTAGCTATGTACTAATAGTGGGATGACGTGATATGGGAGGTTTAGTGTCCCCTTTCAATGGAAGTCTTTATGTGAAGTCTATGTAATCACTTGAGAGATATGTTGTCACCATAAATACCAGTTGGGGTATAGATTGTACTCAATGGCTATTGAAGTCCTTTCAAAATCCCACCACTGTGATCCTGATCCTGAGTTTTACTCACCCCCTCATTTTACAATTTAGGAAATGGAGATTCAGGAATATCCATTAACATTCCCATTACATGGAAAAATGAGGTCTCAATTCCCTAAATTCTAATTTATAATCCAGTGGTCTTCCTGTGATCTTACACAATCTCCCACCAATTAATTGGAAGGCTCTGTCATTAAATCTTATTACCAAATTGTCTTGTTGCCTCTTTAAGAAGTGGGCATTAGAGTCTCTCTTGCTTTTACTAAGACATTTTGTAATTCCATAGGCTCCTAATTAAAATGAATACCTTGCAATAGCAATTTTTTTTTTACTTGTAGTGTGGCTTCTTATACATATTATAGGGATTTTTTTTTTCTTTTTAAGTGGAAATGATAGTCTTTTTAATTGAAATGACAAATAACTTACTGATGGATTCTTTGGTCATAACACAACCTGTGTCTTTATGAGGTCGATGTATTCAGCTGTGCTTGGTTATCTGCCCCAAGATGTTTTTTTTTTCTTCCTCTGTGTACTTTGCCTATAATAGTCTATATATCATGAAATACATAAAGAGAGGATGCTCACAGGTTGTGGGTATATTTATTTTATTGCTTAGATTGCCTTCCCTGGATCCTCAAAGAACCGATTTGGCAGCAAGCAATTTTAGATTTTGGGTTTGTGTGGAGCCTGGGATTCTTGTGCCAGATTTATTATTAAGTAAATATGTGACCTGGAGCAATTTAGATAATGTTTTCACTTTAGCTTCCTCATCAATAAAATGGGAATAATGAAAGATCCTTATCAGGGTTGCTGGAGGTAAGAGATGAATTTAAATAGTGTCTGAGAAGGTATGCTATTTTAATTATTTCTTTTTATTTCTGAATATGTCCTTCCTTTCTCCTCCTCAGAGTCATCCATTATAACAAAATATATAAAGGAGAGAGAAAAGACAGTCCAGTAAAACTAACACACAAATCAATGTAATATGATGATATATGCAATAACCCAGTTAGCAACTTCTAAAAATAAAAAAAGAGAACAGGTACATTTCTGTCTCTCTTCTTCATTTTCATTGACATAATTACATAGCACTCAGTGTTGTTCTGTTTTGATTTGATTTACATTGATGTAGATATTGGGTGTATATTGTCTTCCTGGTTCTGCTTATTTCACTTTTGCAGAAGCATTTATAAGTCTACCGAGATTCTTCTCTGTCTTCATATTCTCTATTTGCTAAAGCATAGTGAGATTCCATTACATTCATTTACCATAATCTGTTTAGCTTTAGCCAAACTCCAATTAATCATATTTACTTCCTTTCTACTTTCTTGTTGCTACAAAAAATAATTCTGTGAAATTTGGTTGTATATAATCTATTTCTTTTTTTTTTATCTTTGATCGCTTTTTGTGTGTTCTTACCAGTATAACAAAACACTTAAAAAAAATAAAAGGTATTAGATTAATCCAAAGGATTACTATTCCTATTTAAGAATATTGAGAAACTGTAGTGGACTGTACTGTAGTTAGGCTTATTAATAAACATTGAGATTGAGCCTGAAAATTTAAGTATTTACATCAGTCTGAGTGAGATAAAGGAAATGTGAATGCATTCAGTCAAAAAATCTTGAGAATAAGTCTCTATATGATCACTTATCAATTCCAGATGTTAAGCAAGGCATTTTTATTGCTCTGAGTCTTATTTCTTTATCTGCTATGTGGGAATATTAATATCCTTGTAGCCAGGTTGTTGTGAGGATTAAACAAAACACTATATATAAAGTTATCATTATTTTGCTAGCAATATTTTCCCTCACTAAAACCTTGTGTATATATTGTCACATGTTGGTGATCATGGACTTGCAAAGAGTTTGTCAATAGAACCCAAGATTCAACAGTGTCTGACTAATTGATAGGTGTTTCATAAATGTTTTTTGGTGATGGACTATCTTAGCTTATTGTCTAGGGAACAACCTAGCTCAATGTAGAGGGGCTTACCACTAGAAAAATGAGCACTGGGGGGTGGAACCAAGATGGCGGTGTAGGACCAGCAAGAAATCACAGCTCTGACACAGCCACATCAAATACCCAAAAAATATGACTCTAAACAAATTCTAGGTCGCTAAAACGCACACAGATATATTTCCTGCTGAAGGCAGCTCAGCTCAAAGCAACCATTTCAACTCTGAGAGCAGAAACCAGCCTAGCCTGAAACTTCGGTTTTTGCCGGCTAGACGAGCCGAGCCCTGCCTCGGCTGGAGCTTCAGGACAGCAGATCTGCAACAGCTGTGCCAGTATCCAGAATAATCCAGCCACAAGAAAAAAGGACTCA
>CM053592.1:42123439-42142764 GCA_028646515.1 Pseudochirops corinnae | reverse complement strand
GATTGGGGGAGGGGTCATATAAGGGGATGGCTGTTTTGAGGATGGGGGTAGGGGAAAAATGAGGAGAAAATTTGTAACTCAAAATCTCATGGAAATGAATGATGTAAACTAAAATAAATAAAATAAAATATTTTTAAAAAAAGAAAAAAAGGAGAAAAACGAGCATTGGGTGAAGAGGTTGGTTTTGTTTTTTAATTGTTCCCTTCAGATAAACTTAAAAAAAACCCCACCATTAACTAATGCTGATGAAATATCATCATGATATTATAGTGCTTCGATGATGAGCCTTAAAGTATGGTGGTTTCAGTACTACCCTCAATCACATTCAAGCCTTTGCTTTGACATTATTTAGGTTCAGTCAGTCACTGTCAAACTCCTCCCTATGTCTTTTTCATTGAATCTTTATAGAGGCTAGAAATTAACCTTTAGAACTAGCTATGCCTAGTAGTCACAGGCAGAATTTGTTTGAAATAGAAAACCAAAGCAAACACCTTTTCTGGTATTTGTCCTTTAGATGAATTATCTAACTCAAGTGGGCACAGGATAGTATAGTGCTGTACCTGTAGTCAGGTGAAGGCTGGTAAATTTTTAACAACTAACTCTCAAAAAAAAGTCCCTATAATAAACTTTTAAGTTCAATCTGTATTATTAACATTTTTTCATCATTTTCTAAAGTCTAGATAATCTACAAACGAATAAATTGAACCTTGATTGGAAGTAATTGGAAGTTTTCAATGTATAGTGCTACACTGAAAATGAAACAATTACCTTTTGTGAGGTAGTTCAAACTGACTCCAGAACACTAGTATTAGGAAAATAGGATTTGAATCCCAACTCTGATACCAACTCTATGTCCATAGTCAAGTCACTTTAACTCTATAGATCTCAGTGTCTTCATCTCTACAACATGATTTGTAATAATAGATGATATAATTTGTTATGATAAAAGCACTTACTGAAACATGGGTTGTTATAAACCTCAACAGGGAAATTTTTCCTCATTGTAAGGGAGTAGAATCTTGAAATGAAAGATTTTCTGGAGATCTCTTATTGAAGAAAGTCTCAGTAATGGGTGCATATAGTTAGATCTGGAAAAGACCTTAGAGGCAATTGAAACCAATGCCATAATTTTGCTGTTGTTGATAATTTTACAGGTAGGCTAGTAAGGACCAGAGAAGTGAAGAGACTTGCTAAGACCATTGGGTTAGTAAGTATTAGAACCAGTATTTGAATCCAGGACCTTCTCATGTCCAATCCAGTGAGTGCTGTTTCCATGACACTGCCTCTCAAGAAATGTCTCCATAGGAGTGGCTAGGTGATGCAGTGAATAGAACATCAGCTTTGGAGGTTAGGAGGACTTGAGTTCAAATCTGGCTTCAGACACACTTACTAGCTGTGTGATTTTGGGCAAGTCACTTAACCCTAATTGCCCTCCAAAAAGCAAAAAAAAAAAAAAAAAGTCTCCATATAGGGATCATTACACTTCCCCTCCCTCCCTTTACACTAGAATCTTTCCTTCCCAGATTCTAGAAGAACTATTGTAGGGCAGTGTTACTATGAATAGTAATCTCTTTGCATACTCCCATTACTGGAGTAGTCTGCAACTCATTTATACATTCTCATCTTGTGGGATTCTTATATGAACCCTTCCACTGATATGCTGTAAAAGGATCCAATTAACATACTGAAATGCTTTTCTCTCTTTACCCCTCCTCCAACTTTTTAATATTTTATGCACACTGGTACAATACTTGGGTTGTCAATGCATTATGTCTCATTCTTACCACTTGGTTCCTCTCCTTTCATCATGTATATTGCTAATGATACCTTATGTGTATACAGCATGGTACAGTAGGTGGATAACAAGTCTCAATGCCAGGATGATAAAAGTTGAAATTTTAAAACTGGAAAAGTCACAAGCTTTCTGTTCCTTGACAAATCAATTATAATTATTTGTTTTTGTATGCAACAAGGAACATATTGAAATTCAGTGTTTCTTGATACTACTTGATACCATTCCATTAATTGTGTGAATTTGATGATATAGTCTGTTATATGAAATCACATACAGAAACTTACATGGCCATTTTTTTTTCAGATTTTCATTAATAATTCTCTTAATACCTACATAGATTACTTGAATAAAGACAATAGAGATTAAAATTAATTCTGAGTGAAGAGGTGGCTTATTAGATAGAGAATTGCTAGTCTTAAAGTCAAGAAGACCTAAATTCAATTCTGAGGAGACAGAGAGAGACAGAGAGAGAGAGAGAGAGAGAGAGAGAGAGAGAGAGAGAGATTGCTATTTGTTATGTAATGAATATAGGTTCATAGATTTAGAATTGGAAGGTCTGTTTTGGAGCTCATCTAACTCAGTCTTTTAAATTTGAAAATGAGAAAACTAAGACCTAGAGAATCATTGTGATATGGTCAGGTCTCATAGGTAGGAAACAACAGTCAAGATTTGAAACCAGGTGTTCTTATTTTAAACCTAGCTGCTCTTCCTATGCTACCATTCTCCTCTAGCAATTTTTTCCCCTGGAGGTGGAAGGTGAAGAGCAGTAATAAGCTTTTCTCAGATATTTTATATTCATTATATGTCTCCCCATGTGTAAGCTATCTTAAAACTGAATCAGTAAGTGCTTCTAAATTTGTGTTTCTTTCAGGATAGATTTCTTTTATCAAATCTAGTTGCTTCTGGAATTCTTTGTAGTGGTCAGATTTCTGGCCTTTTTTTTTTTTTTTTTTTTTTGGATTTTCTGTTTGCCTATCCACTTCCTTCTGGTATTTTGTGAGGTGATCTTGTTCATTATTTCCGTTATCCTCAATAATATTTCTCAGATGACCTTGTACTCTAAACCAAGTTGTTCTTATATGCCATGTTTTTCTAATACCAAAAATTTCTGATATTTTCCAGTCAGGTAATTTCTATACTCTCTTGGCTTAATTAAAGTTGTTACTGTCTTACGTTAGTTAAACTTTTCTTTAAAATAGTGAATGAAAATAGGAGGGAATGTCATTATTTTTTTTTCCATTTCTCAATTCTTAGTTAATAGCTTTTTTTGGTGGTATGTTATAGAATTTTTCATTGTATGAAATTTCTACTCATTTTTGTTTCATTGAGTTCTGATTTTGATCCCTGTCTTACTAGTTGATGATCTTACCATAAATAGACTTATGAAATAAACACTTAGCTAGGCAATAATTCATTTCCTATCAAATATGGTCAATTTTATTTTATTTTGAAATTTTTTTGAAGGCTTTCCATATTTAGTGCCTTTAGACACATTGAATAAAATGTTAATTACATGCAAGCTTTAGGCTTTGGAGTAATGTGTAGACCTTTAGTCTTTTTGTCATTTCTTGGTCTTAAATCTGATTTCTAATCTCATTTTCCTTGTCTGCCTCTGTGCTTTCTTTGTTCTTTTGTAGTGCTCCCTGAAGTTACCTAGAGTTGTTATATGTTGTCTTGGACTGGAGGATCCTGTCAAGTTCCTAATAGAATTTATCTGCTTAATCTTGTGCTAGAATCTTGGGAACATAAGCTTTAATTATTTTCAAAGTGTATAGTGATCTTTTTTTTGCTTGTTTCTAGCATTTCAAGGCAAAATGACTAATTTTTCCCATGAAGTGATATTTCTTGTTATCTTGGGATAATCAATGAAACCAATTTCTCCAATTTTTCCCTCTCTGCAAAAATAGCTTGGGAACCATCTTTCCATTTATCTTTATCTATAAGTCTTCCATATAGTTCTAATTTAATTTGTTCCAAGAATGTTTGCTATCGACACTATTTGATTTATTGATACATTATTTTTTTTCATTATCGGTTTAAGTAATAAGTGTGGACTGCCATCGCCAAATAATAAACACCCATCATGCCTTCTCCTTAGACAGTGGAAAGACACAGACTATCAATAGGCCCATACTTGAAGCCTTTTAAATAAAGCCATCAGATCTTTTATTCCATTAGAGTAGGCCAAGGTCAAAGCCACACAAAGAGGCATTGCAGGAAGACTTCTGTGGATAAGAATGGCCATAATAAACAACAAACAAATCCATCTGGCAGCCTTTTATCTCTACTGAAACATGAATGAGGATACAATTGTTTATTAGGAGGTAATTCTTCAAAGACAATGGTTCAATTTGTTATAAATATAGTGCACCTTTCCAGACAATTAAAGACAAGGAATTTATTTGCCAATGGAAAGTACTTAATTGTGATATATGTTATTTATTTGTACTCTTCTACCTAAACTGCTTTCCATAAGAGGTTAAGATGGGCTATGCTATAAATAGGAATGTTTAACTCCTAGTAGAAGAAAGGAGGCTTAATTAATCTGGTGATGAATTCTATTTCCACAAATTGGATGTATATTCTAAATATATAGCTTTGTTGGCAACCAAAAGAAGTTATTGTTGTAATTTTAATGGTATGAAAATCTGAATTTCAGGAGAGTGTGGTAATTTTTATTGTCCCTCCCCTTCCCTCCACTGACTAAGGTGGTAGGACAGCAGAAATATTATGGTGTCATATCTGGAAAGCTAGTGTGATGAAAATGTGATTTTACTTTAGATATGGCAAGAAGGATTTTTTAAAAAATCATTTATCTGTAGTTATCTATAGATTTGTGGAGTTAGACATCAGACTTCTGTTTTAAGAGTTTCTGGGCACAGATGTAAAAAAAAATGACAACATATTAAGCTGAAGGTTGAGGTGGTTAGGGAGAAGTTTGCTTTGACTTGAACCTAGTATTTGGATTTAGAGTATAATTAGAAATTATTAGTTTTTATTCACATGCACACAAACACACAAGTATAAATGTATATATATATATATATATACACATATAATGTGTATATACTATGTGTATATTTTATATATACATAATTGCATATTCTATATACACACATAAACTTATACTAATATATTATAAATGCTTCATGTATATATATATCCATGTGTGTAAACATATATGTGAAACATAAATATATGTCTTTTAAAATGTTTTGAAGATGCTTTTCTCTTTAAAGACATTTTAAGCCACTTCAAGAGAAGAAAAGTAAATTACTTGGGTAACTCTAATCTGTTTGTATGCACTTGGTATGTCCAATTTCATCCTACTCTAGTAAGGTAGATTTCTAGACTGTAAGTGATTGATTGAATGTTTGCTAAGTGCTAAGTTAATTATTCATACAATTTAGGGTATAGCAGAAAAAAAGAAATAAAAAGATTGTAGGATACAGTTCCACATTTACAGTCTCAGTAGAGGAAACTCTCCTTAATTGTTTGGAGTGGCGAGAGGCAAATACAACATGCCTCTTATTTCCATTTAGCTTAAGTGTTTTTCCCCAACCTCACGAAAGTCTAATGGAAAGCTGGTCATCTATGTGCCAATTAATATTTTCATATTATGATAAAAACAATATTATTTTAGGTAAATTATTAAATATCTCCTTTAAACAATACACTGTGCTGTGGCCTGGGACTCTAAAAAATTATGTAGACTTTGCCTTCAATAATGGAATAAAATTTTGTAACAAAGGTATTTTCATATCTGTATTTTGAGTTGGTTTTAATATTTACACATTTATAATATATTTTAGCTGCTCAACTTATCTTTTGGATCGAATAAAACAGTATAGTTTTATGTATAATTTTTTATAGTTGTGTATATTTTACTAACTTTATTTTCATCTTATTTATTGAAATTTTATAAAAAGCTTTGGGAAGTTTATCTTGTTTATCCATAGATAATTCTGATTTGCTAAGAAACTATATGTTCTAAAAAATGGCAATGGACTACAGGACAAGGAGATTGGAGAATAAAGGAGAATTTTGTGCACCTATTTTCTTCAGTTCTGAATTTTGTCTATTAGTTGTAAAAATCCTATCTTTGTGAATGGCTAACGGTTATCCTTGTACTCAGTTTATTTACTAGTTATATTTAATACTATATGCAAAACAAAATAGATCTCTGAATTATTCAGATAACTCCAAATCCCAAACACCTTATTGGGGAAGAGAACAAAAAAATCTGCTCTTTATTTCATGGTTCAAATCCACTTTCAATATAATCGCTTTTATACTGAATGATTCAAATATCATGATTCAACCTTTTACAATCTGATTTCTCTTTCCAGAGTTATCAGTTATCTATTGCCAAAACTTGTGATCCTTTCTTTATCTTCATTCCTCTTGGCGACTTTGTAGCATTTGACACTGTTGACCTGCATCCCCTCATGGATAATTTAATTTCTCTGGATTGTTCCTTCTCAGTCTCTTTTTCATGGTAGAGGATAAAGATACCTGACTCTATAGTCAGAGAATCTAGGTTCAAATATTGCTTTTGCAACCATCCTGGGTGATATTGGACAAATCATTTAGACTTCATGAGCCTTAGTTTTCTCATTTATAGAATGAGGATGTTGGAAGAGCCTACTAGTTCCAGACATATGATCGTATGATCCACTGAGGATTTTCATTCAAATTATATTTCTATGATTATACTGCAAAGTTCTGTCCAGAGTTTTCTTGTTCTTTGTCTTCCACTATGGTATTTTACTTGACAGCTTCTTTAGCTCCCATGAATTTAATAATCATTCCTATGCAGATGAATCCCCTTTGGAAATTTCAAACTGATTATCCCATAAACATCTTAAAGCTCAACAAGTCTACAGCTGAAATTACTATCTTCTCCATTCCAATCCTTTCCTGTAGGGGTAGAGCAATGGGAGGCTACCTTTATTCAAACTTCCCTAATTCTGTCCATGGCACTGTCATATAGTGAAGACCAGTTGTGACTGCTATGGTGTCAGACACTGAGATGCTTCCCTGACCGAGGATGCTTACTTGGCCTAAAGATTAAGTATTGCCTCCCTCTCCAGATGCTTGCTGTGGCAGTCTGAGTTAAGTTCTCAGGTTCTCTGCCTCTTATTCCCTAGTAGGCAATTGAGAGAATATTTTCATTTCAGTGGACCATATTGCCACATTGCTTGCCTCAGGAGTGATTAAGCAAATATATAGAGAACTGTGTTAAATTTATAAAAAAATACAAGTCATTCCCTGTAGCATCAATGAAATATTTACAGCACCCATGATCACGATGAAGACTGTGACTATAAATATCACATGACATTCGATCGCAAATATACTAGATTCTCCACATAGAGGGCAGAACTGAAACATTTATTTTGACACAAGAAAACCAAATCCCAAAAGCAGTAAGCCTATTCCACCACAGCACCAAAGATATTAAAAAGAAATGATAGTGCTGAGAGCCACAGAATTCTTCAGCCTTCCCACAAACCAATATGAGATCAATATCTACTCATAAGCCTATCTGACTCCTTGCCTGAGTGTCCTTTCTCCCCCACCATCTCAATAGCTCTGACTACCAGCTTCCTGTGGGCTCAGCTTCCCTTCAGCAAACTCTTCCCACTACAGGCTCCATGTGACTACATTCAGCCCTTTAGGGGGCAGAGTTTATCTTCACAGCAGGGAAGCTGCTTGTGGGCTCTGCTCCACCCTTTAGCAAATTCCCTCCATCACAGGCTACATGTGATTGCATTCAGCCTATTAGGTGGCAGAGTTTACTTTCAAAGCAGGGGAGGTCTTCAAACTCCCCCCTAGGTCTATTAAGGAGCAGGGAAAATCTTCAAATTCCCATTCTCATTACATCCCCTAATTGAGAAATAGTCAAAGGATATTAACAGGCAGTTTTCACGTGAAGAAATTTAAGCTCTCCATAGTCATATAAAAAAAATGCTCTAAATCACAATTGATGAGGAAGATGCAAATCAAAACAATTCTGAGATACCACCTCACCTCTATCAGATTGGCTAATATGACAGAAAAGTGAAATGATAAAAGTTGGAGATGTGAGAAAATTGGAACACTAATGTATTGTTGGTGGAGTTGTGAACTGATCCAAGCGTTCTGGAGAACAATTTGGAACTGTGCCCAAAGGGCAGTAAAACTGTACACATCTTTTGATCCAGCAATACTGCTCTTTGGTTTGTATCTCAAAGATATCATTATAAAAGGGAAAAGGACCTACATATACAAAGATATTTACAGCAGCTCTTTTTGTGGTGGCAAAGAATTGGAATTTGAGGGGATGCTGATCAATTGGGGAATTACTGAACAAGTTGTGATATATGAATGTAATGGAATAGTATTATTCTATAAGAAATGATTATGGCAGATTAATTTCAGAAAACCTTGGAATGACTTATATGATCTGATCCTGAGTGAAGTGAGAAGAACCAGGAGAATATTGTACACAGTAACACCAACATTGTGTGATGACTAACTTTCATAGACTTAGCTCTTCTCAACAATGCAAAGATCTAAGACAATTCCAAGGGACTCAGGATAAAAAATGCTGTCCTCATCCAGAGAAAGAAATATTGAGTCTGAAAGCAGATTGAAGCATACTATTTTCTCTTTTTTTCTTTCTTGTGTTTTTTTCCTTTTTTGTTTTGATTTGCCTTTCATAACATTACTGATGAGGAAATATGTTTAATATGATTGTACATGTATAACATGTATCAGATTACATACTGTCTTGCGGAGATGGGAAGGGAGGGAAGGAGACAAAAATTTGGAACTTCAAAACTTGTAAAAGTGAACGTTGAAAACTATCTGCATGTAATTGGAAAAAGTGAAATACTATTAAGTGGGAATAAAAGAAGTAATCATGCAGGTTGCTATTAGTGTCGTGTCAGGTCTTTGCCTAAAAACCTTATGCAAGTTTGAGCCCTGAGTATCTTTGGGCTTTGGATCATCATCTCATTCCACTGTACATCCAAACCAATAATTGCCTTTTTCTGTTCCCCATTGGCATCTGTTCTCCTATAGGTGCCATTCCAGTGTTGTAGAGTGTTCCTCTTCAGGAACAGTTCCTTTTTTCCCCTAAAGACACCACCAGCCTTCCATCCCCACAGGTTTATAATCTTAAGTTTCTCCTCAGCTCCTCACTCCCCACTCTCCCTCATATCTGAACTGTAATGAGGTATAAAGAGGAAACTCAGAGCCCGTCAAAATATCATGGCTATAGGTCATTACCTAAAATGATTCCATCTTAGATATTCAGGCATCACTAATTTAAATGTCTCCATCTAGAAAATGGAATATGCTCAATAAAGGGACCCAACAGACAACTACCCAGGTTTATATCCTTTTCTATGAATAAACAAGTATAATAGGGGAAAAAAATGTTTTATAGCAAGGGTCCTAAAGGCTTCCATCCTTGTTCCCTTTTCTTTCTTTTGATAGCATGCAGAGCAGGTAGAAGGTATGACATCCCTGGGGAAGTCTTCCTATGATACCAGGGCTGATTGTCTTGCTCTGTAACAGATCAGTCTATGTAGTTGTTATGGACAATTTCTTTATACATATAATATAGTCGTTGTCAGAGTGGGAGTCAGGGCAGATGTTCAGTATTTCACCATAGCTGTTTAAAACTGATTCAAGCTCCTAAACTGAAGAGTCTGTGAGGGCCTACTGGACTTGGCTCAGTTTCAACATCTGAACAGACCTTATTGGGATGCTGGAGAAGGAGGGCACATCTAACTGAGATGATGTTGGAAATGCTGGTGGGAGCATTCCCAGGAATTCCTGGGCAAGAATTCTTTGAGAAGGAAGAAAACAAACAGAACATGTAAATGTCTACAGTGAAGTCCCCCTAAAGACATTTCAGCTCTTGCGTGAATAATTCACTATATGTTAGAGAAGGTGAATTTGGGCTCTTGTTCCAGATGAGATGCGACAGAAGTTGCTTATAGCTGAGACCATTCTCACTTTACTGTTCCTACTTACACAGCTAGGCGAGAGTGGCTGAGGATAAAAAGAGCTCTGTCCTGCCTTGAGAGCTTTGGGCCAAAATAGAAAGTACTGCCTTCCTGAATGGTAAGAAAATGATGTTTTTAGGCCTTTCCTAAGTACACTGCAACTCTGATCAAGAGCTCATCATTCCTATGAAATCTGCATCTCCTTCTTAGACACTTAAATCTTAATTTTTTACTTTTTGGATCTCAATCAAATGTTCACTTCTGAATTAAATCTGCCTATCTCTTCTGAATCCCTTCCTGGCAATTGTCAAATGTAGTGAGAAAAACTTATGTCCTTAAAGGTTTTGCTCAGAGCTTCATAATCCTTAGAAATGTTATCTAGGTTCCTTCTAGTGCCCATAAATGATTGACTAGAATTGCATTTTATATCAGGTTTTTAAGTTCTTTGGAGGTTCTTGATCATGTACTTATTGTATGTTACAGAAAGAGGGCAGACCTCTCTATTCTTATGTGAGATTGATACAGATGTACCTCAAAATCCCTCATCAGTGAGGCACCAAATATTTCCTGTTTCTTCTTCCTCTCACCATTATGGGACAGTATCTTACCTGGTGGCAGCTATAAATCAAGATTAATATTCTGTAGAGTAAATGTGACAAATATATTATACTGTATGTTGACTGGCAAAACTCTCAAGTGAGGCCTGAACTGGCTTAAAGTATAATTGGGAAATGCTTAACAACATTGATAACAATAATAATGCAATAATAATTTATTAGGTGGCACAGTGGATAGGGTAGCAGGCCTAGAGTCAGTAAGACTCATCTTTCTGAGTTCAACTCTAACTTCAGACATTTACTGGTATGACCCTAGACAAATCACTTAATGCTGTTTGTCTCAGGTTCCTCATCTATAAAATGAGCTGGAGGAGGAAATGGCAAACCAAAAAGACTCTAAATGTGGTCACAAAGAGTCAGACATGACTGAAAATGATTAAAATAAATAATTTATTATATTAATTTGTAGTTTTCTCATACAATACTTGACTAGCAGAGATTTATTTCTATTTGAGTTTGACACAACTTCTCTAAAGTAGAAGTTTCAACCAAGGTCCATAACTCCCTTTTGAAAGAAATTTTACATCTTTTATATAGATCTATGTATAATGATTTTTCTTCCATTTTTTTGCTATGTCACATTCTTCTCCTTTCCATATTTCTACTTTCTTACTCATTGTCATATGTAAGAATTCTCCTTTGACTGTTTGTATACTTTTTCTTTTATATTTGCTCCATTGAGCAAGTCTTCCATTTTTTTCTAGTAATCCTTAATTTCCATCAAAATATAGAAATAGAAAAACATTTCTTCAACCCTTTTAATTTTTGCTGTAAAACTGAGATCAATTCAACTTTTGTTCACATATAGATAATTCATGTTCCTGTTATGAACACAGCCATAGCACCCACTCTGCAGGTCACTGCATAGTCTTCCTTTGACATAGTTCTGTGAAGCAAGACCCATTATGGATCTTTGTGTTCCTTTTGGGAACTATTTTGACTAACTTTTGTGACTTATTGTTGTAGACTATTGACGAGATCCATCTGCTATTGTTTTTACTGATATTACTATTATTACTGATATTCCAGATAATTCCTGAGATTCTAGACTTTGTGTATCAACTTGAAGGTCTGTTTTTTTTTAATCCAACAAAAATAAACAAAACTTAAGGATACAAGGCCCAAGAGTACCAGACAAAGAATACAAAGAAATGGAATTATTCAGTAATGTGTATATACCTTTGTTCACTATGTCTCTGATGTCCAGATATTTCCCCTTATTTCCCTGGATTCTGAGTTCCTTATGCTTAAAGTCATTGTGAGAAATGCTATGGATTTCTGCCCACTGAGATGACTGAGTTTAATTCAACAATATTTACCATGTGTCTATTGTGTGCCTATTACCATGCCAAATGCTGAGGAAGATACAGTTTTTTAATAAAGAATTTATAGCCTAATATTAATATTATTGATATTTGTGTTTCTCTTTTCATTATTTTTTTATTCTGTCAATGTGATATTCAGAAAGTTTTCTTTATAGTCTGTCAGTACTTTCAAATGGACATATACAATAATAAATCTTTTTCTTAGATATGAGTGATCAAGAAATTAGTAATGTCATATGATGGAAAACTCATGATATTTGAAGACAGAAAGCCTGAGTTCCAATTGCAGTTCTGTTTTTTGTTGTCTACTTCTGTCTTGAGATGGTCACCTCACTTCCCTTGGCCTGAATTATAATATGATTGAACTACAGGCTCTCTAAAACCTCTGATCCTTTGAATGAGTGAGTCAGCTGACTGAAGGAAGACTACAAAATGGTGCCATAGATGGCTTGTCTGTAGACTTAGAGTTTGCACCTTTCAGCAGAAGGGTTGCAGAAGCCACCATATCTTGATAACTTCAGTCTCCTCTCTCCTGAGTAAGTATAGAGACTTTTTTCACTAATTTTAAATCGACCTCATGTACAGTTTTTGGATAGTTTTAGTCTCGTTAGTATCCAAAATAATGAAAAATGTGAAGCAATTTTATTCTAAGCCATTCAAATGCAAGAAAATTGCCTTTTTTTGGTTCTGAATGATTGTATCATGATAGTTCTATATTAATTACAATTTTGGAAGAGAAACATTAGCATAGAGGTGAAAGAGCAACTAATTTGGAGTTAGAACACCTGGGTTCAAATTCTACTTTTAACACTTTTCCCTAGATGACTTTGGGCAATCCATGGAACATCTCTTGGTCTCAGTTTACTCATCTGTAAAATGAACAGGGTGAGCTAAACGGCCTCCGGACCCTCCTCCAGCTCTACATCTATAATCTTATGAGAAACACATTTTTTTTTTTCTGTGTTAAGTAGAAATTTACCACAATAAAAATAACTAATAATGAATTGTCTTTCTGTGCAATGAATGTGCTAAATAGTGGAAAGTATGATAATTTTGGGCTGAATAATAATATTAAATGCTCACATTTACACGGTCTTTACATTTTTTAAATTCAGTTTTATTGCCTCAACTGGAAGAGGTAGAGTATTATTTTTCCTTTTTTAATGATGAGGAATCTGAGGCCCAGAGGAGTGAAGCAATGAAAGTTACAAAAACAATTAACTGGCTGAGTCAAGATTTTAGGCCCAGTGTTCTCATTCTGAAGCCTGTATCTGCTCAATGGCTACTGTAGTGCATTGAAGACTCTGGTAGGTTGTTATTCTGTGTAAGAAACTGACTTCAGATAGTTGTTCTCAACACTGCTCATGGATGAATTTCTTTTTTACCATATAGTTCAAATTTAGTTGTTTTTCTTTCTTAGAATTTATAAAGAGACTTTTGGTGTGATCCATGCTCATTTAAAAAATATCAACACAGCCTATGCACATAGGAAGAAATGTTCTTCAGCAAATTTTACCTACATTGCAACATGTAATTAGATAGACAACCTTTGACGCAGCTTTGTGGCCCCATGTATAGAGAGTACTAGACTTGGAAAGAACTGACTTCAAATCCAACCCAAGATACTTACCAGTTTTTGATCCTGGATAAACTACTTAAACCTCTATTGCTCTCAGTTTCCTCAGCTGTACGATGAAGTTAATCATAGCGCATACCTCCAAGGGTTCTAGAGTGGATCAGATGAGATATCTGTTAAGTGTATGAAATGTTTACCATAGTGTCTGACACATATAGTAGGCATTTATTAAGCCCTTATTTCCTTCCCTCCCTCCCTCCTTCCTTCTCTCCTTCTCTCCTTCCTTCCTTCCTTCTCTCCTTCTCTCCTTCCTTCCTTCCTTCCTTCCTTCCTTCCTTCCTTCCTTCCTTCTTTCCTTCCTTCCTTCTTTCCTTCCTTCTTTCCTTCTTTCCTTCCTTCTCTCCTTCCTTCCTTCCTTCCTTCCTTCCTTCCTTCTTTCCTTCCTTCCTTCTTTCCTTCCTTCTTTCCTTCTTTCCTTCCTTCCTTCCTTCCTTCCTTCCTTCCTTCCTTCCTTCCTTCCTTCCTTCCATGTGTAAATTTCACAAGACCCTGCAGCTAAATAATAAACTGGGCCATTATTTGAATAGGAAAAAGAGAGTAAAATGGATTACATTTGGGAAACTGCTCATGGCTTTTCTCCAAGGTACATGATGTCACAAAAATTTCATATTTTTAATATTAATATTTATTGTATTACATGCCTGTGAAAGAGTAAAAAAAAAAAACACCTCGTTTCAGAAAATCACAATTGGAAATGATCCAAATGACAATAAAGACACATGTTAGGTATACTGTATATATTATTAGGGATGACTTACATATGAAAAGTATCATAATAGGTATCATCAAAGGTATGTACAACTGGAAAAGGAAGCAAGTAAATAACGTAATGAGAGTTTGGGACAACAAATGGGAAGTGCCTATACAGCACCTGTATGTGTCCCTTTAGGATGTAAAAAGACTTTTATCCATTTTTAGAAAGACATGGTTGAAAGTTGCACAGGATAGGCAGGCATGGCTTGTTTGAGATCTAGGCAAGGGGTCACGGGCAAAGTCTAGCCCACATCTGTGCTTTTGTCCTGTCAGTGGGCTAAGAATGTTATTATGTATGTATGTATGTATGTATGTATGTATGTATGTACCTATCTATCTATCTATTTATCTATATCTATCTATTTATCTATCTATCTATCTATTTATATATCTATATATATATATATCTGTGTGTGTGTATTTTAAATAAAGTTTTGTTGTATTTAAAAATGTAAAGAAAGAACTCTCAGGCCATATAAAAGTAGTTGGTAACTGGATTTGGCCCTTGTGCTTTAGTTTGCTGATTCTCAACTTAGATAGGAGAGAGGGGAAGATTTACATTAATAAGGTTATAGATTGATATATCAGATAATATAATAAAATCTTTAGTGCAATAAATTAAATTTATCTCAAGCATTTATTAAATACCTTCTATATGCAAAAACTTGACTAAGTATTGGGAATACAGATGAAAAGTAAAATAATCTCTTCCCTCCCTTAAAGAGTTAATATTCTGCTGAGAGGAAACAAAATGTACACAGAGAAGTAAATATAAAGTTTTATAAGCTAATACAAAGTGATTTTCAGGAAATTGATATAAAGTACTAACAGTGTGCGGCCTAAGGAGTGGGAGAAGTGGGATGGGGCATGTCAAAAAAGACTTCGTGGTGGAGTTGATGTGATCCACACTCTGAACAGAAGTAGGGATTCTAAGCAGCGAGAGTGGGGAGGGAAGACATTCTGGGCATGAAGGCCAGCTTATAAAACAGTATAGAAAAGTAAAACAGTAAAACAGGCCCCTTTCAGCTCAAAATCTATGGTCTATGAACCTCAGTGATAGCATAAGTATTATAATTATTATCATTTTACAGATGAATACATTTTGCTGTCTTCTTTAAAGTCACATGATTATTAATAGGACATAAAGCCAGTAATTATAAAGGTTTCCCAATATCAAGTTCTGTCCTCTTTGAATTAGAGGCTAAATGCCCTGGTGTCCTTTATCAAGTCAGTGGTAGAACTCAAGTAAGAATAGAATATTTAGTATGTTAGTCTAGACCAGTGGTTCTCAACCTTCCTAATGCCGCGACCCTTCAATACTCATATGTGGGCATATTTGCATGTGGGTGGACTTGCCTGGAGACGGATAGAGGAACAGTGTCTTGATTCCTAAGACCATCGGAAATATGTGTTTTCTGATGGTCTTAGGTGACCCCATTCGACCCAAAAAGGGGTCACGACCCACAATTTGAGAACCACTGGTCTAGACCAGTTCTCCAATTTTTGAAAGGAAGCATTGTGATCCTTTTTCGCTTCCAGAAGTGAACAATAGGAACTTCTATTTCCATAGGTGCACTAAAAATGGTTGGAATTTGAGGAAGTCAAATTAATCAAGCCTGACACTAATTTTAAGCTATTTTGGGGTAGATGTTAGCATGTGGTTTTATAAACTAGTGTTTCCATTCCTGTCTAAATGGACCAGGGTTGTCATAAAAAACACTGTTGTGAATTACTGCCTATTCATATGACCTAAGATTCAGCCTGAGGGACAAGAATCAACCCAGATCATAGTTGCTGTACTTGGTTGGTAACTCTACTCTGTAATTTGGGAAGTTAAAAAAAAACACAAAAACAACACCCATAACTCAATGGTTACCACATGGCAGAACCTTAGCAATTTGGGATTGAATTTTTTTTGCATAGTATTAAATCAACACATGGAAAAAGTCAAATAACATCTTTAATGCCCCTCATGTGTTCAGTTATATTCAAGGAAATGCTTATGAAGCATGATACTATTTAACTTGAGTGTGTATCTAATCAAATGCCTCATACACTTGATTTTTCAGGTCCCATTCACCTTTAAGCCATATAACAGATACATAATTTGTTAACTAGTGTAGAATTATGCAGCTGGTCAGACAGCTATGCTTTATTTGTCAGAATGCCCCATGATAGGCATCACATTGTACTAGGGGAAATCAATCCACAGCAATCTTTACTATAGTTCAATTCCATAGGATTTATTAAATTCCTGCTATGTGCAGGTACAATGTAGTGGGTAGAGAGTCAATAAGGTATAGTGGAAAGAGAGATGGTGCACTTAGCTATTCTTAGTGATCTAAGCAATGCTCTAAGATTCTGTTTCTAACCAGTTCCTGATCTACACTGGTAGAGGGAGTTGTCTGACTGGGAGTTCCCTACCCCACTGAAATCACATGTCTGAACTGCACAAAAAGGCAGGTCAATGTATCGATGCTGGGTATATGGAAATGAAAATTAAATACTCTTTGCCATCTAGGAAGTTACAAGCTACTGACTAGGGGATATAACATGCTTAAGTTACGTAAGTGGAAATATGATCTTATCTATCTGGATGTTCCCTTTAGTAGTGAAGAGCATAGCCCATACATACCTGAGCTTGTCCATGTCTCTGTAAGTGTTCACTGTAAGAAATCTACAAAATGTGGTGAAGATATTTCTTGCTTTCTCTTGACATGGCAAGACCATATACTTGGCAGTTCTTTCTCTCACCATATGAGACACCCATTTTCTATGAGCCCATCTATTAATAACACATTAAACATCTATTAACAATAATTAAGAGGTAAGTACATACAAAACAATTTGAGTAAATACAAAACAATCTTTTGTGTTTTCTTGATTCAGTAAATGATTTGCAGAAGACATGATACAAGAGCTGATCTTTGAAGGGACCTGAATTGTTGCAGAAAGAGACGAGTAAGGATGGTCTTCCAGGCGTGAGTTATAAGTCTCTACCAAAGAATAAAGAGGAAGATGGAAAGGTAAGTTCACAGTAAGTACCAAGAAGAGTGTTTTGGTAACAGGAAGGCTTTAATAAAGCACCAAGAGAAGTGGAAATATGTTTTTGTAAAGATTTGACTCTTTAACGTATATAAAATAAATGTCATCCAAGTTAATTAACTACCTCCTTTTGTAAAAGTTTAGTAGTTTGCCCCATAGTGTACTACAAAAAATAATGCTAATAAAGATTTTGAGGAAGTTTGTCAACTAACCTAGAGTCTATTCTTAAAGGAAAAGGTAATTCCTCAGTTTACTTAGTATATTACCCATTGTTTAAAGACTTGTATGTGTGCTTGTGTGTGTGTAATGTGTATGTGTATGTGTGTGTATGTGTGTGTGATTAAAGGGAGCAGCTTTGTCTCTCACTAAAACCTGGAGGTTATCATACTGCTAAATGACATCTGCCTTCAGTCTCTTAGATATTTCTTGAGTGAGATGAACAGCAAAGTTATTCTGCAGTATCTACCTTGAAGAGGATTGACAAGTCTTTCACTTGTCCTTCAGAGCAAGTCACTGTGACCAACGAAAAGAAACTGTGTCTTATGACAATAAGCAGAAGAGCTCTTTATACTGAAATTTGGTAGGTATAATCCATCAAACTCCACAGAATTCATGTTGTCCTTAATTTGTCTAAATCAGATCTCAGGTCTTGAAGGCTTTTGACCTTGAGCTCTTGGGACATTTCACTCACTTATTATCTACAGTAAGTAATATATCATAAATAAAAACTCTACATTGTTTCATGAGCAGGAATACCTTGCAAAATCTATCAACTCTACCTATACCTTGTGGAAAATATATGGTAAAACCTTATTTTTTCTTTATTTCATAACAGAAATTTTAAGGAAAATTTCCTGAATTATGTGATGCACTGCATATCACCTTAAGTAATATATTTGTAATTTGGTTAGTGTATAGATCTCCAGGTGTACAAACTCCTGGCATTGTAGCTTACAAAGCTTCTGTGGCTCCTTACAATCATATACATAAAAGCAGAAGGGATTTTAGAAGATAACTAATCAATATTTACTCATTTTGGAAATGAGAAACTGAGGCCCAGAGGTCAACTGATTTGTCCAAAGATGTACAAGTATTAAGTGACAAAGCTAGATTTCCATAAAGTCCTCAAACTCAACACACATAGATTAAGTGATTTACCCAGGGTCACTCATTACAAGCAGTAAGATTCAGAGCAGGGATCTGAACCCAGTTTATGTGAATCCAAGCATAATATGTTACTCCTTATGCCTGGTGGCCTCCACATTTCAGGAAATACTTGGGCTAAATTATCTTTTGTGGTGGATAAGATTCAATTCCTCTCTCTGAAGGAGAAAAATAAAAGTAAATGATACATTTCAATGACAGAATTGTGAATTTCCTACACACCCTATATTCCAACCATTTTCCTTGCTGACGTCCTAAACTGGCTTTTGGACAATAATTTAGTCTTCTCAGAATCAAGTGTTTGTCACATAGCAGCAGAACAAACAAAGCCTCAGAGATCCACTAAATACAACTAGTTGTAAATATCCATGTTTTTCAAATGTTTTTTTTCAAATTCTTTGAAATATTGGACTAAAACTAATCCCATTACAGTGAGGGCAGAACAGAATGAGGGACCCCCTGTGGCTGCTTCTAAGTTGCTACAAGGCTTCTACACAAATCAGTGGCCTGTGCCCAGTAGAGGTACAAGCTTTCTCCACAAATGTCCTTGTTATTTTCCTCATCCTTTTCTCTCTGTGGGGTAAACATGAAGAGAATATTCTATCATTATTGCTTTAGATTGCTTGGAGGATGATGCAGGAGAGGTTATTACTGGTTCTCACACCCGATGCTCCTGACAGTGTTTTGCATCCTAACATGCATTGTCACTTGTGGGGAAGAAATAAAATAAACACTGATCTGTATCCACAGCCAAGGTTCTAAAGTTTTAACAGATTTTAGTGAAACATCAATTTCCACATCGTAGGGTGAATGAGGGAAATAATAGACTGGTCATACTTTGTTCTGGCTAGAAAATAAGTGGGATATTGTGACCAATTGTGTGCCAAATATCGTAGGCAGTTTATTTGACAGATTAGTGTGTCTAGAGTACAGTGACCAGCATGGTGAGGGAACTTGACAGTGTCATGATCAAATGAAGAAAATTGGGGT
>CM053592.1:42110457-42122939 GCA_028646515.1 Pseudochirops corinnae | reverse complement strand
GATCTACATATATATTCATAATTAGCATATTTTAACATGTTGTAAAGAAGAATTAGAACCAATGAAAGGAACCATGAGAAAGAGGAAACAAAATGAGGAAGAGAGAAAGTGCAAATAGTATGCTTTGATCTGTTTCAGACTCCATAGTTCTTTTTCTGGATGTGGATAGTATTTCTATCATGAGTCTTTTGGAATTACCTTAGATCATTGCTTTTCTGAGAAAAGTTAAATTTTTCAAAGTTAGTCATCACACAATGCTGCTGTTATTGTGCACAATGTTCTCCAGGTTCTGTTCACTTGACTCAGCATCAATTTATGTAAGTCTTTACAGGTTTTTCTAAAGTCTGTCTGCTCAACATTCTTATGGCACAATAATATTCCATTACATTCATATATCACAATTTGTTCAGTTGTTCCCCAATTGATGGCCATCCCCTCAATTTCCAATTCTTGGCCACTACAAGAAGAGCCACTATAAATGTTTTTGTACATATGTGTCCTTTTCCCATTTTTATGATTTCTTTGGGATATAGATCTAGAAGAGGTATTTTGGGGTCAAAAGGTATGCACAGTGTATAAGGCCTTTGGGAATAGTTCCAAATTGCTCTCCAAAATAGTTTGATTAATGCACAACTCCACCAATACTGCATTACTGTTCCAATTTTCCCAAATCTTCTCCAAAATTTGTCATTTTCCTGTTCTGTCATGTTAATCAATCTGATAGGTGTGAGATGGTACCCCAGAGATGCTTTGATTTGCATTTCCCTAATCACTAGTGATTTAAAGCATTTTTTCATATACTATAGATAGCATTAATTTCTTCCTCTGAAAATTGCCTGTTCATATCCTTTGACCATTTATCAACTGCAGAATGACTTGTATTCTTGTAAATTTGAGTCAGTTTTCTATATATTTTAGAAATGAGGCCTTTGTCAGAGACACTGGTTATAAAAATTCTTTCCCAATTTTTTGCTTCCCTTCTAATCTTGGTAGCATTGGCTTTGTTTGTACAAAACCCTTTCAATTTAATGTAATCAAAATTATCCATTTTCCATTTTATAACGTTCTCTATCTCTTGTTTAGTCATAAATTCTTCCATTCTCCATAAATCTGACTGGTAAACTATTCCTTGCTCTCCTAGTTTGCTTATGGTATCAGCATTTATATCTAAATTATGTACCCCTTTTGACTTTATCTTGGTGTATGGTGTAAGATGTTGGTCTATGCTGAGCAATTTATGTTTTTGTAAATATTCATCCATTTCACTAAGATTATCAAATTTACTGGTATATAGTTGGTAAAATATTTCCTAATTATTACTTTAATTTCTTCTTCATTGGTTGTAAATTCACCCTTTTCCTTTTTGATACTGATGATTTGGTTCACAATTCTTTTTAAGGTATTCTTTTCTTCATTGAATTTTAGTGCCTCTTTTACTTTTAGGCCAATTTCATTTTTTAAAATGTTATTTTCTTCAGTATTTTTTTGTGCCTCTTTCACCAAGCTGTTAATTTTCTTTTCATATTTTTTTCTTGCATCCCTCTCATTTCTTTCCTCTATCACTCTTTTATCGTTCTTTGACTCTTCCAAAAATTCTTACTAGCCTTGGGCCTAATTAGCATTTTTCCTTGAGGTTTTATTTGTAGATGTTTTTACATTAAGTTTATGTTTTGGTCTTTCCCTGACAATGCAGTTGCATTTTATGGTCAATTTGCTATTTTTTTGTTTGCTCATAATCTTAGCCTATTTCTTCACTTTGAACTTTATGTTAAAATTGAACTCTACTTACCTTGGGGTGAGGGGGCACTGTCCCAAGCTTCAGGTTTTTTAGTACTGCCATTTTCAGTGCTAGTTCAGGGGGTTTGCAAAGTTTTAGTGCTTCAAAGGTGCAGTTATCTTAGAAGAGATCTGGTCATTGCTTTCCTGGTCTGCATTCTGGTTTTTGCCCAGGAAGGGCTTCTGTTCCTTTGTACCCTCAAGAACTAATGTTCCTCTTGGCCTTGGAACTATGACCAGGTTCCCTGTTCTCCAGCAGCAGCAAATACTAGCAGCTCTCTAGACCCAGGAACTGTGACTAGTGAGTGCCCCTACTCTCCTGTGACTGATCTTAAGTGCCCCTCTCCAGGCAGAACTGCTTTTTGGCCACAGAGTTGCCAATCAGCACCAGCTGTCCCCAGTGACAGCAAAGGGGCCCCTGTAATCTCTTTCTGTCCAGTTGTCTGATGTCTTTACCATTTTGAGGTTGAGAGCTCCAGAAGCTGCTGCTACCAAGGCTCACTGCTGGGGCTCCTGTCCCTATTTTACAGACCCCCTCTTTTGGATTGCTACTGCCTTCCCTGAGTTCTAATGTTAGGAAAATTTTCTTGTTTCCAGAATGGCAATTTGAGAGAAACAGAGAAAATGACATCTTTGTGATCAGTTCTAGGATGTGAGCGAAGACCCTCCTCTGGGCTCAGAAAAAACTCGTTTCATTTTAAGGGCTGATACCAAATGAGTCAATTTATCTCTTTGTATCATAACTTTGATTCAGAAACTCTGGAAAAATATAGTGAATATAGGTTAGGTCTAATTCATTTCTAGGGTTCCCCAAAAGTGAGTAACAGGATTTCCAAATCTTACAAACCACTCAACTCAAAATATAGGATGCAAAATGAGTATTTTTTTAATTCCCACAAAAAATTCAGAAGACACAAAGAACTCACAAGAGTCTAAGTTCTTGAACAAATAAAGAAGATTTTTTTTTTTGCTTTTTGGAGGGGAGAGGGCAGGGCAATTGGGGTTAAATGACTTGCCCAAGGTCACACGGCTAGTAAGTGTTAAGTGTTTGAGGCCGGATTTGAAGTCATGTTCTCCTGACTCCAGAGCTGGTGCTCTATTCACTGCACCACCTAGATGCCCCTGTAAAGAATATTTTTAATGAAGATAGCTACCTGAAAAATTCCAGACAAAAGCTGGTCACCTGGGAACACATACAAACAATTAAAAAGAAATCCGTGTGAAACAACAGAACCAAAGTAAAACACTGCCTTTTAATTTTTTCCCCAATTCTGAAACCATAATCAAATCTATAATGCCATTACCAGTGGAAAGAGTGAAACAATTTACACACTTATGTCTATACTTTTATTCCCATAATTTTAAAATTTTAATTTCAAGACCAAAATACCCCCTCCCTGAGAAGCACTCTTTTGTGTGTGTGGTGGATTTTGTCTCCCTGGCAGACACACCTTAAGTCTCTGGGAATCAGTCAGAGGAGTTTTTTTGTTCCTTCTATATACGAAGCTGGAGAACATCTACTATATTCAAATGTTTACACCCTTGTAATTTCATCAAATATTTAGGAAAAATTCACAAAATCCAATCACCCAACCATCTACTCTCTGGCCCCATACACATCTTCCTGTTGTCTACTAGCCCCCATTTAACTCTTTTTCCATTTAGAGATTCTGATTCTATTTTATTAACTTTTGCCTATACAACCTTGGTGATACCAACATCTACACTGATGTTCTTTCAAACATTCTGATGCCACAGTTAATTTACCTTCTCAATTACAGCTAATTCCAATCCTATTCTATCTCAGTCACCCACTATGGTGACCTTATGTCAGACCACACAGTTACACAAAAGTGCTCCACCAATGTGATTTCGTCACATTGTCATGTTTGTCACAATTTGTCCAAGATCTTTCCATCTCTCCCCCACTCCTACAACTCTGTGATTTCTAGTACCTCTTATTATCCTTTATTTTCCATCTCTCATCTGGCCTCAGATTCCTCCCTCCCCTGTCACAACACACAACTAGATGATTTGCAGTTACTTCCTAATTAGTCTCCCTGCCTCAGGTACAGTGGATGGAATATTAGGTTTGGAGTGAGGAAGACCTGAATTCAAAACCAGTGGAAGACACTACCTAGATTTTTGACCATTGGCAAGTCATATAAATCCTCTAAGCACAAGTTTCCTCAGGAAAATTTTTTTTTAAATTATGAGATTAGATTCAGTGTCCTCAAATGACCGTTCCCAGATCCAAATTCTTCCCAGATTCATGGGACATTCTTCTCCTTTCTGGTCTTCTCTCTGTCCCTTAAAAATGACACTCCATCTTCAGTCTCTGCCTAGAATACATGTCTTTCTCACCTCAGTTAATCAGTCAGCTCTCATTTTCTAACTTTACAACTAGATAGGTAGCTAGTCACTAAAATAAACGTTTCATCTAGCATTTACATGCTTTTCCACCATATCCCTAGTGTACTCCATCATCATCTCTGACACTGAGAACCCTCATTCCCTTCAGAGGTCAGCCCAGGCATCATTTCTTTCATAGAAAGTTCTCCAATGCTTCTAGTTATTATTGTTCTTTCTCTCATCAAATTATTGTGTGATCACTCTTCTTTATATGTTACATCTCTTGCCATATGCAGGATACTATAGCACCTGGAGGGCAGGGGCTTTTTCATCTTGCTCTTAGAATTATCAGTGCCTGACAGTGTTCTGCACAAAACAGGTGCCTCATGAATGTTTCTGAGTTGAAGTGAATTGGCTATTTGTCTTCTCTGGAGCTAGTTTTTTTATTGTGTCCAAATATAGTCACATATATGTACATGTGTATTTATATATTACATACAAACACATGTATATTTCAAATATAGTCTTTTCAAAGCTAGAAACTGCATTCAAACTGACCAGCAGGATGAAGTACCCTGCTTCAACAGTTGAAGTAAGGTAACAAACTGTTCTAATTAAGAAAACACGAGAATTCAATATTGAGCCACTTCTAAATCCTCAAGATGATGCCTCCCTATGTGCTGCTTCATACCACAGCTTATTAATTTTCATTTTTTTTAAAAAGCACTGTTTTGGCTAATGTGACATGCATTTCAGCTTATTAACTTTTTTACACTTGGCAAAACTTGGAGAGTTGTCATGACACCCTGCTTATAAATCACTGCTCCAACCATAAATGATATGACAGATGCTCATTCCTCAACAGATGCCCACAACAGAAGGAGCTCACAGAGGCTGATATGCAGAAGATTTGGAAAGGAAAACAGCAAATTACAGCCGTTCTGGGCAAAAAAAATCTTACTCACATTTCTTCCAACAACTAGAAAGGCAGAAGGAAGTTTTAGAGGGTTTTCAAAAAGGGATAGTTGCCCTAAAAAAGAGTAAATTGAGTCACATGTATAGTTTTTTGATGTAAATTCACTTCAGTATAAAACATGTTTATACACAATTTTTAAAAAGTTCTTTAGCATTTTAAATGTTCTTTAATGATCAGAAAGTTAGTAGATTGAATGCACACTGATCCTATTCATTTCTTCTACCTTATGGTCAATTGATTTTATATTAAAATAAAGACATCCAGATTTTAAGACCAGGTGTTTTTTTTGTTTTTTTTAATGGAAAGATCTGAAGTAATACTGGTTTTAAAAATTGGATAAAAATAGAATTGCAGAGTTGCAAGGGACCTCATCTACCATTCAATCCAACCTTTAAAAGGAAAATTACCCATTCTAACAAACCTTCCCTCTCTGTCCCCAAATGATTGTCCAAATTCTGCTTGAAGCCTGCCAATTTGATAGTCCCACTACTGCTAAAGTCATTCTATTTCATTTTAAGATGGCTCTAATTGTTGGGAAGATTTCCCTCATTTAAGGCAATTTAATAAATTGAACTTTTCATCATTTTAAAGAAACCATGAAATTAGAGGGAATGGAGGCAGACATGTACTTCCTGATAGGGCACTAGGAACTACTCTGATTGGTTCCCTTCAAAGTCTTTTGAGGGCCACAAGGTGATACAGTGGATACAGCACCAGGCCTGAAGTCAGGAATACTCATCTTCCTGAGTTCAAATCTGACATCAGACATTAGTTATATAAACTTGGTCATCCCTTAATCCTGTTTGCCTCAGTTTTTTCATCTGTAAAATGAGCTAGAGAGAAAAGGACAAACTAGTGTCTACCAAAAAAATCTCAAATGAGATTACAAAGAGCCAGATAGGACTGAAAACTACTGAACAGCAACAACAGCAAAAGGCCCTTTGATAGGACCACCTCCAAGATGACTGGCTGAATTAGATAAAGAGAACACACTTTTGTCAAAAGAGCTAACCTTGTTCTATGAAGGAGCTGTGAAATAGCCCTTTTCCCTGATGATTTCTCTTCCACGGACTTCCAGATTTAATGCAACTTGAGGCAGGAGGAAGAAGGAACAGATTTTTTTCTGTGTTTCCAACTCACTGTATTTCATCTCCATGACTCATCTGCCTTCTCACTCTAGAATTTCCCTGCTCCATGCCAGCCTTGTCTTGATGTGTTCTTTTTTTTTCTTCCTTTTTCCTTTCTTTTTTTCCCCTCTATTGCTCTTTGTCTGTCTGTCTCTCTCCCTCCGTCTCTGTCTGTCTGTCTGTCTATCTCTGTATCTCTCTCTCTCTCTCTCTGTATCTTTCTCTCTGTCTCTGTCTCTGCCTCTTTGCAGTGGGCAAGAGGACGGACTACTAATGCTTCACTCCCCTCCCAGTTGTGCTTCTGATTAGACTAACTTCAAGGCTAGGACCAGACACAAGGACTTTTTCCCTCCTCTTTGTCTCTTCCTCCCACAGACCACTGCTTCTAAGCTCCCATTGTTTTATCTTCCTCCATTAGAATGTAAGCTCCTTTAGGGTATCGACTATTTTACCCCACCCCCCTTTCTTTATATCCCCAGAGCTTAGCTCTGTGCCAGCAACTTAGTTGGCAGAGAAAAAAAATGCTTTACTTGAATTTGTATCTCCAGAATTTAGCACAGTGTCACATTGTAAACATTTAATAAATGATTATTCTCTGGCTACTTCTCTCCACTTCTCGGGCAGAAAATGAAGATTTACAAGAATAAGCCTAAGAGGGGGAGCTCTTGGACCCATAAATTTTGGCTGCCTTATTTACCTCAGTTGTCTTTCACTTTCTTTTTTTTATTTAAAAAATATTTAATAGTATTTAATTTTTCCCAACTTAACATTGTCAAGAAAATTTTTAGCATTCATTTCTACAAGATTTTGAGTTCCAAGCCTTTCTCCCTTTCTCCCTCCTCTCCCCTCTTCTTGATATACTTTAATATACTTGGTAAACTTTTGGTATTTGATATACTTTATACATGCATTATCATGCAAAATATTTCCCTATTGGTCACAGCTGTGGAAAAAAACAGATTAAAAAACACAAGAAAGAATAAAGTAAGTGAAAAAATGCTTTGATCTGCATTCACAGTTCATCAGTTCTTTATCTGGATATGGATAGCTTTTTTCTTCATGAGACCTTTGTACTTGTCTTAGATCATTGTGTTGCTATGAAGAGTTGAGTCATTCATGGTTGATCATCACATGATGTTGCTGACACTGGACGATATTTTCCAGTTCTGCTCATTTCACTTTGCATCAGTTAGTATAAGTCTTTTGAGGATTTTCTGAAATCTGACTATCCATCATTTCTTATTTCAAAATAGTATTCCATTACATTTATATACCACAGCTTGTTCAGTCATTCCCCAATTGATGGGCATCCCTTCAATCTCCAACATTTTGCTACCACAAAAAAAGGGCTGCATAAATAGTTCTGCACATGTAGATCCTTTTCCATTTTTTGTGATCTATTTGGGTTATAGACCTAGTAGTGGCATTGTTGGATCAAAGGGGATGCATAATTTGATTGCCCTTTGGGTATAGTTCCAATTTGCTCTCCAGAATGGTTGGATTAATTTACAACTCCATCAACAATGCATCAGTGTCCTAATTTTCCCACATCCTCTCCAACATTTATCATTTGTCATATTAGCCAGTATGATAAGTGTGAGGTGGTATCTCAGAGTTGCTTTAATTCATGTTTCTCTAACCCAAACTAATTTTGAGCACTTCTTCATATGCTTATAGATACCTTTGGTTTCTCCATCTGAAAACTGTTCTTATCCTTCGACCATTTCTCAGTTGAGGACTGACTTGCATTGTTATAAATTTGATTTAGTTCTCCATATATTTGAGAAATGAGGCCTTTATCAGAGGCATTTGGTGTAGAGATTGTTTCCCAGCTTTCTGCTTTCCTTTTAATCCTGATTGCATTGGCTTTGTTTGTACAAAAGCTTTTTAATTTAATGTAATCAAAATTATCCATTTTACATTTTGTAATGCTCCCTATCTCTTGTTTGGTCTTGAATTCTCCCTCTCTACACAGATCTTACAGGCAGATGATTTCTTGTTCTTCTAATTTACATGGTGTCACCCTTTGTGTCTAAATCCTGTGCCCATTTTGACCTTATCTTAGCATACTGTGTGAAATGTTGCCCTATACCTAGTTTGTGTCCATTGTTTTCCAATTTTCCCAGAAGTTTCTGTCAAATACTGAGTTCTTATCCCCAAATCTAGGTCTTTGAGTTTATCAAACACTAGGTTACTATGGTTATTGATTATTATGTCATGTGTACCTAATCTATTCCACTGATTCACCACTATATCTCTTGGCTAGACCAGATAGTTTTGGTGTTTACTGCCTTATAAGATAGTTTGAGATCAGGTATTGCTTGGCCTCCTTCCTTTTTATTTTTTTTCATTAATCTCTTGATATTCTTGACCTTTTGTTCTTCCAGGTAAATTTTGTTATTTTTTCTAGTGGCTTGATTCGTATATCACTACGTAAGTAAAATAGTTTAGGCAGTATTGTCATTTTTTATTATATTGTTTCATTCTACCCATGAGCAATTGATATTTTTAGATGTATGTTTAGATGTGGCTTTATTTTGTGAAAAGTGTTTTGTAATTGTGTTCATATAGCTCCTGCGTTTATCTTGACAGGTAGCTCCCTAAGTATTTTATATTGTTTACAGTTATTTTAAATGGAATTTCTCTTTCTATCTCTGGTTGCTGGGCTTTATTGGTTATATAAAGAAATGCTGATGATTTTTGTGGGTTTATATGATATCCTGAAACTTTGCTAAAGTTGTGAATTATTTCAAATAATTTTCTTTCTCTTTCTTTTGCTTTTATTTTTTGGAGGGGGAAGGTAGGACAATTTGGGTTAAGTGACTTGCCCAAGGTCACATGGCTAGTTTTTCGTGTTAAGTGTCTGAGGCCAAATTTGAACTCAGGTCCTCCTGACTCCAGGGCCAGTGCTCTATTCACTGTGCTGCCTCACCGCCCCCTCTTTCTGTTTCTTTTTATGCACATTGGTCAGGTAACAAAGTTCCAGAGAGCTAATTTTCCAAGTAGATTTGAGAGTCCCCCAAAAAATTCCTGAATTCAGTTGAGCACCAGTCTCCTAGAGGGAGAAAGAACAGTAGGTATAGCTGACTGAAGTTGAATTACTAAAATCATGGCATGGGTTAAGATCTCAGAGATAACTGGAACCCTGATTAGGGCTCTAATAAGGTTTGTTATAGGCACAATTACGTTAGAGTGACAGAGAAATAATTCATTTACATATTACAATCTTGCATATTCCTCTTATCTCATAAAAGCTAAAGAAAAGATAGGTTCATAATCCAATGCTTCCTTCAATGAAATAAAAGTTGAACAAACTTAAACAAAGGCATAACCTTATACATGCCTTAAAAAACAAACTTCATTAAATAAACTCTATATAAATCGAGTCAGGTTATGGGTTAAATTAAATTTAGAAGGTTCACAAATAGGCTAATCTAGGAAGAAGATTGACATGTCACCAAGGAGTCAGGGATAGATGAGATCCTTCCTCTGGCTTCTTATCTAAGGAATATTTAAGACTTTAAGTAAATTTTCACCTCCCACAGGATAGGTTTTGGTTTAGAGAAATAAAAGGAAATTAAAAAAAAAAATTCCCATAATAGTGTAGTCACATCTTTGGTTCTTAACCTAGATACAGTGAATTAAAAAAAAATATATAATGTATTTCAACATAATTGTTTTCCTTTTTAATTCTATGGATTTTATGCTATGCATTTATTAGCAAAAATCCATTTTCTTCCTTTTTACCTCCCCCACCCAAACGGGGGAAAAAAAAGAAAAAGGAAGAAGAACAAGACCCTTAGAAAAGATACATTTAGTTTAGCAAAACAAATTCCCACATTGGTCATGTCCAAAACAAGTATGTCTCATTCTGAACTTTGAGGCCATCACTCATCCTTTCGGGTAAGGAGGTGAGTAGCATGTTTTATCATCAGATCTCTGGGACTGTGATTACTCATTGCATTGATCTGAGTTCTTACATTTTTCAAAGTTATTTGTTCTTTATTATGTTGTTGTTTTTATATAAATTGTTCTCTTGGTTCCATTCACCTGAATCTATATTGGTTTATACAAATCTTCCCAAGTTTCTGTCAAACAATCCTTTCTGTTATTTCTCATAGCACAATTATAATCCATTGTGTTCAAAAATGACAAATTGTTCAGTCACTCTTCAACTGATGAGCATTTCCTTAGTTTCTAGTTATTTGGTACCACAGAAACAAAAGCTGTTATAAATATTTTTGCACATATAAACCTTTTCTTCTTTCTTTGATCTTTTTGAAGTTGTAGAATTATTAGCGGTATTGCCTGGGTCTAAGGGGTGAGGACAGTTTAATATCTTTTTGTCTTGGTTTTGGTTGTCATAGTTCCAAGTTTGTCTAGTAATTGATTGCATGTCTATCATGGGATCAAAGATCTAGAGCCAGAAGAAACCTAGGTATTATCTAATCTAATCCCATCATTTTTTTTTTAACAGGTGAGGAAATTAAGCCTGAGAAGAATAAGTAACCTACCTAAAGTCACACAGTTCATAAATTACTTCAGGTGATAATACTTCTCTTGAGGAAAGAATTTCTTCAGATATACTTAAAAGCATTAGGCTTCCATTTGGCAAATGAATTAAAATCAATAATTTAATTCAAAAGATTTTATTAAACAAAAGCTATGTATCATGCCACAGTCCTCGTATTGGGGATGCAAATATAGCAGGGTTGGGGTGAGGGGAAGTCTAAAGGTCACAGTGAGACCTGTGTAAGAGATTTTCATGCGGGGCTGGAAGATAGAAAAAGAAAGGTCAAACTCCAGAGGAATGGGGCTGGTGCTGTCCAAGAATCCAGCAGTTAGTTCTGGTCTGTTAGAGATCCACAGAACAAGGAGAGGAATTCTTCAAGTGCCCAGGTGGGGAGATGACTTGAAGCAGATTAATTTTTTAGTTTATGACATGCTAGGCAAGGTTCTGGGATAATTAAATTGTTTATGGATTCTCATGGATTTTGTTTTTCAGTTGTTTCCACTCCTGTCACACTCTTCATGACTCCATTTTGGGTTTTCTTGGCAGGGATAGTGAAGTGGTTTACTGTTTTCTTCTCCAACTAATATTACAGATGAGAAAATTGAGGCAAACAGGGTTAAGTGATTCCCGGGGTCACACAGTTAGTAAGTATCTGAGGCCAGATTAGAACTCAAGAAAATAAATCTTGAATCAAGAAAATGAATATTAAGTATCTACTATGTGCTACGCAGTATAAGGGTACAAGTAGAAAGAATCAAATTCATAGGAACTTACACTATACTACACTGATGTTTTAAGGTGAAAACTGTTTATACTAGTAGCAGTGCAATATACCAGTGCACCAATAATTTAAGACACAAATTGCTCTAGTAATTTAAATGACATTGCTGCTTCAAGGTCTAGGCTGTAATTTAGAAACAGTGCTAACTTTGCTGGAATTGATTCCAAGATCTATTTGTTGTTATTAAAGTGATACCTTTTTTGGTGTTGTTTTGTTTTTAATATGAAAAGTTCAACTCTGATGCCTAATTTTGGGATGGGAGTATCCCTGGTTTCTTTTTTTTTTTCATTTTTTTTCAATTTATTTATTTATTTTTAGTTTTTAACATTCATTTACACAAGATTTTGAGTTACAAATTTTTGTCCCCGTCTTTCCCCTATCCTCACACCAAAATAGCGAGAGCCTACTGAATATCTCTTCCCCCAATCTATTCTCTCTTATATCCTCCCTCATTCCTCCCCCACACTTTCTATTAGGGCAAGATGGATCTCTGTACCCCAGTGCCTGTATATCTTTTTTCCTAGTTGCATGTAAAAAAAAAAAGCTTTTTTTTTTTTTTTAGAGAAATGAGCACTGTTATTTCTTTGTTTCTCAAATAAACTGGCTGAAATAATTGTTTCCTGTGAGCTAATCAAAGAGACCAAATCCCATATCTTCATCAGACTCCTTGATTCTTCTTTGGCTTCCACCTTGGCCAGCGCAGCAGCAGCAGCTGAAGCAGTGGCTGCACTGGCAGCTGCAAAAAAGCTGACTGGTCAGTCAAGAAGGCCTTCACCTTTTCAGCAAGTGGGAAGGTGTACTTAGTCTCCACAGCTACAGCCAAGACCCACTTGTATGCATTGATGATGGAGTGGCATACTGATGTAACAGTTGAGAAGCTGTATTGGTAATGGAATTTGGAGATGCCCCTGTATTGGCTTGGTTTTTGGATTGAGTGTTAAAACCCAGAGCTTGTAA
>CM053592.1:42094417-42110357 GCA_028646515.1 Pseudochirops corinnae | reverse complement strand
AGGAGCTGTGAATTGGGAGAGAAGCCCAAGCCTAGAGAAGGCCAGAAGGACTTTGGGAGAGCAGTATCCAGTATCATAGAGCCTGAGTTGCTGAGAGAAAGACTGCTGAGAGCCCATTGGAAATGCCCAGGACTTTTGAGAACTGCCACCTGGAACTGCCAAGGACTGAGGAGGCATGGCTGTGACACCGGTATTTTGTCTGTCTGTTTTGATGTTGTTTTGCCAGATTCACCTCATGGTGAAAGACAGTGCTGCTATTGTAGAGGTCCTGGAACCTGGCTGTTGGTTCAGAAGCCCTGAAGGAGGATTTTCTTGTGGCACCTGCACAGAAATCCTGGAAGAGGGCCTTGCTGATGTTTTCAGGGTTCTGGGGCTGTTCTACAGCTGTTCTACAGACTTGATGAGGACACTGGCTATGGCTTTGTTGAGCCTTGTCTCCCCAGGAACTGAGATTGCTGAGGGCTTGCCTTGAGTGAAGATGAAAGAAGGATCTTCCCTTTGGTATTCAAGGCTGAGTTTAACTTTGTTTTAACTTAAGGGTGGATGGCCTTTTGTGTTCTCCTGCCCCTTTTGAGATTCAGGGGTGGGAAGCCTTTGAGGTTTTTTGTTTTTTTTTTTTGTTTTTTTGTTTTTTTTTTTTTTGTTCTGTGACAGACCAAATGAATGTAATTTCTTTATGGTTAGAGACTAATCTCCATTTGAGAAGAGACTTTTGACTGACTAACGGAATGTATTATCTAGGGGTGAAGTAGTACCTGGCTTGAATTGAGAACTTGCTTGCTAAGGAACGAGTTATACTGTATTTTGACTTTCTCTGTTCTGTGAATGTTTGCTGAATAAATGGGGTTTATTTGCTGGTAATCCGGACCTTGGAAGTTGCCTTTGCTTGGCATTACAGAAGCCAATCTTCAGACAGAGGATGACAAGGTTATGGACACCCTCTAAAAACTGAAGATGCAAAGTCTCCTCTATGATGTCCAGCACTTCAGGGCTGTACATGCTGCTGTTGTCAAACACCTGCTCAATGGTCAGTCCAAAGGAGAACGGGGAGATGTTCAGCATGTTCAACAAGGTTGTTTCCCTTGCACCCACTTTGTCTCCAGTCTTAATCAGATATACATCACTCCAGATTTCAATGGTGAACCTGGAAATCTTGGTGGTGATACCCAGAAACTGGAAGAAGTAAGTCTTCTAGGGACCCAGATTGTTATTCTGTGCTGGCACAGTGACATTACACCACGATCCCCTGAATATGAGGCAGCAGTTTCTGCAGGGCAGGATTATTCTCCACATGCCCACAAATGGCTTTGATCATCATAGTGTAGCAATTTTTTAAAAAATTTGTTTTTAAAACTTTGAATCTCAGATTTTTTTCCCTTCTGCCCTCCTCACCCACCCCCAATGGGAAGATAAGCAATTCAATATAGGTTGTACGTGTATAGTTACACAAAGCATTTCCACAGTAGTTATATTGTGAAAGACGAACAATAATTCCCTTCATCCTATCCCACCCCCCACTTCCTCTATTTTCTCATTTGACCCTCTCCCTTTTCAAAAGTGTACTTCTACCTACTCTCTCCCCCAATCCACCCTCCCTTCTATCATTCCTCCTCTTCTCCCCTTCCTCTCTATTTTCCTGTAGGGGAAGATACCCAATTGAGTGTGTATGTTATTCCCTCCTGAAGCCAAATTCAATGAGAGTAAGGTTGACCCATTCCCTTTCACCTTCCTGCTCTTCCCCCCATTGTAACAATTTTTTCTTGACTCTTTTATATACTAATCTATGTCTCCCTTTCTCCTTCTCCCAATCCTTCTCTCTCACCTCTTAATTTTATTTTTTTAGATATAATCCCTTCCTATTAAACTCATCCTGTGCCCTCTGTCTATGTATCCATATAAATACATATGCACATACTCACTATATTGGTAATGTAATTTGAATCTGAAGATCCCTTTCTGTTGCCAAAGGTAGCAGGTACTTAACACTTAGTAATTGATCAAGCCTCTGTTGGGGAAACAGAAGGTATGAATTCCTGTCTCCTTTTGCTGACATAACAGGAACAGGTTGGCTAAAACAGGAAGCTAATGCTTTATGTATATAAGGAAAAGTCCTAGAGAAGGACAGTCAGAATTTCTTGGGACCAGCATCTGGAGACAGAGCAGCTGCTGGAGAGAATTGAGAATTGAGAACTTAGGGAGATCTTCTTGTAGTAGGCTCCATGGAGGCTGAAGCAGAGCTGAGGAGAATGAAGAAGAAATCTCCGCCCCACCCCCACCCAGGTTAAAGAGTATTGTTTTGATTTTGAAAACCTGGATGGAGTGATTTTGATTCTGTGAGCCAACTGAGACTTCTTCCGGGTCCGAGGGCCAGCCTGAGTTGCCAAAGCATGGAGGAAGCATGACTGTGATGCTGAGACTTTATCTGTTTGTGGCTTTGTTGGGCCCTGACTTCCCAGAAGCAGAGAGTGTGGGGGATTTGAGATGGACTGGACACTGTGAACTGCAATATGGAACAGGAACTGCCTGGAGATCTGGACAAGGACCTGGGAGCTGTCTGCCTTTGGACCCAGATGACAGTTTGGTGAATCTACGTAGGATCAGGGACAATGGAAGGGGATCCAGGGAATCCAAGAAACCACCCTGCTTTAAGCTGAAAGAAGACTTTATTTGGATACTGTGCATTAATGAAAATGATTATAATTTACTAGTGACTTAGGGGTGGAGGTTCTGTGTAATAAAGGATTATTGATTGACTAAATGGTCATACTTAGTGATTGATGACTGGATAAGTAATTGATTTGTAACCTACTATGCCTCATGAATGGAAACCTTTGACTATTTTACTTTGTGATTGAATTAAGAATTTTGTGAATACTTGAGTTACTAAATGTATATCCTTTGTTCAAAACTCTGTGACCATTGTAATGGAAACTATGTAGCCATTTTCTGTGATAAATTTTTGTGAATGCTGTATTTTGACTATCTGTGATAAGTTGTAATATTGTGAAAGCTGTACCTTGATGTCTGTGAATGTTTTGCTTTGATTTGTTATAGAATTCAGTATTTACATACTGTGTAATCAGAACCTTAAAAGCTGTTCACAGTAGCATTTTTCTGAAAATCTGCTAGTGCTTGGCTTTACACTCACACATATATTTATACACACATACACCCTTCTATACATACATATGTGCTTACATATACATATATATATATATAATCCCTTCAATTATCTTAATACTGAGAAAAGTCTTATGAGTTACAATTATCATTTTCCCATCTAGGAATATAAATAGTTCAACTTTAATACGTTCCTTACTATTTCTTTTGCCTGTTTACCTTCTCACACTTCTCTTGATTCTTGTATTTGAAAGACAAATTTTCTGTTCAGCTCTGGTTTTTTCATAAGAATGCTTGAAAATCTTCTATTTCATGGGATGACCATATTTTTCCCTGAAGCATTATACTTAATTTTTGTGGGTAAATGATTCTTGGTTTTAGTCCTAGCTCCTTTGGCCTCCAGAATATCATATTCTAAGCGCTTCCATCCCTTAGGGTAGAAGCTGCTAGGTCTTGTGTTATCGTGATTGTGTTTCCACAATACTCAAATTGTTTCTTCCTGACTGCTTGAAGTATTTTCTCCTTGGCCTGGGAACTGTGGAATTTGGTTGTAATATTCCTAGGAGTTTTCTTTTTGGGATCTTTTTCAAGAGGTGATTGGTGAATTCTTTCCATTTCTATTTTGCCCTCTGGTTCTAGAATATCAGGGCAATTTTGTTTGATAATTTCTTGAAAGATGGTGTCTTGGCTCTTTTTTTGATCATAGCTTTCAGGTAGTCAAATTAATTTTTAAGTTATCTCTCCTGGATTCATTTTCCAGTTCAGTGTTTTGTTTTTTTTTCCAATGAAGTATTTCACATTGCCTTCTATTTTTTTTATTTGTTTGGCTCTGTTTTATAGTATCTTGATTTCTCATAAAGTCATTAGCTTCTATTTACTCCAATTTAATTTTAAAGAAATTATTTGCTTCAGGGAGTTTTTGAAATTCTTTTCCCATCTGGCAAATTTGACTTTTTAAGGCATTCTTCTCCTCATGGGATGTTTGGGCCTCTTTTTGCCATTTGGGTTAGTCTATTCTTTAAGGTGTTATTTTCTTTGGTATTTTTTGGGTCTCCTTTAGCAGGCTATTGACTCACTTTTCATGATTTTCTTGCATCTTTCTCATTTCTCTTCCCAATTTTTCCTCCATTTCTCTTACTTGATTTTCAAAATCCTTCTTGAGCTCCTCCATGGCCTGTAATCAGTTCATATTTTTCTTGGAAGCTTTTGATATAGGAGTTCTGACTTCATTGTCTCCCTCACATTCCATTCTTTGATCCTTTCTGTCCTTCAAAAAGGATTCTATGGTCTGTTTGTGCTTCCTTTGCTTGCTCATATTGCCAGCCAATTACTTAACTTTTGAGTTCTTTGCCAGTGTAGAACTCTGCTACTTGCTGGGGTTTTCACAGCTGCCAGACTTATTAGGAGGGCGCCCTCTCTGCAGCCACCACAAGTTCTGGCACACTGGCCACATACCCCAGGTCCACCATCCAAGACTATGATCCAGATCCAAGCAGGTTAAAGCAAGAGCAATTACCTTCTTAATGGTCACTTGTCCCCCTTACAATTTGCAGGGCAGGAGCTCTGGGGGCAGCCATGCTATTACTGAGACCAGGAGGAAAGAAAAGAAAGTGCTCAGAATCATGTTTTATCTAGTGGTACTCTACTAACATTCTTGTTCACTAAACCACAAGTGAAGATACTATTGGAAACTGAATCATTTCAACCATTTATTTGACTTAAAATCAAAGAGTGTTAAATCTGATTCTGCACCAAATTTATTCCTATACTTTTATTTTACATAAGTAAAAAGTAAAAATTCTCATTCACACAAATATGCAGTAGAAAACAGTAGGAGCATTTTATAAACTCCCTTGCTAGAAATTCAATCTTTAAGATTTTTAGGCAAAAATTTATAAAACTGTTATTTTAGAATGATGTTTGTAGTACAAAATCTATTGATATAGTAATTAAATTTTGAAATTGCTTATCTAGTGCCAGTTTATGTCACAGATGTTAAAAAAAAAATCAACTAGTTTGTGAATCCAATTTAATGAAATTCCCTCTCCTTTCTTCCCCTTCCTCACTCATTGAGAAGGGAAGCAATGTAGAATATTAATTATACATGTAAAACCATACAAAACAAATTTCTGTATTAACCATGTTGCAAAATAAAATAAGAAAAACAATGAAATTATGTTTCCATCTGCCCTCAGACTTTATTAATTCTCTCTGTCGAGATGGATGATATTTTTTTATCAACAGTCCTTCAGAACTGTCTTGCATCATTGTATTGTTTAGAAAAGCTAAATCATTCAGAGTTCATCATTGTACAATTGTACAATATTTCTGTTACCATGGACAATGTTCTCCTGGTTCTGCTCCCTTCACATTGCATCAGGTCTTATAAGTCTCTCCAGTTTTTTCTGAAAGCATCCTATTTATCATTTCTTGTAGCAAAAGAATATTACATTACAATCATACACCACGTCTTATTCATTCATTCATTCCCCAGTTGATGGACGTCCTCTCAAATTCCAATACTTTGCTACCACCAAAAGAGCTGCTATAAATATTTTTGTTCATATAGATCCCTTTTATTTCCTTTGATCTCTTTAGGATATAGACCTAATAGTGTTATCACTGTGTCAAATGTTATGCATAATTGTATAACCTTTGGGGCACAGCTCCAAATTGCTTTCCAGAACAGTTCAATCAATTTACAACTCCACCAACAATACTTTAGTGTGACAATTTTTCCCCATCACCATGAATCTTGATTATTTTCGTTTTCTGTCATGATAGCCAATCTGATAGGTATGAGGTGGTGCCTTGAAGATGTTTTAATTTGCATGCCTATAATAAGTAGTGATTTAAAGGATTGTATATGACTATAGATAGCTTTGCTTTCTTCTTTTCAAAAATATCTGTTCACATTCTTTGACCATTTATCAATGATAATTTTTTTTTTCTTGGATAAGGTAAGGCAGGACAGTTGGGGTTAAGTGACTTGCCCAAGGTCACATGGCTAGTAAGTGTTAAGTGTTTTAGGCCAGATTTGATTTCAGGTCATTCTGACTCCAGGCCTGGTGCTCTATTCACTGTACCACCTAGCCACCCTGATAATTCATTTTCTAAAAAAGAAATTATATAATGTCTCAAAGCACTAAGTACTGTTCTCAGTTTCATGGTTTTAAAATCTTACTCTTTTTAATCTTGCTTTTTTACCAAATTAAATATTGAAGATGTTTGCCTTTGTACCTGTAAAAATGTACTGTTAGCTGATTTTTTTTTAAAGATATCTACTAAATAATAAAATTCTTGTGGTCATATCATTTGTACATTTAGTCAGGTGAAAAGGAAGATCATTGAAGAAGAAAAGCAACTTGTTTCTTAATTCAAATACATCAATAATAACTCTGCCATGGTAAAGTCACCTAAATAACATCTATGTGTATTAAAAGTGTAACATGCTTTCTTCTTTTATTGTTGCATAAAATGATAAAAATAAAATTAGTGAGTTTTGATTTTATAAAATTATTTTGATAGTATAATTTAACATGCTTTTAAGTTTAGACATTCTCTTTAATTTTAAAACTTGTCACGTATTCTGCAATATGTACCTACTATATTTGTGTTGATTTTTAATAGGAAAGAAAAAAAAAACATTCCCCAAATTCCCAGTCACTGGTTTTGTTCCATTTGTGCAAATTCCACAAGAGGAGTAATTGATTTGTTTCTCTTCCAAATATGAATTAGTTAGTTTAAAAATATTTTCCCAAGTTGTAGATATTATTAACTGATAATACAACAACATATTCTCTTCTACTTTACTTTCATGAAGATATCATATAACTACAATTAAAATTGCTACATTGCAAAGATCAGATGTATCATTTGATTGAAAAGTATAAATGTCACTTTTTTGGAATTCTATGTACAATAAATGATTCAATATCATCAGTGTTATAATGTATTCAATGAGGTACTGTATTGTTAGAAATTAATATCATCTCTAACTTAACAGAATAATCTTCCAATACATACTTGATATTTGTTGTGGCACACTGAAACCTTATTTTTTCTGCACTACTATGAGCTTTCCTATTTTTTTTTTTTGCAATTTAATAGCTTAGTAAATATGAAGCCTCAATTCCTTTTCTACTTTCTTGTTTATTCACAAAATTATTCAATATTACATATATTCAAGTCTTTTTCTTTCCATTAAAAAACAACATAGCTTTCATGTTTTGATTATAAATAATGAGAGAAAAGAGAAAATTTTAAGCTACTATTTATAAAAACTTCAAAATTACATATTGTAGTCATAGGTAGTCATTGTCTCTAAGAAATCAAAAACTTAAATTAACATATTCTTCATCATACTTCTTTTCTCTTATCCATGGTGATATTTATACTTTTAATATCTTCAAGTATTATTTTAGAATTATGATCTATGAGATGATTTTTGCTAATTTTCTGATCAGAGTACATTAAATCTGAATGGCTATTTTGCAATGTCTAATTTTCATATTTTCCAAAATTTTTTGGTATATTCCTAGCATTTTATAAATGATCCACTGGATATACTAAAATATAACAAAAATTTTATAAAAGTATTTCTACAAAATTTCAAGTTTACATTCAATACTCAATAGATATATGACAACATTATATCAGTACAACTGATGTGAATGTTTGTTCCTCAATGCAATTTTGCTTCCAAACCACAGACAGGCTTCAGAACACTTCTGCTACAGTTACACAGTGTACATGAACTCTGGAAGATATGACTCCCTAAGAAATTGATGAAATGAATAGCTTGTATTAAAGAAGAAATCAACCATTGTGAAGGAATAGCTCCTCACCTCTAGGGTGATTAAAAAGACCTTCTTTCTTTTCTCCTCCACTTTTTGGTTATGCTGTCTTAAAATGAAGCTACTCTCTCAGCAGGAGACAGTATAGCCAGAAAACAGACAGTCAGTCACATCAGTTGAGGCAGGATATGGCTCTGAGACAAGAAGAGAGATAGCCTTCACAGTCATTATTTCAGTTGAGGAGTAAGTCATCTAAGCAATGTTAGCCATCTTAGCAGAAACCTACAGTAGAAGTATGAGGAATGGAAACACTATTAGGGCCTTGCAGTCCTGGAGTTGTGAGCTACATGGCCACATATATTCCCCTCAAGGTATACACATTTTGTCTCAATTACTGTACTTTATTTTTATGTCTACTGTATATGTGCATTATATGTGCAGTTGTGGGGCAGTATGCTCCATGTTTATGAGGGGACTGTTATTTTCCTATTGTGCTAATAATGCCCTCTCAGTAAATATCTTTGCTTTAAGCTAATTATGTATACTGATTGTGAAAGGTAATCACACTAGTAAGGGCTCATGAGCTATGATTTTAGAAGTAAGGGCCCACAGAATACCTTCAATCTGGAGTAGCCCCCTCCCCCATGTCCCAGGAAACTCAATCTGTGAGTGCATGTTTTGGAGGGATAGTGCAGAGGAGCACTAGATGATCTGATTTTATTTTTAATAAAAATATGAGTTAAAAATGAACAGCTAGTTATAACACAAAACATTTGCCTTTCCATTGACATGACATGAACTATATTAAATGATAAACATACTCAAGATTCAATTGCCTATATTTTATAATGTTTGTATATATACTTTTGTAAGGAAAGAAACTCTTAAGATGCAACTTTCTTGTCTTCTACCACTGCCATGCTAGGTCTGCCATTCAGAGATTCTACTAAACACATGATTAGTGCTATCAACCAGATCATTTGTAAATTCACCAGACAGAAGAATAGTAACCAAAGTAAAGGGTACTTCTAAATTAGAATACAGCCTTAATACTGTAGTGAAAAGTAAGAAATAGTAAAAATTTATTTTTAGTAAAAAATAAAATAAAATAGTAAAAAAAAAAAACCAGTAAAAATAATAAATAGCAAAAAAAATATTAAAAAATATTTTAAAAAAGTAATAAAAGAACTCCTATGATGTTCTATGATAGTGTAATGATAATGGAATTTAAAGATCCTCATGTATTGGCTTGGTTTTCAAGGTGGAGTGTTAAAACCCAGAACTTGTCAATCCCACTTGTGGGATGGACTTATTGATGTGAAGAGAGAGGGCTGAACTGGGAGGAGCTGGTGCTGTGGATTTAGAGAGAAGCCCAAGAAGAGAGAAAGGCCAAGCAGAGAGAGGCCAGAAGAATTTTGGGGAAGCAGTATTGTGGAGGCAGAGAGAGAATTGCTGGGAACAGAGTTGCTGAGAGAGAGAGACTGCTGAGTGGAGCTGCCCAGGACTTTTGAGATCTGCCACCTAGAGCTGCCAAGAATTGAAGAGGCATGGATGTGTTGCTGGTATTTTGTCTGTCTGTTTTGATGTTGTTTTGCCAGATTCCTCTGCTGGTCAATAACAGTGCTGTTGTTGTAGAGGTCCTGGAACCTTGCTGTTGGTTCAGAAACCCTGAAGAAGGATTTTCTTGTATGGGTACATAAATCCTGGAAGAGGGTCTTGCTGATGTTTATAGGGGCTCTGGGACTGATCTGCAGGCAAAGAGTGACTTGATGAGGACACTGGCAATGTATATTGTGGCTTTGTTAAGCTTTGTCTCCCCAGGAACAGAGATTGCTGAGTACTTGCCTCCTGTCAAGATGAAGACAAGACCTCTCCTTGGGTATTCAATGCTGTGATGATATCTTAACTTTGTTGTAGCTTAAGGGTGGATGGTCTCTTGTGCTCTCCTGCTTGAGAAAGTGCTTGGTGCTAATGGATGGTATTGTAATTCAGTTGTGATCCAGGGGTGGGAAACCTTTGACTTTTTTGTGCTCTGTGATTGACCAAATGAATGCACTTTGTTTATGATTGGAAATTAATCTCCATTTGCAAAGATACTAAATGAATGTACTGCCTAGGAGTGGGCTACTTTGACTAATGTACCAGCCAGGGATAGGATACTTGGACTTGGGTACTTTGCAATTGAATTGAGGACTTACTGAATTATTGAGTTATGCTATATTTTGATTTTCTGTCAATGTTTTGCCTTAATCTGTCACTGAATAAATGGAGTTTGCTATGCTGGTATTCTGAACCTTGGAAGTTGCCTTTGCTTGGCATTACAGATAGTTTGAAGATGATTGTAATCGGCATGTCCAGAGATAATAGTTTTCAAATAACCTGGGGTAGGGAACCTGTGGCCTCAAGACCCCATGTGGCTCTGTAATTCTTCAAGTGCAGCCCTCTGACTGAATCCAAACTTCACAAAACAAATCCCCTTAATAAAAGGATTTGTTCTATATAATAGTAATAGGATTTGAAGATCTTCCATGCCCCTTGTATTGGCAATCAAACAGGTACTTAGCTCATTGTTTCAAGTTCATGACTGAATCAAGTATTAAGATCCAGAACTTGTGAATCTCACATTGGAAGGAAGTTGCTTATGTAACCAGAAGGGGTGGAACAGGGAGGAGCTAATACCATATATAAGGAAAAGATGAAGCTAGAGAGCCAGAACTTCTGAGGACTGCTAGGAGCTGGATTACTTCTTCTGAGAATCAAATTGAGAACTTCTGAAAGCCAGCCAGAGCTGCTGTAAACTTCTGAGAGCCAGCCAGAACTGCAGAGAATGCAAACTGCTGGGAGCAAGCAGAGTGGAGGCTGAGGAGCTACCTTGAGTGAGGAGAGGAGGATCCTTGCTTGAGGGAACCTGTTTTGTTTTGAAGGCTTGGGTATGTGGGTGTTTGCTGCATTGGTTATGTGCATCAATGTTGGGGTTACTGTAATGAATTTGACTTTCTGGGTTTGGGATCTGGTGTTTCTGGTATTTGAATAAATGCTTTAGTTCTGTCCTCAATGTGGAGAGCCTGTTACATTTTGTGATTCACAACTACATCAGCATATTCGTAGCTGCCATGGACACTGTGAATATTGTGTTGCTGGTACATTCTATGAAACTTGGACTCAGCCAAAAGGCTCACGCAAGTCTACATGTGACCTCAAGTCTTCTGGTTTCCCACCCTGGTTTATAATATCTTGATCACAGGATTATACAGCTAAAGAGGTATGATTACAGGGCAACAGAAACATACTGGACAATTCTCCTAGTGCGTTGTATAGAATATAAATGAGAGAATATTTGTGTCTCTGGGTATTTGTTCAGAAAAAAGTTTGCACTTAAATGTTGAATCCTTGTGGTGATTTGTAAACAATTTGATGACAAGTTGAGAAACTTCAAGAATGTGCGTAGTGGGAAATATAACAAGCACCAGAATCTTCATGTACATGATCATAATGGCTTTGAATGTCTACAGAACCAACCAATAATGTTTCAAACATAGATATGCTTATTTTCACAGAAGAAAAATGTATCTGTAACATAATTGGGCAGCTATTTACTGCTTAAGGAACCATAAATAACTTCTAGCACAGACTCTTTGGAATATCATAAGAAATCTCCAAGGAATTCACAAACCACTTCCTGGGAAATCCTAGAATAGTGGAAAAAATGCTAGTTATGGAGTCAGAACAGCAGGGTTGGAATCAGAGTTCTACCTTTAACTAGTGATAAGATTCTGTACCTTTCTGCACCTATTTCCTTATCTTACTGATGTAGATAATATTTTCACTCACAGACGTGTTTTTTTTTAATTTCATAAGTGTATATCTCTTTGGATCAAATTATCACAATTTCCAAATTTATTACCTCACATATCAAAGAAAAAGAAAAATGACTCATATGGACAAATATATGTATAGCAGCTCTCTTCATAGTAGGCAAAAATTTCAAAATGAAAAAAAGCCACACATGAGCAGCTTTCCAGAAGAATGCTGTTGTGAATAGCTTTCAAGGTTCTGATTACATAGTGTAGCAAACTCTCTATTCAACAACAAATGAGAGCAAAACATTCACAGTAAATCAAGGTACAGCATTCACCATGTCGCCACTCAACAACTTATCACTAAAAACGGCCACATAGTTTTCACCAAAGTGGTCACAATAGTTTTTCCACAAAGTATAATAATTTAGTAACTCAATCATTCAATCATCCTTAAAGAATCTTGCCTTCTTAAGGGCAACAAAATACAAAAGTCAAAGTACTCCACCCTTGGGGTGATCTCAATTGGAGATTAGTTTCCAGTCATAAACAAAGTACATTCATTTAGTCAATCACAAAATTCTTAACTCAATCACAAAGTACAAAAGTCAAAGTTCTCCACCCCTAGGTCACAGTAAATCATCATCTTCTCAGTCAGTACACACTATTCAAGTAAAGTCTTCTTTCAGCTTGACTTGAGGCTGGTTCTTAGCTCCCCTGGTTCTACTTCTATGGTCCCAGCTCCTACCTGAATTCAGAAAACTGTTACCTGGATTCAAAGGCAGACAACTCCCAGCTCCTTGTACAGCTCTCCTTGCAGTTCCTGTTCCACATTGGAGCTCAGGAACTGCTTAAATGCTTCACAGTCTCTATTCCTTGGAAGTCAAGGCTTAACAAAGCCACAAAGGACAGACACCATAGTCATGCCTCCTCTGGCAGCTCTGGCTGGGCCTCAGAAGAAGCTCCACCACCACAATTTCCCAGGAAATTCTGCCTTTCCCAGCTTGGGTTTTTCCTTATATACAGTATTGCTCCTCACTGTTCAGCCCCTTCCATTTGAAATTAGGTGCTAAGTATTTGTCAGCTTTCCAATAAAAAGGTGATCTTCAAATTTCACTACCATTACACATGGTCTCCACTTATTGATGAATGGTTCAGTTGTGGTATATGAATGTAATGCAATATTAATATGCTATAAATATGACAAAACGAATAGTTTCAGAAGAAACTGGAGAGGCTTTTATTATGCATCATGAAATGAGAAAAACTAAAACAATTTACACAATGACAAGAACATTATAGAAAAAAAGAAACTCTGAAAGACACTAGAACTTTGAGTAATGAAATAATAAATCATAAGTCCAGGGGACTGAAGGTGAATCATGCAAACCACTCCCTGCCAGAAAGGTAGTAAACTTAAAATCCAGAATTAGATATGAATATTTGTCCAACAACAACTTGAGGATTTGTTTTTCTCTATTATACATATTTGTTTGGTTCTGTTTTGAGGGTGAAATAATAAATAATTGCAAAATAAATGAAAAATATAATAAAAGAAAGTTGGCAGTGACTTCACAGGTTATAATTTTTAAAGCCAAGGAAAAACTTAGAAATTAAGACAGCAGGTTCTTTTGAATATTTTTATAACTATTTCAATAAACTGGCTGATTTTTTTTTATTCTATGTATTTTATCTCCTCTTTTAAAACACGTGTTGCTTTGGAAATCCCTCTCGTTTTACAAATGAAGAAACTGAGGCGCCAGAGAAATTAGGTGATTATAGGTCATATCACCCAACCTCTCACAAGTAGTAAATGACAGATATAGTTTGGATTCCAGGCCTTCTGACCACAAACTCAAGTTAACCCTCACCACTTTAAAAGTCATGAGAGCTTGGAGAGCCATCTTGGTACGGCATGCCATGACAAAAATAAATTATCTATCTATCTATCCACATATACATACATACATAGATATATGTGCATACATACACAGAAAAAAATAGCTACTGAGAGAGACACAGAGATGAAAGCAGTGTTTGCTACCAGCGCCTCTCAGCACTGCTCCTCCCCCCTTCCTTATAATGAGAGAATGGTTTCCACCAATCAGGGTTGAACCCAGGAAATCAGTCTGGGCCTGCGCAGAAAGCTGGCCCAGCCTCCCAAGGCTTTTGTTTTTCTAAGGGGAAGTACTCGGGCAATCCTCAGGTACAGCCGCTACCAGTTGCCTTGGTTTTCTCATTCATGGGAGAAGGTAGCTTTCAATCACTATGACTTCCAGGCAGTGGACCCCTCACATTTCGGGGTAGCATCGCCCTGGGCAGAGCCACGGGAATGGTGTGGTGAGTCCCTCAGGTAAGAGGCCTTCACTTTCCCCTCACCCTTGTCCTATGAGAGGCTCTGCGCCTGCGCGGCCCTGAACCAGGTGCCTCCCTTGGGGAGCCACGTGACAGTCGGGGTTCCTCTCCCTCCTCTTTGTCTCCTTGATTCCTTTGTGGAGCTAAGGGGTGAGGCTGCGTTTAACCTTGTTAAGTAATCCCTTTCCCCTCTCAAGTCCTGTATTCAGACTCTAGGCTTCTTTCTGGCCTGTTTCTAGTGGGACTATTTCGTTGGATTTTGCTTTGGTCCGACCAGATTCGGGGTAGCTCAGCTCTCCATTTTAAGCGCAGTGATGAGCTGCGGGCTGAAAGTCTGCAGGACCTTAGTTTCCTTATCCATAAAATGGGTATGACACTGCCTACCTCTCAGGGGTGTTCTAAGGCTCAAATGAGATGCTTGTGAAGTTTTGACTCAGTCTCTGGCATATAGTAAATACTATATAAAATATTAGCTATTATTACCATCATTATTATTAATATATTAGCCAGATGGTGGGAGAAGTCTAGGGAAAACAACCAGGATAGCTTAAGCTTTGAGTCCACGCCTTATAAAGATCCATTGAAGGAGGAGGCCTTTAGCTCCCTGGTCCCCTCAATGCTTCCCACACCCTTTGCCCTCTTACTCAAGGCACTAGGAGCTCTTCCTTACTTCCAGCATGAAATATAAAATCGTAATTGTACTTTTAAAGCTCTTAACAACTTTGCCATTTCCTACCTTTCCAGTTTCATTTATTACAGTTTATTTGCTTCCACAGATCCCATCTTTCTCTGGTCACTCAAAGCATGTTGTTAGTCACAGAAGAGGAACCCTGTATGACAAGGACATTGAAAAGCCAAATGTACAGTTAACCTAAATTTGGTTTGGGGCAGTGTCAATGTATCAAAAGCGCCAGTCACAGTTAAGTCTTTAGGCTTATTGAATCCTACTTAGTATATAGAAATAGAGATGAAGAGACCTATATAGTTTGAAATTTACCAAAGAAGGTGGACAGAGAAGAAGGAAAGTTAGTTGCATTGAAGTCATTAATTTTCTGGAGAATTGACATGTACCTTCTCTCTTTCACAGACAGTGAACTGTGGGTGGGACTGTGAGAATATTTCATACACTGCCAGATTGAAGTTGGTTTGATTTTTTTTCCCACTTAATTATTGCAGAGACTTACTCAGCTTGGGAGGGATATATTTAGAAATAAAACTGCTATCAAAATAAAAGATATTAACAAATTTTAAAAAATATGTATTATACATTTCAAGCTTTATTTAAGTCTTTCCTTTTGATTCACTGTTACAATATCTACTGTTATTTATTACTATCAATATTAACACTTCCTTTTGGGTATACTGATACTGACTGGGATGTAAATGGAGTTTTGGTAAAGGACAGAAAGAATTTGATAAAACTAGTGTAGCTCTAGTCCAAGACGAGAGATAATTTATACAGTGCATACATATCTACTTATATACACACACATGTATATGTATATTTGTGTGTATGTATATATACACACATATTTATGCACATACACCCACGTGTGTATTCATATTCCAGTTAGACTTGATCCCCCAGACATTTTCTCATTTTGAAGGTCAGAGACACCTCCACTAAAGACATCATGATGAATTGTCTGTTTCTTTCTCAGAATTCTATGTAATTGTGTTTACAGTCACTTGGCACTGAGTAAAACTAACCTATCAGAGCTACATTTGGTAGGCGAGTATCCCTACCAGACAAATACTAAATTGTCATAAAATATCCCAAAACAAATATTTAATGAAATCCCCTGTGCCTTTAGTTAGTCAGTGCATTGGATAGAGAACTGGTCCTGGAGTCAGGAAGTCCTGGGTTTAAAC
>CM053592.1:42051876-42093917 GCA_028646515.1 Pseudochirops corinnae | reverse complement strand
TTTCAATAACCCCAGGAGAATGATAATTATTATTATTTTATCATGATATTATAATTACTGTAATTACAACACTTACCAATATAGTAAGTGTTATAATTATTTCCATTTTTCAGATATGAAAATTGAGACAGAGAGAAGTTAAGTGACTTGCCTAGTTGGGCACACAGTTGGTAATATCTGAGGATGGATTTGAGTGCTGGTTGTCCTGACTCCAGATCCACTGTTCTAACCACTGATCTATTTAGTTGTGTCTGAATGAAGTCAGTGGTTGCTTTTATATAAAATACAGTCAACATGTATTTATTTTCTCTTCACTGAAAGGTTTTTGAGAACAATTGTATCTCATCTCAAATTTGACAATGTCATTTGCTCTCAAAAATCTTCAGTGACTCTGCATTGCCTCTAAGATAAATATAAACCTAATATTTTTCTGGATTTGTTTTTAATTACTCCCCTTCACACAATCTGCCTTCCCAACAAATTGCTCTACTAAATTTTACATAAGAACAACATTTCATATCCTATGTCTCTGTTTTTATACTGCTAACCCTTCTCCCCTGAAATTTAGCTCCACCTCTTAGAGTTTTTAGATCAATGTAAGAGACATCTACACAAAACCCTTTTCTTATTCCACAAGTTTTTAGGGCTTTCTCCTTCCTAAAATTACTGGGCTATGTGTATGTGTATGGTTGTGTGTGTGTGTGTGTGTGTGCATGTGTGTGTATAAACATGTTTTTTTAATCCTCACAATTGATTAGTAGATCCCTGAAGGGAAGGCCTATTCCATTTTTGTCTTTCTACCCCTACTACCTAATATGGGCCTTTGCATAATAAATGTTTACTCAAGAGAAATCAGATAGGATCCCCATTTTGGAGACAAATATTGTTGTAAAATTTCTTATTGATCACTTATGATGGACAGTTATGGGAAAATGAGACATAATTTTTAATATCTCCAAGAAGCGTGCATTCTACCTTTATTGAACACAGATACATCATAACCATTAAGAATTAATTATTATTTTCTTTCAAAGTGCCCACTATGTATACATACAAATATAAGATATCTTACTCAGGATTCATAGTTATTCATTTTCATTTCCCTTCCTGTATTTGCCCTACCTCGACAATGATCGTTTCCCCAATCTATATCTGGAACAGAATGGGATGGAAAATCATTTATTTAGCATTTACTACACGTAAATCACTACGTTGCTTGGGGGATACAAATAGAAAATTGAGCTTCAAGGAGTTCACATTCTAATTGGGGCAGACAATACATTAAACAGGGCCTATGTGCCTGTTCAGGTTGTAGCAGATGGAAAAGCAGGTAGTATGTAGGCAGGGAAAGGATCAGGGTAGATATAAAGGCCCCAGGACCCTTGGGGATTAATGGTAGTGCAAACAGTCTCTGATGAAGAGGGAAAGTGGGAAGAAGAGATAGTTAAAAATAATTACAGGGATAGTTAGGGCTTCTGAAGTCCAATTTAATATTAAAACATATGTCCCATTTTTACCTAAATGATTATTGACATACACAAAATAATATAAATACTAGCATTTCTATAGCATCTACTGTGAGCTGATTGTGTTCCAGGCACTATGCTAAGCACTTTACACAAATCCCACTTGATCCTCAACAATCTTAGGAGGCAGGCACTTTGTTATCCCCATTTTATTGTTGAGGAAACTGAGGCTGAATGACTTGTCCAAGGTCACACAGATGATATTTAAGGAGAGATCTGAATTTTGTTGTCCTGATTCCACATCTAGTGTATTATCCATTGTGCTACCTAATCTGGTCCCAGGTACCCAGTCATTAGCATGGAAAGAAATGACCAACTGTTTACCAGTAGCACCACATTATAATTACTTCCAAATCAGTTCATGGCTAAAAAATGAAGCAAGTTAATTAACAAATATACTTACGTTAAAGCTTCAGAATAGTTATAATGAGAAGAGACTCCCAGGAACTTCTGCACATCATCCATCACAGTAGCAGGGTCAGTCCTTAACTGCTGCCCATCAATAATTAGTAACTGAATGGGGGGAGGGAGGAAGTGAGAGAACAAAAGAAAAGAAAACATATAAAATGTTTTAAAAAATCAGCTACTTGAGCTTAAAAATGAAAACCGTGTACACAGTATATTCATTTCTATTAAGTGAAGCGACATAATCCAATGAAGGTCTATGTATATTGCTGCAAGATCAGTCTTGCTTCCCATCTTTATTAATGATCAGTTTTAACATCAGAATCGTGGGAAGTAATTGTTGGAAGGAACCTAAGAGATCATTGAATCTAGTGGCTGGAAATACTCTTTTTCTAGAATGTCTTTGACAAATGGCCACCCCAACCTTGCTGGATGGTTTCCAATGACAGAGAACGCCCCATTTTCTTGAAGCAGAACCCATTTTATTTTGGTAAAGTCTCACTTTGAGAAAGTAACTTCTTCTGTGGAGCCTAAATCTGCTTCGCTTCACTTTCCATTATTGTTTGTATTTCTCTCCTCTGGGAACAAGCTGATTTATTTTCTGTTTCACTCGTCAGGACTTCCAACACTTTAAGACAAAGGTGATGTCTCTTCCATCTCCAAAGATTATCTTTTCTACGCTAAACACCCCCAATCTCTTAAAATATGTTTCAAATGTCATTGTCCCTTTTGTTCAAGTGTTTTTCAGTCCATTTTTCGGTCTGACTACTCATGACTCCATTTGGGTTTTCTTGGCAAAGATCCTGGATTAGTTTACCATTTCCTTCTCTAGCTCATTTTACAGATGAAGAAACTTAGGCAAACAGGGTTAAGTGACTTGTCCAGGATCACATATTTAGCAAGTGTCTGAGTTCAGATTTGAACTCAGGAAGATGAATCTTTCCAACTTCAATCTTCCAACTCTATCCACTGTGCCACATCAAACAAAACCCTAGTTCCCTAAAAATCCTGTTCATCTTTCAATGGGCTAACTCTGATTTGCCAATTTATTTACTTATTTTTTTTGGAGGGGTAATTGGGATTAATTGACTTGCCCAAGGTTACACAGCTAGTAAGTGGTAAGTGTCTGAGGCTGGATTTGAACTCAGGCCCTGCTGACACCAGGGCCTGTGCTGTATTCACTGTGCCACCTAGCTGCCCCTTTACAATTTATTTTACAAATGTAGCGTTCAGAGTTGAACTCCAGAAGTGTTCTCCTCAGGGGAAAATAAAACAGGCAAATGACCTCTCTCAATTCTGGACACTCTGCAGCCTAAATTCATCTTAGGTTTTAGGGCTGAAATGTTTTTCCCTCCATCTACTTTTTAGATTCATCTTTAACTTTTAGTACACTAAACCCTGGCATCTTTTAAAAAATTTTACATGTATATATATATATATATATATACACAAACATACATGTGTGCACATATGTGTGTAGGTACATATTTATAAATATATATCATCATTATCATCACCTTTGTTTCTAAATGTATCCCTCCATTTCTCCTACCCAATGAGCCATTTCTTGTAACGAAGCAGGGAAAATAAAAATGAAAACCTAAACTTAACCATGTGATATACCATAGGTTTATATGGGATTTCTATGCATGATATATACATAACATGAATTTAAGAGGGAGAAAATGTTAAACAAACCTATCAATATATCATCTGAATCTGACAGTCTATGCAATATTCTGTGTCCACAGTCTCCCTATTCCTCAGAGAAAAGGGGGAAGTGCATTGCCTCTGTTCTTTTCTGGAGTCAATCAAGCTTGATCATTAAACTTACACAGCATTCAGTTTCTAAACTGCCGAAACCCAAATGCAGTTTAAGTGTGCATTATAATATTTAATTGTCATTTCAGAAGCATTTTATGATCCAGAAAGTACTATCAACACTAAGCAGAAAGAGAAAAATTAGAGGACTAAGAATTTAGAAATGTGGAGGAAACAGTACATATGAAAATCAGTGTATGAGTATGTGTGTACAAATATTTATATATAAATATAGTGGTGTGTAATGTTTTTGGAACATGCAATAATTTTTATTTGACTTTATTTTATGACAGTAATGGAAGTGTGTGTGCTTGTATGTGTGTGTGTATATGTGTGTGTGTGTGTGTTTGTGTGTGTGTGTAAGTTGTGCTTCTATTTATACTAGATTGCCTTAAAATGCCAGACCTTGTGTTAAGGAATATTCATTAAATTGGTTTCCATATTTTTAGTTAGTTCTCTGTTAGTTCAGTACTCAATTTCATGCCATACACATTTCATTGCTCTCATTTTTTGTGTCTTTATTTCTATGCTTTTGAAGAATGGATATTACCCCCAAGGAAACATGTAAAAGCTGTTGTTCTTAAAGATCACACTTCAAAGATTGATAGCGATGTTGTAGTGGCTGGTGGGGTATCCTCAAGTATTTCAAGGATCATTGAAGCCCACAGTAAAAGAGAATCAGTGTTACAGAAGCACACATTGCAATTGAAAATGAAAAAGAAAAAAAGAAGAAAGGAAATGCTAACAAAATATTACACAAAATGGCTTAATTAATCCTCAGAAAACAAGTAAAGACATTCAGAGAGACCTGGCATCTGGAGGTGTTCTAGTTTACCCTACAGTCTGAAACAGGTTTAGTGTAGCTAGAGAACAGTATGAAGTCCAGTAAAAATGAAAACAAAAGTCAAACAAAACAATACAAACAACCAGACAAAAAGCGTCTACTAACCACTGAAATGAAGGAAAAACAATAAATCTTGTTATCGACATGAAAACACAAAATCTGGAGTACTGATGATTGGGAAAAGGCAATTTTTATTGATACAACTCACTCTTCATTCAAGGCTATACCAAAAATATTGTCACATAGAGTCCTGATTAGCCTACAAAATCTGATGATTTCCATCAGATGGTAAACCAAAATGTTTGGGACATTTCTTTTTCTTCCTGGGGGCCTTGAACATTTATCTTCATTCAGAGAATAATGAACTTTAATTAATACTGTTCCAGAATTACAGAAATTTCCAAATGAAGAGGGGACACTACAATAAGACCATGCCATGCAAAACAAAAAGTTAAGAAATTTATCCATTAGATTGAGATAAGCTTGCCTAATTTAAACCTCATTGAAAACATATGGACTATAATCAAGGCTAGACTTGGACAAATTGACTATTTGTGAGAGGCATACTTAAAATATCTGATGTGATAAATGTAGTTTCATAAGGAAGGATTAAAAAAAACATGTTAAAATCTTGTGAATTTGATGTAAAATTTTGTAAAATAAGTGGTTAGAGTAAAAGGAAGACCCATTGCACATTCAAAGCTTTAAAAAGATCAAAACTGGAAAGTTTAATATATATAAATGAATTTAATTATTTTACTTTGCCCCAAGTAATTTGTACAATACTGTGTATATGTATGCATGTATGTGTGCATATGTATGTATATACATATATACAGAATTCTAATATGTACATTTGTGTGACTATAGACACATATATATGCATATATATGTATATACACATTCACATATCATGTCAAGTATGTTGTGTGGAAAAGAACACTACAGAAAAGAATAATGTGTTTAATAAGAAGTTTTTAATCTTTCTGTATAACATGGCCTGCTTTGGCAGTTGATAAACCTATTGTATTGTTAATGTATTTTTGCTTAATGGGAAGATCTTTTCCATCCATTAATAGGCCCATGTTACCTGCTTGAGTCACATGGAAGCCTGAGTTACATGAGTCTGTGGTGGGAGGAACTTGCTGAGCAGGAGGAGCAAGAAGGCTAGAGCAGGAATAGGCAGAGCTGGAGGAGAGTTGAGAAAGGAACTTGGTCAGAGGAGGTAGAGCTGACAGAGAGAGAGGAAGTGGGCAGGGAGCTGTGAGTGTTTGTTTGTGGGAAGGCACTAGCAGGGTGAAGGCTTGGGGATGTCACTGTCCTCTCTCTGCATTGCTACTGTGTATAGATTTCTTTGTTATTATGATGGACTTGGCTTTCTGCTGTTGGAATTTGACTTTCTGGTGTGTGAATAAATGTTTTGGTTCTGTCTTCCACTTGGAGAATCTGATATATTTTTTGATTCAGAATTATGCTGGGCTATTTATAGCTGCTGTGAAAATTGCATTGGCATTGCACCTATGGACCCCTTCTCAGAATAGTGTTTTTAAATGCATAAAATAAAATATCTAATATTACAAAGGAGATTAATTATATTGAACTAATTATTTGAGACTAATGGTAATCATTGGGAGGGTAAAAAACAAGCATAAACATCTCCCCATCTCCACCTTCCTTATTATTCCTTCTTTGGATCAAGAACCAAAGCTATCAACTAAATTATATTTTATATGCTCTAAAATGATTTGTCCACATACCTGAAATGGAGGAAAATAAGTTAACCATCTTTCTATATGGGTAGAATACCAGCCAGGTACCAGGCATCTCTTCTGTAGCACTTTCAGCTCTGAAGGAGCTCGGGGACCAGCTGTGATTACCTGGTAAAAGCTGAATTTCAGAGCTGCGGGATCTTCATGTGATCGCTGATGCTACAGTAGAAAAATGGGACATGAAAGCCATCTCAATCCCAGTTATTGGCAAAGACAAGCAAATCTTTGGGAGAAGATCAAAAGTTGAAACCAAAGACCTTTGCTTTAGAAAAGACTTATTTGTTTTGCAATTAACAAAGCCTGAGAGTGGCCTTTTGTATATATTTCTTTGGAAAAGTGGCTTCAAAGCCATGCCACAGGCATGTAGAGACTTGTCTATAAATATGTTGAATTTCTGTTGATAGGATTCTTTAAGCAATGTGATTTGAGAATGTTTTTTATAAAAGAAAAATATATTTCCCCAGGAAATGAATTCAGAAAGATATATTGCTTTTTAAGTTCCTAAGTTTCCTTTGTGGTAGACTTGGATCATTTGCATTATATAGAAAGTATGAGAGGCAGCATGATAGAGTTGATAGAAGGCTGGCTTCAAAACTAAGAAAATCTAGGTTCAAATCCTCAATGTGATGCATACACACTGATGGTGTGACCCTGGACAAGTCCCTTAACCTCTCAATGCTATAGTCTAAGCAACTCTGTAAGATTATAATACCCCTAAGACTTTTGGATCCCCAGCATTTAGCACAGTGTCTGGCACATAATAGGTATTTAATAAATCTTTATTGAACTGAATTGAAGTTACTGACACGCATTGGTAGAGGGAGTTTCCTCACTTGGAATTTCCCTATGCAAATGCAATCATCAGACCCACCCTTATTGTATATACTGGCACGTGTATAGTACTGTCTATAGTACACACTATATAGTACTGTCACATGTTTTCTATCTACATTGTGATACATTTAAATTACAGTAGAAGGCACTTTGTCATTATGTCTAAATATTAAAATCTAAATATTTGAAAACACTAAATCTACCCTCTCAGAAATCTCCAGATTTTTTTTTCTCATCTATCCTATGAGATTTAAAAATTAAATGTCTCTCATAGTAAGGCATTCTGTGAGTCTGACACTTTAATGCATGGGGAATCTCACCAATGTGACTACTCCCTTAAGGGAACCCCACCCAGCCTTGCCTCTCTTGCTGGGCACTTGCTAATTATTTGACCATGAGCACACGTGTTTGCTTTGCTGGTCTTTAGTTTCTTTATCTGTAAAGTGGGCATAATAATACTTCCTCTACTGCACAGATACCACAGGATTGTTGGTTCAGATTAAATGAATTTATATTTGTGAGTCTACACTCTGGGGCATACAGTGCTTTGCAAATGTAAGCTATTCCTCTTACTTTGGCCTACCCTGCACCACTGTGGAGTGGTTTGGTTATTTATAATATTTAAAATGGTTTATCATTTTCAAATTCTGATGGCTCATTTTTCAGTCAACCCTCCATTATTCAAAACTTAATGATTTAGAAGCTTTCATTTTCTTCTCCTCTCTCATTATTTGCCTTGTGGTCATTTGTGTGCTCATTACTACTTTCATCAGAAATTCAGAGTGTTGGAGAGAGGGCTGAGACTCCAATCAGTCAGCTTTGCTATTTGTCAATTTTTCTAGTTTTTTTTTTTTTTTTTAATGATGTGGAGTTAGACCTTAACTAATGAAAAATATGAAGTCTTGCATTTTTCTATGATTTTCCAATGTTCTGATTTCCCTATCTCCTGTTACATTGATAGTGAAGAGCTGCCTGGAGGTTTTCTCCGAAGATTACAGAATGCTGATTACATCTGGGGTGCCTAGCAAAGGCTGGGAATGATAGTGATATATCAAATACATTTTTTTTATCATAAGGTAAAGATGTCTCATCACAAAAATGAGGACTTCAGAGATGCTGACCTCACAAAATGGGTTCATATTTAATTTAAGCTACTTTTCAATTTACCTTTTCATTTAGCTATTAAAATATCACAGGGTTGTTCTTTAACTTGTTTACTAACCAAGTGCTATGTATTCATGGAGTGTCCATTAAGTTGTTACAGAGGACAGCAACATCTCCTGCTGTCTGTTTCTCTGATAAGCATTACCTACACAAAGTGTTAGCTCCCTGGGGCTTAAGAAGAGCATGCTGTGTGAGAGAGATGCTGTGATTCAGCAAGCTCAAAAGGTTAAACTCCCAGGGATGAAGAACTGTTGTCTCAGATTTTGCTCTACCTTTGAGCTCTGGGAGTCTCTTAAACTTTTGGAATATGCTTTCTCTTCTCTTTTAAGTTACATAGCTACTCATCACACATGGAGTTGATAAAGAATAATAAAGGCAAAGGATTATAAGGTCTTTCATTTTTTAAAATGCAGAAATTCAAAGATCCATGCGGGAAGCAGGCTACTCTGATGGAAAAAAGCAACATCTCTAGGGATGGAGAACCTGAGTTTAATTTGTGTATCTGATAGTTAATAACTGTGTGACTTTGTACAAGTTAAACTCCCTGGGCCTCATTTGCCACAATGGTTGTATCCAGATCTACTATACTTTTAAGATTTCATGGATAACCAGCTTCATGGAAAATCAGTCCTGTTTGGAAATAACTTGGCAGAATGCTTCATATACATACTAGGAGTGACCCTGGGAAAGTCACTTTACCTCTCTCAGCCTCAGTTTCCTATCTATAAAGTGAAGGTAATGACAGCATCTCTTTTGTCGGGTTGTTATAAGGATCAAATGAAATAATAAATATAAAATGCTTTGCAAACCTTTAAGTGACAAATAGATGTTCTCTATTATATTGCTTTCAAGCAAATTTATTCACTAAGAGGGAAAAAAATGAAGTTTTTGCAAAACGTGTCCCTATTTTTGTGGAATCATTTGAATAGTTACCAAAAAACCTTGCACATTTTTTCTTTTTTTCAAACACTACAGACCAATGATAAAATTTTCTCCTGCAAAGATTGCTTAAAAGATGTCACAGATCTCGAGGATGTCTCTTACCATTTTGTGGGCGTGTCATTGGAGTCATTTTGCAAAAGAGTAAAGCCTATATACCCTTGCTCAGGATAATGTTTTTAAATTCACAAAACAAAATATGGAGGGTTACAAAGGAAACCAATGAAATTTAGTTATCAAAATATTACAAAAAGTATTCATAGACCCAAGTTAAGAATTCTGACCTAGAGTAGGAAATACTCTTACAGGCTATTACCTACTCTAAATTTGGAGGTAAGAAAGTTCACACACAGGGATATGAAGCCACTTGTCTAAAATCATACAAGTGAATATCGGAATTTGAATCTGACCCTGTTTCTTCCCACTATAGAGCCAGTGCTCCATATTCTTACATTAGAATAATTTCCACAAGGAAATCCAGGGAAGGATTGTAAAAATGTAAAGCACTCTACAAACATTGGCTTTCATTTACATTCATACCTGGTACCAGGAATATGCTCGGTCTGAGGGATCAATGAGTATAGTGATGATCTTGGCCTTGGGGACCAGGGATGCTGCTCGCTTGGGAGCTTCCTCTGAATGGAAGTAATTGGCACTTTTCTCAAATAGAAAGTCAGTAGTGACATTAGAGGGCACAGGGAAGAAATCCATGTACCTAGAAAAGGAACATAATTCTCAAAACAAATCAGCAGTTTATCTCCTGTTGGCTGAAGATGTTAAAGGTGTCAAGGAAATTTTTTTTGTTTTGTAAACAAAATCCAGCTTCTTTAGGGCAATCTACAGAATGGTCCAAATAATAATCTTGAGAGGGATAACCCAAATTCTAACAATGAACCCTGAAAAATCTCTTTATTTTGCTCTTCTGACATTAACACCAATCTCTGTGTTTTGTCAGCTGGCAAGAATAGGGTCAGTACATAAACAATGAAAAGGAATATATTTCTTGGCTCTTTATTACATAGAGAACTGCATTTGGAATCAGATGATATGAGTCTGAATACTGCCTCTGATACGTAATGATTGTGACTATTACTCATATAGTGTAATGTCTTTAGGCCTCATTTTCCTCATATACAAAATTAGGAGTTCAAACTCTAAATATATGAGCAACTCTAAATATGTGACCCTTCAACTCATTAGCTGAAAAAAAAATCTAACAGTTAAATATTCCCAATTAAATCTTACTCATTTGCTCCCATGTATCATGTTGATGTTGTTATACTTGAATTTGAAATATCACAGACCAGAGGTAATTTTCTTACCTATTATTCAGATTGGCCCCCAGAGGTTAGATAGCTTTTGGGGTCCATAAATATGTGCCAGTTTTGCATTCTGAGATGCTCATTTTTTAGGTTAGTTTAGTGATAGTCAAAGTGTATCAAACATGGACAAATATGCAAAACATGATAAGATGTCAAAACTTACGGACTTCCCCAGGGCTATCCCCAATGTTTTGCAGGATTTTAGGTTGCTAAGACATTAAAGCATCAGCAGAATATGTATAGGGGCTCCTCTTAGCTCAAGGGTAAATACTGAACCTGAAAAAATTGAATGATGTCCTGAACACTCCAAGAAAATGGCAATCCTTAGATACGTAGGAAAGATAGCTTGAAACAGTGGGAACATCAATTGCTTTGTAATCAGAGGGTCTGAATTAAAATCTCTGCCTTGTTTCAAAATCACCTTATGACGTGGAGTAAATTACTTAACCTCTTTAGACTTTGCTTCTTCTAAGGTCTCTTTCAGTTCTAAATCTTTTATTTTATAAGCTCCAGGGTTCTAAACTCTCTCTCTCTCTCTCTCTCTCTCTCTCTCTCTCTCTCTCTCTCTCTCTCTCTCTCATCGTCTTCACTGGAAGTCTAATGAAGCCTGTGGAAACCTCAGAATAATGTTTTAAAATACATAAAATATATAAGTACAAAGAAAACAAATTATATTGAAATAGTTTTCAACATCTCTCTCTCTCTCTCTCTCTCTCTCTCTCTCTCTCTCTCTCTCTCTCTTTCTCTCTGTCTCTATCTACCTATATTTGAATTTCACTAACTTCAGGTTAAGAACCCTTGTTGTACAAAGTCAACATATAACTATTTCTGGAGATAATGTTTGCAGTTCATAATCTGGAAATACCCCAAATATAATGAACAAAATCACAATTTCTCTGTCTTATACAATCTAAAAAGTCATTTTGAGTTCATGATTGGCATCATATTGCAGGGAAAATCTATCTGTTTTTTGTCTTTTATGACTTTTGATCTGCTATTTTAGTACTGGTATACTTTTTACTTCCCCTAAGCACCCAGGCCTTCATTACTTTGGATTAACCAAAATTAAAATAAAGCAACTTTACAATTACTGAAAAAAGTAATTTTTTCAAAATTTTTCAAAATTTGAGCAACTCCTTTTGACAGATGAGTGTATGTTTATTTTCCCCTCTTGTTGGTCTCATGTGATGAAGCCTTCCATACATATGTATGTATGTATGTATATATATATGTGTGTGTGTGTGTGTGTGTGTGTGTATGTATGTGTGCCGCTGGACACAGATAGCTTCAGAGGAGACAGTGAGGCTGGTGTCTTTGCACAGCCCTCCCTCACTCAAACCTAATTCACTTGCTAGTCATGGCATCACGTTCCTGATGTCATGGTTCTCTTTGAGAAAATGAAGGACAAACAGCAACAATCATTTTGAGAGGGCTGTATATGGAGTCAGGAAGATGAGTTCAAATCCTACCACAGATACTTATTGTGTGACCCTGAGCAAGTCACCTAAACTCATATCAAATGAAATAGCATATATAAGGAACTTTGCCATCCTTAAAGCCTGTCTGATGCTAGCTATTGTCATTTTATATTTAATAATTGTGGAAGGCTACTTAACTTTCATGTTATCATTTAACTTTTCAACTTCTGATATTTTGTAAGCTCCTTGAGAGTAAATCTCTGGTCTTTTGCATCTCTGCATTCCTAGATGTCCCAACACAATGCTCTTGACTGATTGTTTGCCTTTATACTCAAATATATCAATGGATCTATGATCTTGCCAATGTAAGTATTTCCTCTAGCCACAGAGATTGTAGTTCTTCCATGTATGCTAGAACTGTGTGGCTTTTGTTCATGTCCTTTGGCATATCCAGTAGAAGGAATCCACTATCTTGTTCTCTTGACTTCATGGATCCCTGTGAAGCACACTGACCAAGAGTTATCTCTGACTCTTGCTTTGTGACAAACCCCTTTCACCTTTCTTTTTAACTAGTCATACATTTCTCAGATGAAATCTTTTATGCCTTCTCCTGCATAATTCTTCATTTGTCATTTATTGCAGTCTATGAGGGTGTGCCATCTGCCTCTCCATTACACCTTTCATCCCTATGAATCCTAAGTAACCAAGTAACCAAGTCTTTTCAAACAAATCCTCCCTTCTTTTGTTCCTTCTGGGAAAGAGATTCTTCCTAGACACCACTGTCAGGTAGAAGGAAAGGAGCAGGAGAAAGTAATTTATTTTGATTTCATGTTGTCCTTGTGCTAGCATCAAGCCTTCTTTTTTTCACTATGGCATTCAAACTGGAGTAAACAGTTATTAAAAGGTTTTTACACTGATCAATAGATAATTTCTGAGTTCTTACTGCTTATAAATCAGCTGAGAGTCTCATGCTTAATCAATATGGAAAACTAACCATAAGACTGAAAGTAATATGCTCAAGACATTCTGCTCCCTCTCAATCCAGAACATACCAAAGCAACTATCAAGGAAGGGGTCCATTGTTTTTCTAAAACAGAGATAATGTAGTTTAAAGAAAGAGCTCAATTATAATCAGAGCTTCTTAGGGGCAAATCATTCCATAAAAACAATGCAAAGATGCTTGTGATCCTACTGTTTTCCAAAAATCATAAGATCTTGGCAGTTTGCATTTCCTCCTTCATGCCTCCATACCAGAGAAGATTAACAACATGCATATATATGACTACCCTTGGGATATGTATAGAGTTGGGAAGATTTTGAAGTAACAGAGAAGAACATGTATATTTCTAAACAAACTCTGGGTTGGCAGTGGTAGTAAGCATTTTAAAAAGACAGCAAATTATATAACATGTGAGGGAGTTTATGTTTTAATTACTTTATACCACCTTCCCACCCTGGTTTCTACAGTTCCATATTTTCATTTGAAAACCTGATGTTAAGTAGCTTAAGGCCTTAATTATTGATAGTTGTGACTTTTTATATTCTACAACTTACACAACTTGCTAATCTTACTATTTGTTGCCCTCAAAGTCTAAGCTGAAAATATGCACATCTGTAATAATAATGTCAAGTACACAAGAAGAGAGACGTGATATTCTCAAAACTTGAGAGGTGTGAAAAGGCAATTTGCTCTACTAATTTTAGCAAAGGCATCAATTACTAGATGTTGTTTCTCTTTGCCTCTATGATTTCCATCATAATTAATAAAATTGGAAGCTGTGCATCTGTGTGTATCTCTTAGAAAGACTATGCGCCTTCACAAGTACAGAAAAGTAAGTTATAATTTTTGTGTTTCCTAAAGTTTATTCAATTATAAAGGCACAGAGGCCCTTTGGAATGTCTACAAACTTACATTATGAGCAGAAATGCTATGTTTTGTACTGTGCACAGTATATATACTTTTTTTAGATTTATACTAATAACCCATCTTACCAATCAATCCCCCTGTGGTAGTTATTTCTATTAAAGAACTGTACCTCCTCAAAGGTTTTTGGGCTGGGGGAGTTACTAATGATGGAAGGATGCATAACCAGGAACAAAAACAAAGCTGTAGTACCTGGAAAGAGGAAAGAAGGTCAAAGGTCAACAAGGTGGAGGCAAGATTTCCCAATGAACAGTATCATTTCATGTCAGTGGGAAAGTTAAGAAGATAAGTGTCTATACAGTTATATCATGAACATTTTTTGAATTTCATTCCTTGGAATTCTGACACTCTAAAGAAAACAGATTAACAACAAGGGAGATATGTCCATAAATCAGGGAAAGGCTAAACAAATTGTGGTACATTGTAAGACATGATGAATGTTTTGAATATAGAGGAGCATGGGGAGAACTACATGAACTGATGCAGAGTCAAGAAAACAATATATACAATGACTACAACAATGTAAATGAAAGGAATTACAAGAAAAGAAAAAATACTAATGAGAAATTATGGCTTTAAAAAGGACACACCCACTCCTTTCCTTTGCAGAGGTACAAGGTCCACAAGTGTTATATGTTTCACATGTTTTCGGACTTTTTTGATGTATTGATCAGTTATACTGAATTTTTTCCCTCTTCTTTTGTCTTAAAAAAACACTACCTGTTATATAGAATGTCTCTCTGCAAGGGAGAGGGCGAAATGATACTGGGGAAACTATGGTTATACAGAAAGAAACAAAGGTTTCAACAAAAACTTATTTCTTTTTTAAATGATGACAGTTTGATATGATGTAAAGGGCAATGAACTAGGTATCAGGAGGTCTGGATTCTTGTCCTACTTCACCATTTATTTTCCACGTAATCCTGGTGGTTTGGGAATAAGAGAACTTGTGTTCAAATTCCAGGCCTGCTACTTATTGGCAGGTCAACCTCTGTGGCCTCAAGCTTCTCAAACTACAGAATGAGGAGGTTGGATTAGGTGACCTCTAAGGGCCCTTCCAGCTCTATTATCATGTGATCCATTGGTACCCTCTTTTTGTTTCACTTTTTTCATCTGAAAATACCTATTTTACCTACATTGTACTCTTTGAATGAAGGTGAAAAGAGATTATGTATATCAAAGCACTCTGCCAAGCAAAAACCTGTTGAAAAAATGCATTTCTATCTACTAAAGCCAAATCTGCCCCTAGGTTCTCATGTAAAGTTCCTTCTAATGTCTTTGAGTCTTGGATAAACTGGAGGCAAAATGAAATGACCAGATTTCAACATTTTAGTTCAGAAGACTGGATGTGGCTTGGAATATGTTTCTGTATTTACCGTGCTTCCTACAGCAAGGTGTTAAATATGTCAATTTTACAGAAAAAAGGTTTAAATTCCTTCAGGAGCAGCAATTTTAAATGTTGTACTTTCTAATGGAGCCACATAGCTCAAAAAGAACTTCAGATTTGTGGGAAAGCAGATTCAAAGGGGTGGGGGGTGGAGGGTAACAGTTTCTGAAAACTAAATTAACAGCATTGTTAAGATGCATGGTCAGAGTTACCCCTGCCTCCTATAGAGCCCCCTCCCTGCCCCCAACCTCATCACAATTAGTCAAGTTTTGACCATGTTATCAGAGAGATTTAAGTTAGATGGACTAATATAAAATATAACTGTGTATAGATGAATCCTAGACATCAGGTTTTCAAATACCACAACAAACAGAGTAATAAAGTAGAGACAATACTTTTCTAGGAGTCAGGAAAAAAACAACCCAGATACTTAGCTGTGTAACAACAGCCAGTAAGTCACATAACCTCTCTGTGCCTCTCAGTTCCCTGACTTAAAGAATGAGGGGGTTGGACTTAATATCCTATAAGATCCATTCTATCTCAAGATCTATGATATTATGATTCTAGTTAAAGGGATCATAACACATACAAATTTTAATCTATGAATTTAGTGTGCTTTGGCCAGAAATAGCTCTTATAGCATCTACTTCCATATTTTTTAACATTATTTGCACAATCATGTAATCTATTGAGAGTACATCAATTTAATTTCAGTTTTTTTTTTCCAGGTCAAGGTCTAGAAATGATCATCAGGTTTGGTCATGTATGTCTCTTATAGAGTTGACTACTTGTTCCAATTCTACTTGGTTATTATATCGCATGTTATTTAATATGTAAAATGGTTTTTTTCTAAGGAATTTTTATTTTTAGTGTTTTCATTATATCTGTGATATCTCTTTATCTAATGTCAAAATGAGTCATTTTATCAAAGAAAATTCTGCTGAGCAAGTGAATAGAGAACGATAGTGTCTAAAAAACCATTTTTTCCCAAAATATATACCACCCAACTTTTATAATATATAATGTTTCATAAATGTTGATGTCACAGGCATGTGTGTCTGTGTCTTTGTGGGATGAGGAAGGTTTAAGACATATGACTACCTTGGGATATGTATGGAGCTGGGGAGATTTTGAAGCAAAATAGAACAATATGTATATTTTTATAGCAAATATAATATGTATTTTATGGAAAAGAAATATGACACAATGGAAAAACCATTGGCTTTTGAGTCTTGTGTTAGTAAGGTTTAAATCTCACCTCTTACACTTATTTCTTGGGAAGCTTGAGAAAAAAAAAACTGCTTCACTTTTCTGGGGCCTCAGTTTCCTCATCTAGAAATGAGGAGATGTTACACTAAATGACCCCTAAATTCCCCTCCTGTTCAAAATCTATGAGGCATACAAAATTTTATATCTAATACTATAGGGGAAAATATCTTTGTTATAACACATTTCCACACAGAACTCCTATTCATTTCCTATTTAATTCAATTAAACAAGCTCTCATTACTTAAGATGAAGAACGTAAAGGTTCCATGGAACACTGGGTAATTCTGACAGAGATTATCCCTGAATCTAATCATATGTTCTTTTTGTGACTGTGGATAAATGGATAGATTGAAACTTGTTTACTTATAATATGACAAAAAAAATTTTCTTTACAAATTTTATGTATAATGACTGTGAAACAGTCCAAGATGTTCTCGGAAAATTAAGTGCTCTATTCCCTGAAACTCATTTCCCTTTATCTAAAAAAGAAAGGAGACACAGATGATCCTTTTGTATTTGGTGGAAAACTAAACAAATGGAGATACATTCTGCTTACTAAAGTGTTCAGAAACTGGAATAAATCAGTCATGAATGTTGTAGAGGTGGGATTAGAAGGTGACCTGAACTCTAAGGTTCCTTCCTAGTTTAAGTCACCATAAAACTATGGTTCTCTACCTCAAACTGAAACCACGCACCTCTGACTTTCACCTTACTTTTAAGTAGTGTTAGAATATGTTCAAGCAGGACAGCTAGGTGACACAGTGAATGTAGCACTGGCCCTGAAGTCAGAAGGACACGAGTTCAAACCCAGCCTCAGACACTTGACACTTAACTAGCTGTGCAATTTTGGCCAAGTCACATAACCCCAATTGCCTTGCCTTCTCCCCTCAAAAAAAAGTTAAAAAAAGGAATATGTTCAGGTTTTCATGTATTGGGCAATTTATGGAAATGGGTACATGGGAAAAACAGGCTCATAATGCCAAATGATGCTGAACATCATGCCATGTTCTCTAGGGGCACCAGACTTACTGACAGTACTAAAGCACATGTCTGACCATGTCACACCACTGCTCAAGAATATTATGGGATAATATGATAATATGTTTAATATGAATGTATAAGTAGAGCCTATATCAGATTGCATGCCATCTTGGGAAGGGAGAAGAGGATGGGGGAGAAAATTCAAAATTCAAAATCTTATGGAAGTGAATGTTGAAAACTAAAAGTAAATAAATCAAGTTTATATGAAAAAAAAAAGTATCACAGGAACCTAGATCTTGACTTGGAAAAACATAACAGGTTATCTAATCCAAACCCCTCATTTTATAGATACAGAAAGAGCTTTTAAATAACTTGTCTGGAATCACCGAATTAGTAAGTGGCAGTGTTAGGATTCAAACTCAGGTCAAATAATTTGAAGTACATTGTTCTTTGTACTATACCATACTACCTCCCCATTTATGGATCCTTTTTCCCTCCAAGATAAAATACAAACTCTTCTGTCTGACATTTTAAATCTTTCATGATCTGGTTTCAACCTACATTTCCAAAGGATTTCATATTACTACAGTTCAGGTATTCTGATCTCCAGCCTAATTACCTTACTAACACCCATTTCCTGTTCTCCATGTATTTGAACAGCCTGTCCACCCATTCCTACAATGTTCTCCATCCTGACCTTCATTCTGAAGAATCTGTAGATTTCTTCAAAGCGTAGCTCATATACCACCTAATATGCAAGAATCTCACTGATGTCCTCAGTTGTTGATGCTTTCCACTCCTGAAATTACTTTGTCTTTCCTCTGTATGTATTTTGTTTATGCTTATGTCTGTATATGTTGTTTCCAACCAATAAAATGTTAGCTCCCTGAGGTAAAGGACTATTTTTGTTTGTTAGATCAGATTTTTTTTTGTCTTTGTATTCATGTAGCATAGTGTTTGAAGCATAGTAAAGATTCATTAAATGCTTGTTGGCATTAATAAATAGAAGTATTAAGAAAATTCTGCAGAGCAGGCAGAGTACTAGAGACTTGGAGACAAGAAGACCTGTATTCAAATCCCAGTCTTAGAAACTTAGAAGATGTAGTCAATTGACAAGGTATGTGAACTCTTGAACCTTTGTTTTCTCAATTGCAAAATGGGATAATAATAACCTTGCTTGATTGTTGTGAAGCTCACATGAGATATAGGTAAAGTTCTTTGTAAATCTGAAGACCCTATATAAATGTGAACTATTTATGTGGCCAAAATCCTAGAGTCAACCACAATCCCACAGAATCCATCCTAGAGGATAAAGATTAAAGTCCAGGAATGACAGTTCTAAGCTTTCACTGGGCCTTGTTATTAATAATCTTATGGAAGTAAGTAGCTCGTGAGGAAGAAATATGAATGGTAGAGGACGTGGGAAGGCTTTCTGCTGGGTATGGGTACACATTCCCATTCCCATAAACTGTACAAAACTTTGTTTATATCAGGGAGTTCAGCATGTCAGGCATCTTTTAGCTTGTTAAAAATAGTCATGTCTTCCAAAGAGTCAGTTTAGCAATGCACATGTTGGGAAGACTGACAACATGAGAAAGTATTTCTTTTTTCTCCCTGTGAAGCATTTAGTGTACCAGAAGACAGATACTTAAATGTCTCCCTCTTGACTTTTGAGAAAGTTCTGCCATTCATCCTGTGATTATGTGAAGAACTTGATTTTAGAAGTGGTGATCACAACACTTGTCAATGAAACCCTTTGAGAATAGGTAACATTTGGCACAGAATTTACATATTCAACCAGCATGGCATTTGTTTTCATCTTGAGAAAAAGAAAATCATTTTGATGTGCACTTAAGCATGTCATTGAACTAAACAATGATTATACTTGGAAAGAAAAAATGTTAGTTCATTAGAATTTAAAGAAAGCATTTTCAAAAGTGCTAAAAGTAAACTATCTGATCATTTGACTTGTCATATGACTACTTTCATCAAAATATAAGGAAATAGCTCTCACCAGTTTTCTGAGGTCCTATTACCAAAAATTTTGGTAATCGATCACAGGTTTTTTCTTTAGACCAAATATCTCTGTGGCGTTTGTCATCACAAGGATTCTAATTGGGGGGAAAATGAATGAGCATCAGGGATCAGCATATAAAACATTTTTTTTTTTTGCTACTATCTGACAGTTTTTCAACCCTGGCTACTTAAAATCATCTCAGGAAGTATGGTCTTGCTGCCTTTTCTCCTAGAACTGTAAAAACTTTTGGTACAGCATCAGTCAATCTCTTCTACAAAGGCATTCTATATATACTGAGGCTGACATTCAACTGAGGATGGAAATAGGGGAGAAGAAAACCACTATCGAATACCAAGAAAATAGCCTCATATTATTGAGTATTTTCTTTATTACAAAGAAATATTTTCTATATTTTCTTCATTAATAAAGAAAGTACTTTATTAACATTTTAAAGTGTTAATGTCTTTCTATAAAGGCTTTTTCTTGGTCTTTTTAGCCTGCAATGCAGGGGATTTCTGCTAACCTAAACGATGCTAGAGTATCAGCACTCAGTAAATAACCAAAATATAATGGGTCTGGTTCTGATATTATTCTTTGAGTGTTCTTGCTGGGCTTTAAAGGATAAAGATCTGTCCAAGAATAGAAATAATATTTAGAGAAGCCAAACTCTTCTGGTTAGGTGTCCTTAATTTCAGTACAGATGTTTAGAAAATGTGGAAATGTAACTTTTTTCCTTAGAGTCACTGAAAATATTGCATTTTTAAAATGGAACAGAAAGTTAATTGTTTAATTAATTTGCACTACATATATGCAAATTCATATAAGATTCATCTGAAGATTCATATCATTTAATTTCAATATCAGGGTGCATATTATTTGGAAAAATATTAGGATTATGAGGTCTTCTCAAAAGTAATCAAGAGGGTCCAGCTTATATTTCTGTTATATAAATACCACAGGCTATATCATTTTAAAATTGTAGCTTATTTTTTCCCAATTTATTAAATTAGTTATTTTTTATTTTCAACATTTACTTCCACAAGTTTTAAATTTTCTCCCCCTCCCTGCTTCCTTCTTCCCCAAGAGGGCTTGAAGTCTGATATGAGCTCTACACATACATTGCTGTTAAACACATTTTCACATTAGTCATGTTGTACAGAAGAATTATAATGAATGGGGAAAACCATGAGAAAAATAAAATAAAACAAGACAAAAAAGAAAATAGTCTACTTTGTTCTGCATTCTGACTCCATAGTTCTTTTACTGGATGTGGCTGGCATTTTACATCATGTGTCCTTTGGAATTGTTTTAGGTCCTTGCATGGGTAAGAAAGGCTAAGTCTATCAAAATCAGTCCTCACGCACTGTGGCTGTTACTATGTACAATGTTCTTCTGGTCCTGCTCCCCTTACTTAGCATCATATAAGTCTTTCCAGGTTTCTCTGAAGTCTGACTGTTCATCATTTATTACAGGACAGTATTCCATTACATTCATATACCACAACTTATTTAGCCATTCCCCAATTGATGGGCATACCCTCCCTTGATTTCCAGCTCTTGGACACCACAAAAAGAGCTGCTATAAATATTTTTGTACATATGGGACCTTTTCCCATTTGTATGATCTCTTTGGGAAACAACCCTAGAAGTGCATTGCTGGGTCAAAGGGTAAGTGCATTTTATAACCCTTTGGGCATAGTTCCAAATTATTCTCCAGAATGGTTGGATCAGCTCACAGGTCCACCAACAATGAATTAGTGTCACAACATTCCCACATTCTCTCCAACATTTATCATTTTCCTGTTTTTCCATGTTAGCTATTCTGATAGGTGTGATGTGGTACCTCAAAGTTCTTTTCATTTGCATGTATCTAATCAATGGTGCTTTAGAGCATATTTTCATTATAACTATAGACAGTTTTAATTTCTTCCTATGAAAACTGTCTATTTATATCCTTTGATCATTTATCAATCGGGGAATGACTTGTATTCTTTTAAATTTGACTCAGTATATTTTAGAAATGAGGTCTTTATCAGAGATACTGGTTATAAAAATTCTTTCCTAGTTTTCTGCTTCCCTCCTAATCTTGGTGGCAGTGGCTTTGTTTGTGTAAAAAACTTTTCAATTTAATATAATCAAAATGACCCATTTTGCATTTCATAATGTTTTCTATCTCTTGTTTGGTCATAAATTCCTCCATTCTCTATAAGTCTGACAGATAAACTATTCCTTGCTCCCCTAATTTTTTATGGTATCAGCCTTTATAGTATAGCTTATTTTTAACACAGAACAGATGTAAAGAAAAAAATAGGATATTCATTTTGGCAGCTGCCTTGTAAAGGGATCAGTTCAGAATTTGTTACTTATAATAGCAATGTTTACCATGTGAAAAATTATTAAACTAATAAGAAAACTACATTTATGATAGTGATTGTTATTTTGTGATATTGATTTGTAATGCTTAAAAAGTAAGCATGGTTCATGCAATTATTAAATTCCAAACATCAAGCACTGGAATTTGGTTAGTTAACTTTCTCATTATAAAGATGAGAAACCTGAGAATGAAGGAAATTGGGTGACTTGGTGATTTCCCCAAAGTTTCATAGATGGAATCAAGAAGTTAAAAAGCAGAAATGAGATCTGAGACCCACATTTTCACCCTTGGATCTAGGACTTGTCCCATTGTCTTACATGGCCTTCAACTATATAATCAAAGTCTACTTTTTTTTCCAAGCTCTGTTCAATTTTGTCTGCGATTAGGGTACTCTGTGACAATTGACTTAGAAGTCATAAGTGGAAGAATCTGAATAGACTCACTCTACTTCCAGAATTGAGGGGAACCTTCAATTTATAGATGCACTCATCCCTGAAGTTTTTCACTTTTTAAATTTTTCTTTAAAGGGGACAACAGGACAACAGACAATTTGGCTGAAACATAAAATGTCTACAGGGGAGTAACATTAAATCAGTCTGGCAAGAGAGGTTAGAGCCAAATTGTAGCCATGAAAGTGTAAGCAATATGAAGATGGTATAGTGTTACATTTGCAGTCAGTTGACACCTGGGTTCAAATCTCACCCCCATTATTTGGTAGCTGGGTCAACTTGAGCCATTTACTTAACCTGTCTGAGTTGCAGCATTCTCATCTATAAAATAGAGGTGAAACCAATACTGCAAAGGTTTTTGGCAGGATCAAGGTATATAATATAAATAAAACACATAAATGTTAGCTATCACTTAAAGGCAAACACTTCCCCTGACAGCACCCCTGGATAAAGAACCTTGAAATAAACACTCTGCAAAGAGAACTCTCTTCTGTAAGCAGAACAAACCCCTATGCTGCTACTTCTGCTTCTTTGGCAACAGAGTGGATTCAGCCCTACTGCAATTACTCTGTTTCTGAAATATCCCCAAACAACTCTTTGTAATGTTAGTAGGATATAAGATCTCCTGGCCCATTAATAGGCCTAGGTGGACCACCGTGAACATCCTGAATCCCAAAGAGCCCATTGAGGGAGGAACTTGCTTAAGGAGAAGTTTGCTTAGGGGACGCTTGCTTGTAGGAAAGCTTTCACACCTTTTGGTACTAACCTAATTAGGCACTGAGTCATGAGGGTTGTGATGTCTTCTGGTTCTGAGAAGTTTATGCATACTCTGAGTTGGTATTTTACTTTGGGGGTTTGCTTATGAGAAGAACCATTTGATTTCCTGGTCGACAGTAGTTGTGTGTTGGAACCTCTCCGCTGATCACAGGTAAAGGCTCTCTTGATCCAGTTGTGCATATAAAGTGTATAGCAAGACCGCTTTGATTCAGGCAGTCAGAGCCCTGTCTGTTGGTCTTTATTTCTCTTCTTGTATTTTCTCTGATGTTCAGGGTGCTGACCTTTCCCTTGAACTAGTGAATGTAATTAAAAGTAGGATTGTTAACCTCTTTTTGAGCAGTCTTTCTGAAAAAAGCAGATCAAACAACCTGTGCTAGCAGACTATCCTGGGTATGCTAGGGTGCTTGCTATTACACTCCTAGAGGTAAAAAATGAACTTTAGTTTAAATCTTCAGGTCTAGGAAGCCGAAAAATCTCTTCTGTGTCCTGGGAGAAAGCATGTTCGAAGGAAAGTATGATTAGGGCCCATGGCTGGGTCTGTGATGTCATTCGTCCAGGGAAGTGCCTGCTGAGGAAATCATCTTTAGCAATGCAGGTACGCAGCTTCTCTGTAACTTCGAGTCTTCAAGTTTCCTTAGATAGGTTAAGGGACTTGCACAGGGTCACACATTCAGGGTGCGTCAGATGGAGAACTTTAATCTGAGTATTCTTGACTCCCAGGTCAGCCCATGCCCCACCTCTGTCTCTCTCCCTACTTGCCCATCTCTGTCTCTGATCATTTGCTTTGTTTTCAGTGATAAAGTCATGCTGTAATATTATAAAGTTTTCCTTCCATAGTTGTATGCTTCATTGGAGGACCACTTACTGTCTAGATTGGGAAGTCATTTCTGTATTGTTCACTACCCTTTAGTAACTCTGACACTTGCCTTACCTAGCTATCCTTAAGCATACATATTTCCTACCTAACACATTCTCATATATCTTCAGCTTGGCAAAACATAAATAGACAAATCAGAACATATATCAATAAATGAATAACTATGTAAACTCTAAGTAAATGAAGAGATCAATAGCTAAATAAATGAATAAGTAAATGCACAAATAAATGAGTCAGTAACCATATAAATAAACAAATACTATCATTTCTGATTCGTAAGCTCTGTGAAATGAAGACTTTTTTGGAGTTTTTACATTCATGACTTTTGATAACCATGGAGGAAGAGTGACTATGGTCTAACACTTAGAGGTCCTCTTGAAGTAAAGAAGACCTGGTCTCAAGTCCTAGTCCTGATACACACTGACTGTGTGACCCTGGGCAAGTCACTTATCTTCTCAGTGTCCTGGGCAACTAACCCTTTAAGAACATAAATTATAGATACGTTTCTAATCTGTAAAAGGAAAATGCAGGGGAAGCAGTTTCCACATTCAGAATTCTCCACATCTATGAAGAAATCACAGGTCTGAACCACATCATCATTGTCTTTATCATCCTTAAAATTACCATGGAAATATTGTTTAGACACCAAAACAATTACTCACTCACATTGTCAGCTAAAATGTTAAAGATTTTCTGCAATAGAATGCACAGGCTGTTTAAATCGTTCAGCTCTTGAAATAATTAAATTTTATATAATAATAATAGCTGGTACTATATAAGTTTTAAGTTTACAAAGCATTTTATATGCAATATCTCATTTGGTCCTTGCAACAGATTCTTTTAGGTAGGTGTTATTATCCCTGATTTATAGACTGGAGAAGGGAGACTAAGGAAGATTAAGTGACTTGCTGAGTTATCACCCAGCTGGTCTGTGTCTGAAGTAGGATTTGAGAGTATAGGACTCTATCTGAAAGCTTTGACTCTTCAGGCATGGGTTAAGATTGTCTTACAGAAGCAAAAAGGGGTGGGGGGCATTGCTGATGTGTTTTTTTTTAAGCCTTTGTTTATCTCTGCTTTATAAATTAGGTCCCATTTCTGAGGCAATCCTACCTGCCAGAGAGGGTCTTTCTGCTCCGGGAAGAGCTCAAAGTACTTGTGAGCCAGCTGCACTGGAGGCAGAGTCTGCAGTCTCAGGTTAGTCCAGCTCTGCACAAAGTTGGCCAAGTTCACAAAGGTATATAACCCCAGGCGGTCATTCCCATAGTTGGACAAATGGGTCATGAAGATGCTGATCTGAAAAGGACAAAAGTACCAAGTAAATTACAGCATGTTTGCGCTGCTGACACTAGAGGGCAGTGTAGTCACAGTCAATGTTATATTTCCTTAATCTTGGTGCTGTTTTTCTTTTTTCTTTTTTCCCTCTTCGATATTCACAGAGGTTTTGGCTCAGAGGTTTACTGAATTGGAGGTACTAAGAAAAACTGCATTATGGAGGTGTTTAGTGGAAAAGGTGAAGAGATGATATCATGCTACTACCAGATAAGCATTTTCTAGGCACAATTAACCTCCCCCCTTCATGTCCACTGGGCAAAGACTCCTTGAGTACCAGTTATATAATAAAGAATTAAACAATAGTCATAGAATTACCACGTTTGACTCCAAAATTACATATGAAGGCACATTATTCCAGGAGTGGGGAACCTGCTACCTCAAGGTCACATGAGGTCCTCTAGGTCCTCAAGTATGGCCCTTTGACTGAATCCAAATTTCACAGAACTCCTTGTTTGGAATTTAGTTAGATTGGTTGAGTTAAGAATAAGATTGAGTTAGATTTAGGGCCAGAGGATGTGGTCTTGGTTTTCAATTCTGCCTGATGCAGTGCAAGTTATGGTTTTTCCATTTCTAAAATCAGCAAGTTGAAAAACATATACCTATAAAAGTTCTTTCCTAAATATATGATCTTCTGATAACCCAGAAGCAAAGAGAGAGCCACAGTGTGACAAGTCCATGATTAATATCCATATTAATGCAGCCAGGATCCTTAATTCTACCCCAGCTGAAGCTTCTTCTGATCTCCAGTTTTAGTACCAATAGGGGAATATCAGCTGTCACTGAGTATTCTCACAGTCCAAATCCTTAATATTAACTAAGGGTATGTGTAGGCAGGTGGGGGATAAGGGTGGGAATGGGGTAATGAACAAGACCTTTCAAATAAATGGGCATGTGCAAAATTTATATACACAAATAACTAATTTTAAAACAAATCTCTTCTCCAAAAATTCTAGAAAGACCAAAAAAAATAAATCCCCTTGGAAAATCTATCTTTAAAGAATCCAGCAGATTTCAGGACAATGCACCAAAGAATTCAGTTATCTATCCTTCCCAAAATTAATGAGTCTCATAGTTAGTCAACTAGTCCAACACAAGACAAAGCAATTCACAATTTGTTATCCAGCCTACCTCATGAGGGGCAAGTCTCTACTTTTGAAAGAATCTGTTCCACTTTGGGGCAGCTCTAATTTTTCAGATATTTATTCTTATTTCCCCTTCACTGAACCCTTCCATACCCCTCCAAAAAAAAAAAATCTGCCTCCTTGTAACTTCCCTGAAGCCAGGCTGAACAAGTTTAATCTTCCTTCCCCATTACAGCCCTTTACACACTTGGGCATATATTGGATTAAGAGCAGGGGGTTGGATTATAGATCTGCTATTCACTATTTATGAGACCTTGCACAAATTGTGTTCTCATCAAAACAAGTTGGTTGGATGAGATGATCTTTGACTCACTTCATTTCTTTTGATTGATGATCCTGGGATTAAAGTAATTCAAAGGAATATGTTAACTATTACTGTTATCTAAACTATCCCAGAGGTTTATCAGCACAAATAAGTAAGTCTTTTGCCAGAAGACCATCGGCGATCTGCTTGGCATCTGTCAGCCTCAGGCTCTTCATCTCTACCTCTCAGGGTGTTCATGACCAAAGTGCTTTTGAAAGTATAAAGTACTATGTAATAATTACAAGGCAAAGGGCAAAGAAAAAAAAAGTCAGGTAAAAAGTAGACACAAGGCTAAAAAACTTATTTGTTGATGAATATAATAAATAATAATAAGTCAATATATGAAAGATCAGGAATTTCATTAACATAGGGGACTCTGCTATGGAAAATCCCTTAAACAATGAAGAACATAAATTATCTTGGACATAGATAAGTAAAAAGATAATTATTTGTAGCCCATAGAGTAAAGATATGGGATCTATAAAGTGACAAGGGACCTTATAGATAGATTTCAGAGGTTCGTAAATGTTGATATGAAAAATGTACATCTTTATTGCCACTAACCTCTAGCTGAAGTTAAACATTCTTTTTCAGTTATAAATACAGGTAACAAACATTGTTATGCCAACAGAGGCTTCACTGCCAAAGAAGCCCAAGACACAAAAAAGGTTAAGGACCCCTGATGTATATAGAATAAGCGATTTGCTAGGATCATACCATTAAGTGTCATAGGAGGGGTAAAAAGTCAAGTCTTCCTAACTCAAAGACCAATATCTACTACCCTTAATGTTGCTGTATTAGGGAAATTCTTTCATCTGCTGGACTAGGCACCTCCCATGAAACTGGGCACGGCTTGATAGGGAAGGTCATGTGCCCCACTTTCCTGAGATGGATCAGTAATGTCCTATTTGTTCCTGTGAGGGGGACTTTTTTGAAGACAGCTGGTAAGTGAGCAAGGAAGAAATGAAATGTCCCTTTCATTAAGTTATGAGATACAGTTCCACCTCTTTCTTTTGATATAATTAGGACTCTGCCAGCTCTTCTTGAGGACTTTTATACAAGTGGGGGAAAGGGGGAGGGGGAATTTTTTTTTTTGCAAGCCAAATGGTGGCTGCAAAAACATGGCAGTGAGAAGCTGTGCTTGCCTAAATAACCTAAAACTGCACTTCAAATTCTTGGCTATCTCCCCTCCCCGCCTCACCCCCAAGTCCAGTGTGCCAAAACAAGATCCTGAGAGATGTATATTTTCTAGCCCTTATGGCTACCTCGGGAGTTTGTGAGGCTATTTTTTTTTTTGGCAACAGTACAAAGATGTTTTAATTTCTAATACTTTAAATATTATATATTCATGTTTATATGTTCATATAGATAAATAAATATATAGCTACAGATATATATAATTATCAAAATATTCTTGAAAATTGAGGACCTCAAAATGCTTTTATTTATGTAGGATCTGTGTATTTATCTACACATACATGTCTATATCTGTCTATATCTATCTATCTATCTACCTACCTATCCTCATTGATAATAGTTACAGCCTTTGACCCTTTCTGCAGTTGATAGATTCAAAGATACGGAATGTGTAAAACCTCTTTCTGGGAAAAGGCCCAAGATTTAGGTAAATAAGATGCAAGAGAATTCTGACTGTTACTATGGAAGCAGCCAATTCATACAGAAATGAGGCTATTTTATTCATAAAGCATCTGGAAAAATCTTCACAGCAAGGAAATTTTCTTTTGACTCTATAGGGTATTTCAGACAGCTTGTACTAATCAGATTGTTGACAATTCCAAACAGTTCCTTTGGCTATGATTCCCAAATATAATGGGAGTTTCAAAGAAAACCTCCCAGGCACTCAATAGGCTGCAAAACTAAGTCATCAGAATAGTTCAAGCAGTAAGAGAACACTTTACTAAAATAAATAGACTCCTGTGAATGAATCATCATCATCTTCATCATCATCATCACCTGAATGAAAATGGAATGTTAAGCATTAAGGAGCTAAAAAGGCAGAAATAAATAAAAGTCTGGATGATCTATTAAAGCAGCAGATATGAAAGCAAATAATTACATTAATGTGTAATAGTATAAGGAATCAGGTAAGAATATAATTGTTCACAATTCTTAACAAGAAAAGAAAAGACAGGGAAAAAAAAGAAAAGAGAATGGAATACTATTCCATTCAGCAAACCCAGCCATGTTTAGCTGCCATGGTGATCAAGAAGATTTATTTGAATCAGGCCCAAAGTTCCTCTTCACTCTGTCTCAGCACAGGTTTTACCTTAGAATTATATAATGAAAGTATCTGTAGTGTTGTTTTAAACAGCTTGAGAGCAGACTCCAGCAGTAGTGGAATTTATAAGCACAACATTTATCCACTATGGCTTCTCTTTAAAAAATGAGATTGTTCAATTTTCCCCTTATTTCCACAGTATTTTTGATTCAATTATTCTTTCCAATCCCCTCTACAGAACCACAAAAACAGCAAACCAAGGAAAAGTTTTATGAAAAGAATTATTTAGTTTGGTGGTTCCCATAAAATGTGTAGTAATGAAAGAATTTCCACCTCAGTCACACACACACACACACACACACACACACACACACACTCTCTCTCTCTCTCTCTCTCTCTCTCTCTCTCTCTCTTTCTCTCTCTCTCTCTCTCTCTCTCTCTCTCTCATGATGAGGGATAAAGAGTACTGACTTTGGAATCTTTTATATTTCCATTTTGACTCTGTTGCTTATTAGCTGTATAACTTAGGGAAAATGCGTGTAACTCCTCTGTGCCTCAGTTTTCTTAGCCACAAAATGGGGAGGTTGGACAAGATTGCTGTTGGACCATCCAGTCCTAAATCATAAGATCTTATAATTTCTTTCCAATGCAGCTAAATAACAGTTACAATTTTTCAGAAATTCAGAAACTAGGTTTCTGAGATTATTTATCTTCATAAAACTCAGAATAAGGTTCCAAACTCCCATTTCTTATAGAGGAAAGCAACAGCAATAACAACAACAAAAACCTTAAAATCTTTGTAATTAAATGTGTTAGTATACAAGCACATATATATGTATTTTTTCACTACTAGTGTAGAAACTCCCTTAACTAATGAAGATTAGCAACTAGTCCATAATTCATAATATTGAAGATCTCATTAAGGTACCGAGAGATTAAGTGATACCCAGAGTCATGGAGTTATCACTGGGTCACAGGAAGAACTTGGGCACAGGTCTTCCTGACTTCGAAGGCAGGATTTTATCTACTTCATTCACCTTAACTTTTATTTTTTTTTAAATCTATTTATACACACACACACACACACACACACACACACACACATTTTAACAGCCATTAGGTCAAATTCCCTAACTTTAGTAGAGATTTATCTCATCAAAATGTCATCTACACTGCACTTGCCTAACTTACAAACTGGCCATACAAAATGGAAAAGTCAGGGATACTGTCAGTTTGTGGAATGGTTTTATTTCCCCTCTCTTGGAATACATTTCTATAATCTCAGGCAAATTTCTTCTGCTATACCATTCAAAATGGAGTGATACTTTTCAGAATACCCATTGCTGAGAGCAAAAGATGTTCCATCAATGGGAAAAATAGAGAAAAATCACGAGAAATATAAAAAAGTCTTGAAAATGAGGTGTCATTGTTCTGTGTGCAGCAAATAAATCCAATTAGGATCTTTAAGAGTGACCAAGACCCTTACTGGGTGGGATTCAATTTTTTCCTTTTTTAAGGTAGACTCTTCCACCTGTATATCTTTTCCACTTTTCCATCTTAATGATTTGTTCATCTATTTTAACATTATGCAAAACATATGAGACATAATATCACAAAACAAAAAAACCTGTTTTCACAAGGAATATTTGGAAAAAAAAAAATCAGTGACACTTCTTGAATTATTTCTCCAGCTGAAAAATAAGCCATGTAGGAAGACCATTTATCAGGACCAAAAACTACACCCCCACCCAACCCAGAAACTTCACCTTTTTTTTTTTTTTTCTAACTAGAACGTCAGTATTTTTTTAATGGATAAAATATTTCCCTTTTGGCAAGTATTAGTATCAGCATACACACAAACACATGTAGACACATAGGTAACACAATACACATATGTGCATATATTCACACATATATAATACATATATATGTGTGTATCTATTGCTGAACAGGTAACCTTTTCATGGTTGTTTTCTTATTATTTAGTTTGGAAAGTGCAAGCAGACAAGCAATCTGGCTGTTGTTCTCAACAGAGAAATAATTGGAAATTTTTTTTCACCAAAAATGTTCGTTTGATTTCTTAATGGCATCGTTCTTCCATATATCTGCTATGACCTATCACGTTTATAATGTCAGTTCACCTCTCGGCAATTCCTTACCTGCCAACAGCTTCAGTTCTACACTGGAAGAGAAAAAGAGAAAGAAATGCACTTGAAAAGGTTACTAGTTCAGCAAAAGGCCTTTTTTTTTTCCTTTTCCCCAAAGAGAATATTTTTAATTTTTTTTTTTAATGCTTCATAGCTGAGATTAAAAAAAAACTGAATGGCTCACAATAAATCATCTTTAATATACACTCATTTTTAACGAAATGAAAAAATGCCAATAAAGGTCTAATTTCATTTCTGTGATATTTCTTACTATGAACACTGTCTAAGTAATTATTTATAACCAAAAGACTAATCGGCTGCTTAAAATTGAAATTTTGCCAAAAGGCGAGGGCATTTTTTTTTTTAGCACATATATAACTGACTATACACACGTTTGTGTATTTGATGAAAAGTGGCAAAATGGAGCTGTCAGATATATAGTTAGCATTTTTCAGAAAGGGAAGAGAAAGCACTATTTGACACTGAATTCAAAGACAGAAAAGAAACATCAGAAGAGTGATGTCTCTAGTAAATTCTATGTATTTGGTGACCTATCAAGTACTAACAACAAAAAGTTGTCCTAGTGCTAAAACAAAAAATAGTAAGGATTTATATTATAATAATTATCATGTGTCCTGTTTTTGAAAAAGCCATGTGATAGCTGACTGAGATGTTGCTATGCAACGTACCAAGGAGTTGGACACAGTTGATTTGAATTTGATTCCTGATTTTATCAAGTTCTAGTTAGAGGACTGTCATTCTCTCTACCTCTTATTTTTTTTGCCTATTTTTCTTACCTGTAAAAGGAGAATAATGATAATTATGAATTTCAAAATGGTTGCATACCACTTGGTGATGGTCCATAGGGCCATACATTTGTAAATGTGTGTGTGTGTGCATAAACATGTATATAAATATATATTAATATATGGATATGTGCATGTAAGAAATAGGGACTTATGGTGTTCTTTCCTAATAGTATTTATATTTTCAATAAGATACAGAGCAAAGATTAACTCAAAGAAATTTATATATGTATATGTATATGTATGTATGTGGGTGTACACATACATACACATGCAAACACAATTGGAGCACTTTTTTATTTCCAAACAAGTAAGTCTGCAAAGGAAGGCAATAGCTAGATTTTGTCCCATTTTTATTTTATTTCACCTGTTTATATGAAAATATTCAAAGTGTGTGTTGGGTGTGGCCTAATAGGATTAACCCAAAGCTTTACTCTCTCTAGTGATTGCCCTTCTTAGGCTGAATGAACTCTTGAAAATAAATTAGAAGTGAAGTTAATTTCAGTAAGATTATATCCCACTGACCCCCAACAAGGAACCCATTCCAGGGAATGAAACCTCTTCTAAGGACCTTGTCATTCTTGAATCTCTGGAGGAAATGAGGATGATTCCTGAGCTATGAACTTGAGTGAATGGAAGAATGGTGAAAGTCTCCATAGAAATAGTGTCAAACGCTGCAGAGGATTTGAGGAAAAAGAAAAGACCTTCGCTTTTTACCATTGGTGCAGAAGAAGAAATTGAGTCATCGAAGTAAAATGACTGAATCAAGATCATGCCACTCAGTGTCAAGGGTAGGGTTTAAACCTTCAAACTCTGACCGTGTTGGCTTCAAACCCTGACCATGACACTAGGCACTCCCCTAAATTATTTAGGGGAGCAACTTTTGGGGTAAAGCATCCATCCTAATTAATGACAACCTACCTACAGGACAAGCAAGCCCATCTAACTGAAGCATCAAAACACCCTGAGGGAGAGACCAAAGGAGGCATGTCCTCAAGCAGTTCAAACAACTCTTCAGCTTCAACTACCACCCTATGAAAGGACTAAAGCATAATTAAAATTAATGCTCCTAATTTCAATAATAATAATAGCTAGGATTGATATAACACTTCAACGTTTGTAAAGCACATTATAATTATTACATCATTTCATCCTTATCTTGTTTTCTACCTTGTTGCTGAGTCATTGATGCAGTCCTTGAAAGGAAAAAATTCATTTCATAAAAATTGGCAGAGATCTCTTTGACATTTTGGGTTAGGGGATCTGATTGCCCATGAAGGAAAGCTGGGAGGAAAAGTCAATCATTCTAAATTAGGGACAGATTTCAAAGGAGCCATGTAGGAAGTCAATGTCACTTAAATCAATTTGGATTCAACCAATTTAGCTTTTCACAACATTTAAGTTGCTCACTTAATTTTTCTATCTATATTCAGAAGTGCAAGTTCAGCCCCTTCATTACAAGCTAATGATTGATGATTAATTAGTCCTTCTAAAACATGCCAGGATCTCACATACCATTGGTTTAATGTGGTGCCATTATTTTAGTTACTGAACAAATGTTTACAAGTCACAGGAGTGTATCTAACTCTCAGGCCACCTATATCCAATTAACTTTCCATTGTGTATATTGTATGTGCTGTTCTGACATTGTCTCCACATTATTCAGGGAAGGTTCAGTTGCAGGTAATCAGAGAATAGACAACAGCTGTTCTTGCTCCATTAGACTCACAAAATGATGGAATAATTAATATGGTTGAAGCTTCAGCTAGATTAAAAAGAGTGGTAAAGAAAAATCTATTTGAACATAAAGATAAAAGAAATGTTGGGCCCAATTTGCAATAAAAAAAAAAAATCCCTTGTTCTCTGCTTACTTTTTTAGCCTCTTAGCTATGCAACATTTGTCCTCCCCAGAAATAGAGAAACAGGTTTGCAAAGAAACAGAGTCAGTAGATTAATTAAACATCCTTAGTTGTCCTTATTATAACCTGCAGGAATTCAAAATATTTTCTCAAAGGGAATGTAAGTGCATACCTGCTTTAAATGAAGTTAGGGCTCCCTGATGAAACTCCAGCCTCTGGTTTGTGTTTGAATAAATTGAATTTTATATCCTCTCAAAGCCAGTTTCATTTAATGATATTGGGAGGGGGGAACAACCGAACAAGCAAAGTCCCTTTGAGTTAAGCAGTGCAGCAGCTTGTTAAATGTTAAAAACATATGGGAGGGCCAGGTTAGGTGACATTACAGAAAGTCTGAAGAGTTTTGCATAGTCCTAAGCTACTCCCTGGGAAGCCATTTTCTTTCCTCTATCACCAATATTCTCCTCTGCAGGATGCAGCATGGTTTGTTGGATAGATAACTGGTCACTAGCCTCTGGAGGTTTTCTAACTGTGATGCTTACCTTGGCAAGTCATTTAAACACTCAGTTCCCTCTAGGCAATTCTCTAAGGACTAAGTAGCAGAAAAGGTATCTACAAGCATTAATAGAGGGAATTTCCTCATATTGAGAGTTCTCTATTTCAATGAAACCATAGATCTCTCTCCTCCTGCATATGTAATATAGTGCTGAATCACTGAACATCAGAATCTCAGCTTAGCACAGTTCTTGGCACATAGTAGGCACCTAATAAATGTTTATTAAATTACTGACTGACAAGAAGAATCCAGTGTAGGTGATCTGCAGTTCATTGGAACAATATTTGGCAGGTATAATAGGCTACAGGATACAATCAAACAGTATGACATTAATGTGTAATTGGACAAGGAGGAGAACTGGCCAGGTTGTGGAAGTAAGGGATCAAAGATGGATATCCTGAGTTCCACATTGGTACCCACAAAATATTAAAAAGGTGAAAAGGTTCTACAGTACATTGAAATGCTCTAAGGAGGATTTGTGTAAAGACATAGCAACAAATAGGTTTATATCTCTACCAGTGGAGGCAGCACCTAAGGCAGTGAGAGCACAGATCTAAGTAAATGAAGCCATAAGAAGAGGGTTGGGAGGGAGATGAGCTCGGTGGAATGAGAAGGTTAAACAGAGAGGAAGATGGGTTACAATAGGAAGCCATTTCCACATTAGGATGAAAATATCAGAGTCAGTTTAGGTTTATGCACCTCCTAAAGAAAAGAGACATGAGTAGCACCTAACATTCATATAGTACAGTTAAGTATCACAAAGGACTTAACAGATATTACTCTCACAACAAACCTGGGAGGGAGATAACATTATTATCTCCATCTTTACAGATGAGGAAAGTAAGGCAAATAATGATTCACTGATTTGCTTATAGTCTGAACTAGTATCTGAGTATCTGAGGTGGGATTTGAGCTTAGGGCTATCCTGACTTCAGGTCCAGTGGGCTACGCTCTACAGTACTTAGCTGCAACAATTATTGTTCCTTTTTCATCTTTTCCCAGGACTGCAATCATACCAACCTACCTGGGGACAAGGTTCTACTTGGGAACTCCAGGGATCCTGCTGATAGATCTTCACCAATTATTTACATTTTCAGGCATTAATGACTCTTTGGGGGCCCTTATTAACATAGTTTTTTTTAACACATTACTATTTTTTTCTAAGTTGAATGAAAGATCATGACATAGATAGGTGCTGATGCAAAGACAGTAAAAATTAAAAAAAAGTTCTTAGAAATTGAAGACATAAAAAGAAGTCAATTAAAATGGAAGAGTAAATAGCTGATTAAAGATAGTGAGAATATAGCAAATTCTGTTGTTTAGCCATTTTTTTCCAGTTGTGTCTGTCTCTTTGTGACCCCATTTTGGGTTTTCTTGGCAGAGGTATGGGAGTAGTTTGCTATTTCCTTCTCAAGCTCATTTTACAAATGAGGAATGGAGGCAAACTGGGTTAAGTGACTTGCCCAGGGTCACACAGCTAGTAAGTATCTGAGGCCACATTTGAATTCATGAAAATGAGTCTTCCTGACTCCAGCTCTCTATTCATTGTACACCTAGCTACTCACACCAAATTCTAAAATATCTAAAACATCAGGCTTCTAAGACTGGGAGCCACAATACCTAGAGACCATTTACAGATAAACTTGTTTGCAGCTTCCTTTTTTATGACTGAGGATAACATCCGGATCTTCTGGCCTTAGCAGATTGAAGAAGTGGGAGGAAATGAATTTTTATATAGGTCTTAGTATGTGCCAGGCATTGTACTAAGGGCTTTACAAATCCATTATTTGATCCTTATGCCTTACACCTATCCATTTTATAGTTGAAGAAAATGAGGCAAACAGACTTAAGTGACTTGCTCACTGTCACACAGCTAGTAAGTGTCTGAGGCTGGATCAATTCAGGTTTTCCTGACTCCAGACCTAGCAGCTATGTTTAGTTAAAAAGAGATTTAAAATATGCACTATATTCTCCTGCTGTCACAACCACTTGTTACAGACAATTTGGCATTGAGAATGTTACTTTGTATACCACAGAGAGGATGCTCAAATACACACACACACACACACACACAGAGTTTACATGAACTGAATTAGACATTGTAGTATTTCTGAGGGAAAGGAACATGAATTGCATAAGATGAGAAAGTTTAGCAGGTTTATAATCTGCTTCCTTGGAAGCTACATTCACACTAATAAAATCAGAGATACATGAGATTAATTATCATAGTAGGACTTTCTATATTGTTATCATCTTTCAACCATCTGCTATCTTCCAAATTTGCCTGTCTTAAAATTGCAGCCTTGTAAATAAGGTTGATTTCCCAGTTTTCCACTAGTTGGCAAGCATGTCATCGTATGCTTAAAAATATTTTAAAGGAATGTAGATGGTGTTTAATTCTGAACTATTGAATATATAAATGTCTTGTATGAAATAAGATGGCTTTTTATGTATATTAAGCAATTAATGAATTAAGCATTTATTAAATGCCTGCTATGCCCAGACACTGTGCTAGGTGCCAATGATATAAATTCAAATATGAAATCCAATCCCATTCCTCAAGAAATTCACATCCTTGAGGGTGAGTCATGTTCACAGACAAGTATATGCACCGTAAATATAAGCATGACCAAACACATAAAATATCTTTTATTGTTCCTTAGGCATTTAATGACTGCATTGCCGTATATATACCCAGTAAGTTCCAATTGTCCAAAAGATCATTCTTTGGGGAGATAATTAAGCTCCATTTCCAACATCACATACCCCTTGTGTATTCCATTGCTTCTATTAGAATATAAGAAAATGACAAAACAAAAAGTTCGGTATAGAAATTTAGTGAGTCCTTTTTTCTGTCCTTGAAAAATTCTCACTTGTGGTTTCTACCATTTACTATTTTGGCAGAAATGGGAGAGGACAGGTAATCAGGAACAACAACAAGAGAAAACTAGAGCTATCAAGGAAACAACAGAAGTAGAAGTTAAAAAAATCTCATTTATGGACCTGCCTTTGACAACACAACTGTAGTGTTTTTTACCAGTAACATTCTATAAATCCACAAGGTGGGGATGTTTTCTGTAAAGTTAAACACTGGAAGCTAAAGCATGGACTGAATCTGATTAGAGGAAGGTCGAAGTGTTTCCCGATGCTGGAATACAAGATTGTTTTCAAAATGAGATGTTAAAGGGCATTGACAAAAAACAATGTGGCTGCTAATTTTATTGGGTGCGAATAATTAGCTTCGGAATGGTTTATTCAGCCTTTGATTTAGATTAATTTCGCTGAGGACTACAGCCACATTTCATTGTGCTAGAAGTCACAGATGGTCACAGAATGAAATTCATTCTCTAGTTCACTTTTATGAGAAGGAGGTAAATGGTAACAACCTTTGTAATTTGTGGTTACTTTTATTGCCTTATTTCTACTACTCCCCAACATAATATCTTAGTACCTTTTGGACAGCAGTGTATAGTTTATCTTGGCTGATTCTCACAATCACACTGTGATGTAGATTGAGCAAATATATAATCTCAGTAAGTCAACAACAAAACAAAAACCAAAAACAGATGATAAATTGATCCTGAGAGAAGCGAAGTGACTGGTCCAAGACCACACTGCTAAAAATTCAAATCAACTTAATTTAACAAGGTGTGTGTGTGTGTGTGTGTGTGTGTGTGTGTGTGTGTGCGTGTTCATTTCTGTCTATTATGTGTAAGGATTTTTGCTGTGTAATCATGATATAAAGACAAAAACTACCTATCCTCAAGGGGCTTACATTCTTGTGGGAAGAAACAGATATAGAAGTGATACCAAGTATATACAAAGTGAACACAGTGGTGGTTGCATAATAAAACCCCCAGTCTTTTTTTTCTTACTAAATGCTATTTCAATCATATAGAGAGATAGTGATGCATAGTAGAAGGACCATTGAATTTAGCAATAGAAAGAACAGGGCTCAAAACCTGTGTCTTGACATTAGCTGTGTGGCCCTAACCTATTCATTTAACCTTTTGATGTTGTCTAAAGGGCATAATAATGTTGTCTACACAAGTGTATGGTATTATCTGAAAATCAAACAAGAACGTAAGCAAAGGATTTTACAAACCCTTAAAACACTATAGAAATGTTAGTAAATTATTATTATTATTTTGCTGATTCTTTTCTAACAACCTCCCTCCAATCTAATTAGACTGATGTTCTACAGATGCCCAGCTCATTAATGCTTCTAAGTCTTTGAATGTGATTTTCTTTTACATCCCCATGAAAACTCCCTTCTTTCTCTGTGCCACTGCCACTTTTTTCAAGCAATATATCAGCAATTGTAATATCATTGTCAGTGGCAGAGAAAGGAGCTTGTTGTATAAAGTTGAACAAATCATTTTCATTCTGTATGTGTGTGTGAGTTTGTGTATTTGTGTGTGGTGTTTGTGATCCTTCCAATTTAGCATTAAATGTTTTCAGGATAAGATAGCTTACTTGGGACTCTCACCAAGTTTTTAGTAAACATTTACTGCTTCTTCCTATTTTGAAAGATGATACAGCTCTTAATCTTCCATCTTAAAAATGGGTCTATTTTCTGGTATTGTCATTGGCTGATTTGTTTCTCTGCCTGGCGAGAAAATCAAGTATTTGTTATCAAGGTTTTTTTTTTTTTTTTTTTTTTTTTGGTATCAGTTGGTTTCCTCATTATTATTATTCACTTATATAATTTCAGTTCCTGAGAAAATTAGGGGTCAATGGCTATATCAGCATCTGTTCTTTTATCCATTTTATATTGTGTGTGTGTTTGTGTGTGTGTGTGTGTATGTGAACAGCTCATTTAAGTAATTCAAATCTGAATCACCTCAATCAAATTTCATGTCTGCTCATTTTTATATTCTCTACTATTTTGGTATATGTTTCTTTGCTTAAAAAACAAAACAACCAGTTGTCTAACTGTATACAGATAACTGATTTGAAAATGAATCTCATAGCAATTAACAGCTTTTCTGCCTTTTAAAAGATAGTATTTTTCTTGTATATTTAATGTTATTTGGTGCTTGCTACATCTACTGCCTTCTTACTCTCTTCTTCAACAAAGTACTTCTAATACACAGAATTATAGAGATGGAGCTTCAAGGGAATTTAGAAGTCATTAAATGTAGACCATTCATTTTACAGATAAGGAGACTGAAGACGAATGAGATTAAATAACTTTCGAAAGGTCTTACAAGCCATAAATGTGAGGTTTACGTTTTGAACTCAGGTCCTATGACTCAATCCATGGTACCATGCTGGAAGTGTCAGATTTCCACATGATCTACACAACTTTGGCCTTTTTTATTATCTTGTTCATCAACCAGGTTTTCCAATATATTTTTTTAGCATCCTCTTCTAGGCTTACATTTGCAATGAAGTCTGTACACATTAAGCTAAATATTTAATTTAGATGGACTTACCAAGTTCTTCATAAAATTCTCTACCTTTTTATCTTCTGCAAAGATGTCAGTACATAAACTGCAATTCTCTTCAGAGGAGTGTTTTTTTTTTAACCAAATATTTATTATGGGTGCTACGATACCAGATGACTGTGTCATGGAATGATGTTCCTTATTGCCTTTGGATACACAATGAAGCAAATTATTCTGACAGCTTTCTTTAACTCTCCAAGAAGAACCTGTGACTCTTCATTCCCTTTACCTTCAAATTCTGTTTTTATTTGTAGGAAAACTGTTAAGGTTTTTTTTTTTTATGGCTTGTTTCTTATAGCAATATATCATTATGGTCACTACTTAAACATCTCTCATTTATAGTATTCAAGAAACAAAGAATCATTTGGGAAATGTTATGCATTCTTGCCGCCTTTTTCATTGTTTTACACCATAACCACAGACATGGAGAGCCTGAGCAAAGGACTGAAAACCCTTTTTCCCCCCTTTGGCTTCCCTTGCCAAAGGATTTGTCAGCCAGTGGCTGGCTACTTGGTGATAAGCCTCTAATACTTAAATATGGTAACTCCCAGAAAGCAGATATAGGTCGTTATTGGGAATAACCCCAAAAGCCTTTTTAATAAGGTAGATTCTGACAAATCGTATGCCTTGTTTGTTGCAGCCTTCCAGAGCCAGGGGTATTCACTACACCATAATGAGTCAAAGAAGGAAGTCACGAATTTAGTGCCTAATTATGTTGTTCATGCTTTTGTTTTTGATACAGCATTTTGTATGATCATCTTTTGTTTTGTGTCTGTGAGCAATTATTGTGATGCATACATAATTACTACTTGCTAAAATCTTTGCCATGTAAAACAGGTAACAATCCAAATTTATCACCTGTGACCCTAGATAAATCTCTTAACCCTGTTTTTCTCAGTTTCCTCATCTGTAAAACGAACTGGAGACAGAAATGGTAAACCACTCCTGTATTTTTGCCAAGAAAATGCCAAATGGGGTAACAAAAAGTTGGACGTGACTGAAACAATAACAACTTACGGTATCGCTACAATATATACCAAACATCTCTCTCTCAAAAGTCAATAGCAGAGATTTAGCATGGTTAGTTGCTAATTTCACTTATTCATTTCAATTTCTTATTTACAAACTGTGAGCTCTTACTAAAATGTTGCAAAATGTACTGAAATGATTTCCATATCCAACATCACAGGATCATGAAGATGGAGCGGGAAGGAATGTTAAATTACATGCAGTTCAACTCCCACATTTTACAGATCAGGAAATTGAGGATCATAAAGTTGTGACTTAGCCAAAACCAAAAGACTGTAAGATTATAAATTTAGAAGCCATTTAGTTCAATCCCTTAATTTTATAGATGATAAGACTACTTTACTTGGGGTAAGAGGTTAGCAGAGAATTAAATGTTCTGGATGAAATGTAGGAAAATATAAAGAAGAAAGAACATTAATAATTTATAGACAAACCAATCATTCCTAGGATAAATGAAAATGTGGCTACATAAGAAAAGAAGCAGAAAGATGGACAGATACTGATAAAAAAGACAAGAATAAGGGGTTCAAATTCCCACCTCACATGTGGCTAGGTTGAGGACCTTCTTAGAGCTGGGTAGTATCTACCACTAAACTATAGAAACTTCTTCAAAAAACATAAAGGAGAAATTAAATGTGGCTTAACTGAAGGCCATGTTACAAGAGTTCAAGTTGATGAAACTTCTATCTTCAGCCTTTATGCCTTGACTCCTTTATCTAGTGAAACATACCAATCAATTAATAAGGATATAGTTAAGTCCCTGTGTGTGACAGGTAATGGGGGTACCAAGTCAAAAAGTGAAATAGCCTTTCACTTCAGGGTGTTCGCATTCAATCAAGCGATCCACAAACATGGAGGCTGGGTGAGACAGTGGGTAGAGCACCAAACCTGGAATCAGGAAGATCCAATTTCAAATTCAGCTTTAAACATTTAGTAGCTGTGTAAACCTGGGCAAGTCACTTAACCTCTGCTTGCCTCATCTGCAAAATGGGGATAATAATAGTACTCCTCCCATCGTTGTTGTGAGGATCAAATGACATAAGAGTTGAAAAGTTCCTGGCACATTGTAAGCTCTACTTGAATT
>CM053592.1:42014187-42041472 GCA_028646515.1 Pseudochirops corinnae | reverse complement strand
TATTATTATTGACTACACCCAACTGGAGCTTGAGATACACAGGCACTGTGGTCGGGAGATCCATCCTGCCCTACTGAGAAGTGACATAGGAGAGAATAGACTGGGGGAGGAGGGACACACTGGGATGGCTGTTTTGGGGCGGTGGGTGGGGGGAAGAGGGGGAGAAAATATGTAACTCAAAATCTTGTGGAAATGAATGTTGCAAACTATAATAAAATTTAAAAATTAAAAAAAAAATATTCAGGAGGCTTCTGAGGCCGCTCAAAATTTTTTTCTTTTCATATCTATAGTCAGATACCCAGGTTTAAACCGTCTAACAGCCTGAGGTTTTGTTAATTTTAGGATTATTTGTACCTCATGAAAAATTTCTGCTTTGCCATTACATGGATGTAAGAGTGTGAATTATATTTATTAAATGTTATTAAGCTATTATTCACTCTGAGGAGACTACCATCATCAGAAAAGATGTTTGAGACACTGTATAAATACACATGATAATATAATTTTAATGCTAATAGGTTTAATCCCCTTTTGAAATGCTACATTTATACTTAGAATGTACAAGTCAGGGTTGCTTTTACAATTTTTAGTTCATTTATCTTGATCAGGGAATGTGATCTTCTTTTGTAATTTATATAGGGGAGTGGTCCTACACCCTTTGGGGGTCAAATGACCATTTCACAGGGGTCACAGGGGTCACCTAAGACCATTGGAAAACATATTTCCGACGGTCTTAGTAAAGGAGACACTGCTTCTCTGTCTGTCTCCAGGTGGGTCCGCCCATATGCAGATATGCCCACGTACTAGTATTAAAGGGATCGTGGCATTAGGAAGGTCGAGAACCCCTGATAAAAGAGTTTCACCAATTTTTCCCCGTTCTTATGACTGAGAGTAAGAAAAGTAAAGAAAAAGTGTAGGAGAGAGGGGAAAAAAAATCAAAGAAAATATGATCTATTGTTTCTTCAGCCCTGAAGAGACTGATTTAACCACCTTGGCATGTTATTTCCTGCCTAAATTTATAAGATGTTTTGCATCATGAAATTCAAGGCAAATGTTATACCAATTAGATCTTAAAATTATAACGTTACATTTTATACACAATTTCTAGCAATACATGGTGTGGAATTAATGATGGCTTATTTTATGAACGTTGCATGGATGGACTGGAAAATGAGAACCTTTTAACTTTACTTGTTTATAGTAGTGATATGACTTTCCCTTGAAAAGTTGAGGTTGTATCATTTCCTCCTATTAGTCATTAAGATAATGAGAAGCAGAAGAGTTATTATTTTCATATGCCCAAGGTCCAAGTCAACAGTGCTTTTGAAACCTTCACCTGAAAATCGCATTTTGCTGCTTTTGCCATTTAGTGAATAGAACGTTGTAGATAGACTTTATTGGGAGCTATGTGTTCATAGAATTGCCTTGGTATCTTGGGTCAATAGCAATAAATTGCAGAGAATTAAATAATTGTATATAAACTTGCACTTTTGCATCTTGTGATTCATCTGCTGTTATCAGGTCAATGTGGTTGAGGGCACATAAAGCAATTCAGGAAAATGCCTTTTCAGTGAATGTAGGTGGATATTCTTTGAGTGAGTTTGAGGAATTAAGCTCTTCAAAGAGGGCTATGTGGAAAGCGTTATGTAGGTTATATGTATCAAATAGCTACCCGATTATTTTCTATCATTCAGGTATAGTCGAAGATTTCTCCATGTTAAGAAGAATTTGAGACCAACTAAGGTTAGGAACATATTCCAAATAATGTAATCCCAATCATTGCTTTCAGTGTTTCTCTTTTTAGTTCCCTTTATCCTCTCCTTCTCCCTCCCTTACCACCCCTATTTAGAAATTTTAAAATGTTATTTAATTATTAAAATCAGTTCTTTTGTTAGTGAAAATAACTGATATGTACCAGTGTATTTACATAGTAGACAGTCAATAGATGTTTGTTACATGGAACATACTTTTCGATCTCTCTTCTGCCTGTCCTGGATTTCAGTTACAATAAATGACATATAGTAGGTTGTTTCCTAGCATACCAGAAATAATTCTGTAATACTTTCAAAAGAAAAATAAAAGCTAATGTTATGAAAATCTAATGTAACTCTAATGTATTTGCCTTTGAGAAAATAGTTTAGGTTAATATTCAATGTGATTTTGCATAATTTGGTAATCTGTCCTCAGAATATAAACACTTAAAGAGAATCAAGGGACTAAGAAATGCTTTCCCCATCATTTCTTTTTACTTATCAGATCACTCGCTCTCATTCTGGGACTTTTTCTGACTGAAGGGCAAATAAACCACCAGATGGAAAATGTAGGAGAGGAACATTTTAAACATTTTAATAAGACTTTCTTGGATCTTTCTCTTTCATATTGCCAATATACTTGTCTTTCTACAAGTTTTTCGAGGACAAACTCAGTTCACAGTGGCCATTTCCAAAGTAGACACAGATGCTTGTTTTGTATTAAAATGACTCTGTTTCTCTAAATGTGATCATGTCTCTAATGGATGCCAGTGACATGAGATGGACTGCCAACCCTCCAGAGATAGATCAAAGCCCCTGCAGAATGTCCAGGGATTGCCATATGTTCACTGTTCTGTATTTAGAAATGTACATCATCTTAATGCCACTACCTGAAGAGCAGGGGATGCCCATGGTTGAGAAAGGTTCAGTCTTTTTTTTTTTTTGTCACTGTTTTGAAGTCAACAAGAATTTTCAAAATGCTCAAAATGTGGTTCAACATTAAGAAATTAAGTGCCTCTGTGGAGCAAAGATTGTATGAAACACAATGCAATCCTGAAAATTAGTCATAGAATTGGTTTCATTCAGCCAACACTTATTGAATGATGATAACGTATGATAACGGATTATAACAAACAAGGAAAACATCAAAAAATGGATTTGGGATCATAGTGTGTTTTTATTTGGCAAATCGTCGACAAATTTATCACCCAAAGTTCACAATGTAAAAAGTGTTTTGGACATGGATTATCATGAAACAGAAAAGAAACAAATAAATGACTAGATAAATAAATGGATAGATAATGATTAAAAATTTAAAAAAATATATTTTTTTTTTTGTCTTGGGAACCTTTAAACATGCCTACATTGATTCTACAGGAATGGTGTGAACACAAAAAGAAATATTTAGGTTTATATATGATTTTAGGATATCCATTAAGATTTATTTTAATTGTTGATATTATTAAAGTGACATCTGTGTATCCAATGACCAGCAATCTGACACGCTACCAGGGGAACTGGATTAAATCCATATTGATGTTCCTAGTAACTCAGAAAATGCAAAGAAGTTGCAGCTATGTTTTTTTTTTCCTTAGGTAGGTTCAAAGGTTCTTTTCAAAAAGACAGTTTATATGTTGAAAAATGTAGTTTTAACCTCACACATACTTGATCAAGGGAGTTGAAATGAATTATATATCAAAAGCCTGAACAACATCACCAGATAAAAATAAAATTTTCTAAATATTGACAGACAGTAAATAACTAGTTACTCCCATGGGAATCTTTTCAGAACCACCTATTAATGTGCAGTAACACATTTGGTGGTAGAGGAATAGTATAAAAATAAACAAAAAATGTAATTAAACCATGGCACCATGGGCAATTCTATTAATTCCAGCCTATCCTCTGATAATGATAATAGTTAGCACTTATGTGCACTTTAATATTTTCAAAGCACTTCAAACTATAATCTCATTTTATCTTTCAAAAAATTTGTGGATTTTTATCCCGATTTAACGGATGAGGAAACTTAGGCAGACAGAGAGTAAATGATTCACATATATCACAGATCGATTAAGTGACTGAGGCTGGATTTGAATTAAGATCTTTCTCACTCCAAGTCAAACAACTATGCCACCAAGTTACCTAGTTAGATGATCTTGAACAATAGATAATAAATAAAGGTAAAGACATGGAGTTCAATCACTGTTTACAAGATGGTATAAAATAGTCACACAGTGAAGAGTTCAAAAAAGCCCAGAAACTGATTTAGCCTAAAACATTTGATTTCCATGACCAAGTGGAAAGACATGGCAAAAAAATAGTACACTAATTAATAATGCAAGGTCATTTCCAAAATATTATAAAGAATGAAGAGAGAAGATAACAAGGAATGTTGTTTTATGAAAGGAAAAACAAATTAGGGGAAAGAAAACTATAGGAAAACCTGGCATGTTATATAACCAAGCCAGATCATCCTGAGAGCATTTATTTATAGATGTCACTAGCTGAGAGGACAGTTATTTCACAGGCATGAAAAGGAACAGATCTGTCAGGATTTCTTTTTTTTCCAACATGTTTTTATTTATTTAATTAAATATTTCTCAATTACATATAAAATTAATATTCATTTCTTTTTACATTTTTGAGTTCTAAATGCTCTTTCTGTTCTTATCCCTCCTTAAGAAGGCAAACAATTTTATATAAATTGTACATATGAAGTCATGAAAAAATATATGTTCACATAAGCTGTATTGGAAAAGCAAATGTAGACCCCCCCCCCAAAAAAAAAAGAAAGAAAAAGAAAGTTTAAAAACACAATTTTTGATCTTCTTTCAGACTCCATCAGATCTTGCTCTGGAGGTGGATAGCATTTTTCAAAATAAGTTCTTCAGAATGATCTTGGATCATTGTACGGGTCAGAATAGCTAAGTCATTTACAGTTCATCATTATACAATATTACTATTTACTATTTCTGCATACAACGTTCAACTGGTTCTACTTTTTTCACTTTGAATCAGTTCATTTAAGTTTTTCCAGATTTTTATGAAACCATCCTCCTTCTTATTTCTTATACTATGATAGTATTCCATCACAATCATGTGCACAAATTCTTCAGTCATTTCCCAATTGATGGACATCCCCTCAGTATCCAAATCTTTGCTACTATAGAAAGAGCTGATATTACATATGGGTCCTTTTCCTTTTTATTTTGGATATATGCCTAATAGTATTGCTGGGTTAAGGAGTGTACATAGATTTACACCTTTGGGCATATTGCCATGGTTGTTTACCCACTGTGAATGTGTAATGAACAATGCAATATATACATTAGTGTCCCAATTTTCACATTTCCCCTCTCTATCTATAATTTTCTTTTTCTGTTATATTAGCCAATCTTATATGTATGAGGTGGTACCTCAGATTTGTTTTTCTTTGCATTTGTTTAATAAAAGATGATTAATAGCATTTTTCATATGACTAGATAGCTTTGATTTCTTCTTCTAAAAACAGCCTATTTATATCCTTTGACAATTCATTATTTGGGGAAATGACTCACATTTTTATAAATTTGATTCTGTTTTCTATATATTGGAGGAATGAGGCCTCTATCAGAGAAACTTGATATAATTTTCCCCCACTAGTGTTTTGTTTTCCTTTGTATCTTGGCTGCATTGATTTTGTATAGACAAGAACTTTTAAATTTTACAGAATAAAAATTATCCATTTTACTTCTCCTATTGCTCTTTATTTCCTGTTTTGGTTATAAATTCTTTCTTTTTCCATATATCTGGCATGTATAATTCTCCACTTTTCCTTTTACTAATGATATCATCCTTTATTTTTGACTTTATGTTGGTATATAGTGTGAGAAGTTGGTCTATACCTGGTTTTTGCCAAATTGCTTTCCAGGTTTTTCAGAAATTTTTGTTAAATTGTTCATTCTTGTTCCAAGAGTTTGTATCTTCAAGTTTATCAAACCCTAGATTACTATGATAATTTACTACTCTGTATTTTATACCTACTCTATTGTACTGATCCATCACTCTCTTTCTTTGCCAGTAGCAGATTGTTTCAATGATTGCCACTTTGTAATAGTTTGAGATCTGATACTGCTAGGTCACCTTCCTTCACATTTAAAAAAATATATATATTCTTTTGATATTCTTGAACTTTCGTTCTTCCAAATGAATTTTTTTATTTTTTCTAGCTCTGTAAAATAATTTTAAATACTTTTATTTGTATATCACTGAATATGTAAATTAACTTAGGTAGAATTATAATTTTTTTATTGTATTGACTCAGGTTACCCAGAAGCACTTAGTATATCTCCAATTGTTTAGATCTCACTTTATTTGAGTGAAGTGTTTTGTTATCATATTCATATAGCACCTGAGTTTGTGATGGCAGGTAGATTCTCAAGTATTTTATATTGTCTACAGTTATTTTAAATGGAATTTTTCTTTCTATCTTTTCCTATAGGACTTTGTTGGTAATATATAGAAATGTTAATTATCTATTTGGTATGGACACACACACACAAACCCACACACACACACACATACTGTGTCTTGTTGTTGTTGTTCATTGTTCCAACTATTTTTTTAGTTGTATCTCTAGGATTCACTAAGTATAAAATTTATCATCTGCAAATAGTTGCATTTCTACATTGCCTATTCTAATTTCTTCATTTTTTCTCTTTTTTTTTGCTATGTCTAGTATTTCTAGTATATTATTGAATAATATTGGTGATCAGTGTTTTTATACTGATCGGTTTTTATCAGGGATGGCAGTAAACTATTTGTATTCTGACATCTCAGTAGCTATTGTTCTAAATGAATAAATGAAAATGACACTTGAGACGAAGTTTGAAACAGCTACTTTACCTAATCAAATATATGTGTGTGTGTGTGTGTGTGTGTGTGTGTGTGTATGGATAGATAGATAGATAGATAGATAGATAGATAGATAGATAGTAGAAATATGAATGAGGCAAGAAAATTGTAAAAAAAAAATGTTCAAATTATTTGAAAGGTAGAAAGATTCCAAACAGTAGAAAAGACCATGGACAGTATTATTACCAACAAAAAAGACCAGGATGATATCAGCAAATATTTTTCAGGTAAAATCTTTATTTTAAAAATGTCATATGCAAATAGGAAAGATATCTTTGAGAAAACATGAGAAGCAAATGCGCAGGCTTTCATAAATAATTTTCCACCATCAACCACATTTTTGCTGAGATGTCACACAACTGACTCAGAGGCATAACAAATATATGGTTCTGCTCTTATGTTTTGCTGATTACCCCTTCTGCCCTCCCCCCAAAATAAACTCAGTAGATCAAAATTCAGCCTAAACAGCTTTTTCCTATAATAATGTTTCTCTTATGTTCGTGATGATATCATATAAAACGCCATGAATGATGCAATCCAAAGGGAGGAAAGATTGTTCAGCTCTGCGTTTCAAAATCAAGTAAGCAACAAAACAGGTCGCCTCATATTCCCAAGTTGCTAGTGCCATGAAAGATAACCTATTCGAAGTCTAAACAGAAGGATTCATTATAGATGGTGAAATTCTAGATGTCCCTGTTTATGAATGGCATTGGTCTGATCGCATCAGATACTTTATGGTCTCCTCTGTGAAAGCTATGGTCACTCCAAGGAATTATATATTTGGAGCAAACCATGCAGATAAGACAATGATATGGGCCTACAAGAAAATAAGAGGAAGATAATAGGCTGTATCACACTGGTGAATTGTCACCTTTTTCAGTGAGCTCAAGGATATTCTCTTACCTAAAAATCCAACTTACTAACATCAGTATGTTCTTTTAAAAATGTAATTTGATTATTTTTTCTGACTACATTCAACAATAAAAAATAAAAATATAACCCTCATAAAAATATACATAGATAACCATGACCAGATTTTTATATCTTTTTCGACATTGTAATTACATCTCTCATAGGAGGTAGGTTTCATTGTTCATCCTCTGAAATCATTATCTTTTCATTTCATTGACATAAATATTTTGCCATTGTTACTCTATATAGCAATCATGGGATGGAGAGGAAGTAGCAGTGATTATGTGAATTGTAATTGTAGATGATGCAAAAAAACAATGAAACATGATAGTTATAAGTAGTTTGCAGGTATTGCCAGTTGAGGTTGGATAGATATTCTGGTACTTCACCTACTCCTCCTATAGCAGGGATTTGTTTTATGTAAAAATGACAAAGTTATGGCTAGGACTTGTTTGTCCTCTGCCTACCTTGACACAACATTCTGGTCACTTAAGGGCATATAGTCTTGTCCACGTGGAGTCAGGGTCCCTCCAACTTGGTAGATATCTGCAAACCACATGACTTAACATGTCCTATTCTAAACATTTCCATATATAAAGTACAGGTGGGTCTTGTCTATAGAAGCTAATTGTTCCTGTATCTCTGTGGCATATCTTTGCTGTTTTAAAGCTAGGTAAATCTCTTTTTTTTTTTAACTGTTAAATGACTTACAAACATCTCATGTCATCTCAAAATTGAACCTGAAATACCTAGTGTCCATATCAGGTCTGACATGAGTGATGTTCTGAATCTGGAGGAATTGTGTAAAGCAGTGGTGTGAAGCTCAAATAGACATCAATCGCTGAGGGCCATATATTGATTTAGAAAGCAAATTGACATTATCTATATTGTATATGTATTTATTTGTTAAACAGTTACCACTTGTACTTTAATTTTTATTGGGACTGCTCTATCCTTGCATGGGGGTAGTGAAAGAATATTGGGTAGTATATGCCTGACTGGGTTGGGAGTGGGGAAAGAAACATTTAGGTCAGTCAATGAGTCAAAAAATATTAAATGCCTGACACTTTATTAGGCACTGGGGCCAGTCAGGTGCAGTCCAGTTGTTGAACAAATACTCACAAAATATTAAATGCACAACAAAAGGATAACAAATGGATACCTCAAATGTTAAACTATTGTCCACAATTAATAAAGTGATATTTTATTTTCCCCAGTTACATATAAAATTTTCACAATTTGTTTTATTCAATTTTTAAATTTATTTTAAAAAAATTAGTCTCACATTTTCTCTTCCTCTCTCTCCTATCCTCTCTCATTGAGAAGGCAAGCAACTTGATATAAATTATACATGTACAGTCATTCAAAACATATTTCCATGTCATGTTGTTAACGAACACACACATGAAAACCAAGAAAAATAAAGAAAATGTACGTTTCAATCTGTATTCAGACACCATCAGTTCTTTCCCTGGAAATGCATAACATTTTTCATCATAAGCCATTCTGAACTATCTTGGATCATTGTATTGTGGAGAATATCTAAGTCATTCACAGTTGATCAGTATACATTATTGCTGTTACTGTATACAATATTCTCCTGGCTCTGCTCATTTCACTTTGCGTGAGTTCATATGAGTCTTTTCAGGTTTTTCTGAGAGCATCACTGATTTTCACTATATATATATATATATTTAACATTTAGATCATTTTCCTTTTTTTTTCTCTTTAACCTCTTTGGGATACAGACATAGAAGGAGCATTGCTTGGTATACATGGTTTCATAGCCCTTTGGGCATAGTTCCAATTGCCCTATAGAATGGATGAATCAGTATATGACTTCAACCATACATTAGTGTCTTAGTTTTCCCATATTTCCTCCAACATTGGCTATTTTCCTTTGCTGTCATATTAATCAATCTGATAGGTATGAGGTAGCAGTTCAGAGGTGTTTTAATTTATATTTATCTAATCAATAGTGATTTAGAGCATTTTTTACATATGTGTATAGATAGTTTTGATTATTTAATCTGAAAAGTACCTGTTCATATCATTTTACCATTTATCAATTGAGGAATAACTCATTTAAATAATGTGACTCAGTTCTCTACATATTTGAGAAATGAGGTCTTTATCAGAGAAACTTAGTGTAATTTTTTTTAGTTATGTTTACTATGGTTTCCCCTCCATCCTATTTTTACCTTTTATCCTTCTCTCTCTCTCTCTCTCTCTCTCTCTCTCTCTCTCTCTTTCTCTCTCTCTCTCTCTGTCTGTCTCTCTCTCTCTCCATCACTGTCTCTCTCTCTCCTTTCTTCCTTCTCATTCTCAAAAGTGTTTTGCTTCTGACTTTTATCTCCCTCAATCTGCTCTCCATTCTATCAATGCTTCCCTTCCCCCCTGCTTTCTCTTAGTTCTTTCCTCTCCTATTTTCCTGTAGGGTGAGATAAATTTCTGTACCTGAGTGTGTGTTATTCCCTCTTTGAGACAATCCCAATGTGAATCAGGTTTGCATGTCTCCCACATCTCCAATATTCTCTTCCACTGTAAAAGCTCTATTGTGCCTCCTCTGTCAGATAATTTATCCCATTCTGCTTTTCCTTTTGCCCTTGTGCCAGGGCATTCCTCTTTCTCACCCCTTACTTTTTTCTTAATCATTCTATCTTACTCAGTTCATATCTATTCTGTCAATTCCTTCTCACTCTAACTGTGCTAATAATGAGAAAGTTTTTAGTAGTTACATGCATCATTTTCCCATGTAGGAGTGCAAACAGTTTAACAATATTGAATCCCTTATGATTTATTTTTCCAGTTTACCTTTTTATGCTTCTTTTGAGTCTTATGTTTGAAAATCACATTTTTTCTTCAACTCTGGTCTTTTCCTCAGTAATGTTTGAAAGTCCTCTATTTCATTAAATTTCTGCTTTTTCCCCTGAAGGATTACACTGAGTTTTGCTGGGTGAGTGATTTTTGGTTGTGATCCTAGCTCTTTTTGCCCTCCTGAATATTATATTCCAATTCCTCTAATCCCTTAATGTAGAAACTTTAATACCTCATTTCTCAAATATGTATGCTAAATCTTGTATAATCCTGACTCTGGCTCCAAGATATTTGAATGGCTTCTTTTGGGTTGCTTACAGTATTTTCCCTTTCACCTAGGAGCTCTGGAATTTGGCCATAATATTCCTTGGAATTTTCATGTTGGAATCTCTTTCAGTAGCTGATGGATGTATTTTTTCAATTTCTATTTTACCCACTGGTTCTAGCATATCAGTAGAGTTTTCTTTGATAATTTCTTAAAAGATATGGCTAGGCTCTTTGTTTTGTCATGGCTTTTAGGTGCTCAAATGATTTTTAAATTATCTTTCCTAGATCTATTACAAACATCTCATGTCATCTCAAAATTGAACCTGAAATACCCTAGTGTCCGTATCAGGTCTGACATGAGTGATGTTCTGAATCTGGAGGAATTGTGGTTGAGATATTTAACATTTTGTTCTATTTTTCATTCTTTCATTTTTGTTTTATTGTTTCTTGATGTCTCATATAGTCATTAGCTGTCACTTGCCTAATTCTGACTTTTAAAGAATTATTTTTTTTTTAATTGAGCTTTTGTACATCCTTTTTCATCTGGCCAAATTTTACTTTAACGATTTCTTTCTTCAGTGAATTTTTGTTTCTCTTTTTTCATTTGGCCTTTTTTTAAAGGAGTTATTCTATTCAGTGAATTTTTGAATATCTATTTTTTCCAATGTGGCCCATTCTGTTTTTCAAAACTTTCTTCTCTTAATTGGATTGTTGTGTCTCTTTCACTATTTGTAACTATTCCCTTTTTTAAAGTGTTATTTTCTTTCATATATTTATGATTCCTTTACAAAGCTATTGAGTCTTTTTATTATTTTCTTGCATCATTCTCATTTCTCTTCCCAATTTTTCCTCTACCTGTCTTACTTGATTTTTAAAATACTTTGTGAGCTCTTCCATGGTCTGAGATCAATTCATTTTTTTTTTATTTGAAGCTTTGGATGTAGTAGTTTTTACTTTGTTGTCTTCTTCTGAGTTTGTGTTCTGAAATTCCCCATCACCATAGTAACTTTCTACAGTCAGGATCTATTACTGCCATTTTTCCAGCCTATTTATTGACTTTTAAATATATGTTAAAGTGGGGCTTGTTGAGTGGAGGAGGACACTGTTCCAAGCTTCAGGGTTTTTTTGTGGAGCTGTTTTCAGAGATAATTCTTTGTACCTATAAGTTTTAAGTCCTTCCAAGGTGGTATGGTTTAGAGAGAGGCATGTTTACTACTTTCCTGGCCTGTGCTGTGCTCTGTGAGTGATTCTAAGCACTCTTTTCTGCCCTGGAGCTGCGAACAGACTTCCAGCTTCCCTGCAGTACTCCTCCTCACTCTGAGACTGAGACTAGATCCAACTACGAACAATGCAACAGAGTCTTGCCTCTGGTGCTAGCAAAGGGACCCTGGTAATCCCGTTCTGACCAGTTGTCTGACACCCTTATTATCTGTGGGCTGACTGGTCCAGAAACCACCACTGTTGCCACTGTCTCAGTAGCCCTTGAGGCCTAGTGTTGGTTTGCTGAGTCATGGCTTGCACTGGCTTAGCCTGAGCTCCCCTCTCACTCTGGAGTAACAGATCTTTCCCGTCAACCTTCTAAATTTTTTGGGCTGGAAAATGGTTTCACTCTGTCCATTTGTGGGTTCTGCCAGTCCAGTATTTTTAAGGAATTATTTTAAGGCTTTTGGAGGGGTTTGGGAGAGAGCTTAGGTGAATTTCTGCTTTTTCTCCTCCATGTTGACTTCACACCCTCCACAAAATACTTTATTGAAACAAATAGAGGAAGTTACCCAACATTTTGGGTGAATTTTCCATGTTGCATTTATGGAAAGAAAAAAAAAAATCACAGGATGAGAAGTTATGAATATTCTGACACTTTTTAAGTGCTTCTTTTTGCGGATTGATTGCTTTCTGAACTGTGACAAAAGTACCAATATTGGTGAGAGAGAGAGAGAGACAGAGAGAGAGAGAGAGACAGAGAGAGAGAGAGACAGAGAGAAGAAGAAAGAGAGAGGAGAGAGAGATAGGGAGGGAGAGAGAGAGGGAAGGAGAGACAGAGACAGACAAAGAGACAGAGAGAGACAGAGACAGAGAGAAACAGAGACAGAGACAGAGACAGAGAAATAGGGAGACAGAGAGAGATCCTGCCTCAGACACTTATTAGCTGTATGATCTTGAGCAAGTCACTTAACTTCTCGTGACCTCATTGTCGTAATGTAAAATGGGGATCATCATAGTAACTGTCTCTAGGTGGTTGTGAGAACCAAATTAGATAAAGCACTTTTGCAAAACCTTGTAATATATCAGTGCTAGCAATTAGGCAAAGAAGGAAAACTAGGTAGTGTGGTGGATAAAGCACCAGGCCTGAAGTCAGGGAAATTCATCTTCCTTAGTTTAAATCTGGCCTCAAGCACTTACTAGCAGTATGACCAGTATAAGTAAGTCACTTAACCCTGTTTGCCTCAGTTTCTTCATCTGTAGAATGAGCTAGAAAAAGAAATGGCAAGTTATCCAGTAACTTTGCCAAGAAAACTCAAAATGGGATCACAAAGAATTGGACACAATTGAAAACAACTGAACACCTAATTAGATGAAGATGATGATGATGAGGATGATGATGATGATGATGATGATGATGATGATGATAGACTATAGGGGAAGCCATTCAATGAATAAAAAATGGATTTGAATTTAAACCTCCTGGTATCCCTTGGGACATTGGTCATGTGCCTAATTTTTCATTTCTTCATACTTCATTCCTCATTTCTTCAAATGAGGGACTTGCAATAATTTTCTTTGATGTTCCTTCCAATATTAAATTTTATAAAACCTATCAAAACTCCTACATGATAAATTAATATGTATAGATAGTTTATTTATATATAAAAGAGTTGACTAAAATGTGATTTTTTTTGCCCTAAACATACATTTACTTTCCTTTTGACTACCAAACGAATGTATATTGATAGCAAGTTATTTGCCTGAAAGTATACCATTGAACAGAAGGAAGTTGTTACATATGCATCAATCTGTTTTCTTTCAACAAAATTTTTAGTATTCAGGGAATAGATTTCTATGGTTCCATTACTTCCTTTCTCTAGTCCAACCCCATTTGGCAGTTCGGTGAAATCTATGGACCCATTTCTCAGAATTATGTTTCTAAATTATTAAAGAAAATGATAAATTTCAGGAAGAATTCTGTGAAAATAAAGATGTCATTTCCCCCATTTCAGTTCATGGACCACCTAAATTATACCCATCAACCCCAGTTTAAGAACTCCTGCCCTGGAAGTTAACACATGTTAATGAAATACTTAGAAAAGGAGAGCAAAATTGCCCAGCCAGGCCCGTGTCCTCCTTAAACTGCTGTTTCTTTACTGGTATTTACTGTGATTTATTACCCTTGAATTCTACAGCAGAGTAAGTTACATCTTCTCTATGCCCGCCCCTCATTCCCAATTTTCTAGTTAGGATATGGAAGCTGTATAAAGTTAGGAGGAAGAAAATTGGCTTCCTGGATATACAGTTAACTTATGGGACAATATCTGCCTGTGCTGATCCCCAGAAGGCTATAACAACTTTGGTGAATCTAGTGCCCATTCCTGTTTTCAAGCAAGGAGCAAAACATATAAATCATGTTCACTAGCATGTACTTGTCTTTAGAAAGCTGTTTTACAGTCATGTATATTTATTAGTTTTCCCTGCTTTATAGCAATAGGTTTTCTTTTCCTTCATTTCTCTGTATCTAAAGTCTGAGGTCTCCTCTGTCTCTCTCTCTCTCTTTCTCTCTCTCTCTCTCTCTGTCTCTCTGTCTCTTTCTCTGTCTCTGTCTCTGTGTCTCTGTCTCTGTCTCTCTGTCTCTGTCTCTCTCTGTCTCTGTCTCTGGGTCTCTCTCTCTCTGTCTCTCTGTCTCTGTCTCTGTCTCTCTCTGTCTCTCTCTGTCTCTGGGTCTCTCTGTCTCTGTCTCTCTCTGTCTCTCTCTGTCTCTCTGTCTCTGTCTCTCTCTCTCTCTTTGTCTCTCTCTCTGTCTCTGTCTCTCTCACTCTGTCTCTCTCTCTGTCTCTCTCTCTCTCCCTCTGTCTCTTTCTCTCCCTCTCTCCCCCCATCGGTGTCTGTGTTAAAATCAGAATTCAGCTATCGTGTCCATACGATCAGAAAGTCACAGATTTTTGATGTGAGGTTTAAAAAAAACAGTCTTCCTTCCCTTTTAAAGCACAGTAGATTCAGCTATTTTGTGTTTGTTTGTTCACACCTATGATCTCAGCTGTAGAGAACTGCCGCTGAAGAAGCTGCTTTCCAATGCCAGTTGAATACCTCCTCTGTAACTTAGAGGGCTATTTCTGGCACTGAGATGTTAAGGGACATGTTCAGGGTCACACAAACAGTATGTAATAGAGGCAGGACTTAGATCCAGGTCTTGCTGATGCTCTGCTAGGCTGAATCATTTATTTAAGTTTTCCACTCCATTTGTTAATAAAAAGCACCCTAAAATACACTCTGCCAATAAACCCTTTTTCCTTCCCATTTCACACATTTCTAATGAATGTAATCAAACAGTGGTAATGATTGAAGGATGTTTGCTTACACGAATATATTAAGTGCTTTTACTGCCTTTTGCAATTGCCTAAAAAATAACTAGGATATGATAATGTGGATGCTAACTTTGAATTTTCTATCTCGCAAGTCATAATACCCTAATGTTAGGTGTAACTAACTTCTCAGGCTGAGGCTGTCATTATGCTACCTTACTGTAAGATTCTTAGTTTGCAGCAGTTAGGTAGAGCAGTGGAGAGGATGTTAGGCCTGCAGTCAAGAAGACCTGAGTTCAAACCTGGCCTCTTACGTTTACTAGCTGTGTAATCTTGGGCAAATCACTCAAGTTTAGTTTCCTCATCTGTAAAATGGGTATAATAATAAACCTACCTCACAGGATTGTTGTGAGGATTAAATGAGTTAATTGTAATCACTTAGTACAATGCCTACTACAGAGTAAAGGCTATATAAATGTTAATTATTATTATTGGGGAAAAATTAGCTATTATCTTGACTAAATGGTAAACGGGTTTGGCAGTTTACAAACCCCTTGGCAAATTTAAATGAAAATATCCATCCTCAGATGGGAGACATCTGGGAAAATCTTTTTTATATCCCATGGGGTTTTAGACAAGTCTTGAAGGAAGCCAGAGGTAGAGACTACGTGAAAGAGAATTACAGGCATGAGAAACAGTAAAAATGCTGGGAATCAGGAAGGCTGTCATGTAGCATGACACTTAGGTTGTGAACCTGGGTGACTGGGAAAATGGTGATGGTCTTATAAGTAATCAAAACAAATAGACATTGGCCACGATTGACAAAGTTTACCTCATTCCTTTCATTTAGTTCATCATTTTTCTTTGTCTGCTGAGAAGTAGAGGTTTGTTTCGGTGTCAATCTTCTGCAGTCAGGATTCTTCATTCCATTGATCACAGTTCTAATGTTGTTGTGTTCCTTATGTTGTGGTCATTGTATAAATTGTTCTAACTCTGCTTACTTCATTTTATCAATTCATACAAGTCTTTCAATGCTTTTTTTCTCAATTTTTCTCTTAGGCCACATTATAAACTGATAAGAAAAAGAAAAGATAGAGAAAACAAATTTTAAATAAGTAAAATCAGTTCTCTTAGCAATGTAAAAGCTCATAACAGGTCAAAGTCAGTGGATATGTCAGATGTAAATGTCAGATGGATTATGTCAGCCAATAAAAAGCTTTTTTTTTACCTCCAGATGGATGGTATGATATGGATAAGATTCAAGAATAAAAAAAAATAGTCCTCCAAAGCCTCCAAAGATGATGCTGGCATGAGCAGAGCTAAAAATATGTTGACTAAGAAGCATCAAACAAATGATTTCATGCCAATTTTTTTTGTGTGGACATGGAGGAGTTTATCATGGCAATTCAAGAACAAGTCATTGTCATCAGTAATTATATAATGGTTATTCTTAAGGAAATGGTACTCTAAATTAAAAACAAAAACAGTAAAAATTGTGCAACACATCATGCCAGGCTGCAAAAATTTAGCGCTATCTGAATATCTAGAAATTTTTGACCTGATGGCTAGAATTGTATATCAGAAGCTCACTATTTTTTATGGACTGAGAAAAAAACAAATATTCATAGTTAAAAAATGGACCTCAATATATCCTAGAGAGCTCAGTCAAAAAAACTGTACTGGAACCAGATTATTGTTACAAGATAAACTAGTGATCAAAATTCCTTGGACATGATATTGTTGCATAAAAAATTAAAACATTTTAAAATATATTATTCCATACCAAACACTCATAAATGTCCAATTTGCATGGAATCACTACCTATCAAAATTTAAGATTTAACATAAGAGATCAAAATAATGTGACCATAAGATGCGGTACATATCATCTACATCATGATGTTTGCTGAAATTTTACTGAAGATGCATTCAGTGAGGCAATTGAGCATAAGTTTATATCTGAATATTTTAATTCAACTACAGAAAGTTATTTTATTCACCTGCCAATAGTGTATAGAATGTTAATTGTAAAAATACATCTGTACATACTTGCATACATATGTGTGTGACTTGTCCAGGTCCACTACTTTTTAATAACATAAAAATGTGAAGAATTAGATAATAGTAAAAGTAATAGCTGAACTTTATAGAGAAGGTAAAATTTTTAAATTACATTCCATACATTATCTTAGTTTATCCTTTAAAAAATTCTTATATTAAAATTTTTTGTGTCTCCTTGATTGTGTGTACGTTCGCAAACTACATATAAAGTAACTGAATACTTAAGGTTCAAGTGATTAACACATAGCCAGGCAGCTAACAAATATCTTCACAATTTTAAATCCAACATTTGAGGTACTTAGTTATGAATGAATGAATAAATGAATAAATGAAACATTTATTAACCATTTTCTATGTGCAAAGTAGAGTGCTGAATGCTGGGGATACAAATAGAAAAATAAAACAGCCCCTATCGTCAAGGAACTTACAATCTTTTTTAAAAATAAATTTAGTATTTATTTTTAGTATTAAAAAAAAAAATTCCCCTCTTTCTATCCCTTCCCCGCCCACTGAGAAGGCATAAAATGTGATATCATTTGTACATGTGAATTCATGCTCTTTTTATCTTTTCATTGGGGGAGGGGAGATCATAACAGAATCGTAATCAACTCACATCTATGCAAGTTTTACATAGTTTATTTTTGCTCTGGTAAAAAATTTTCTTCACAGATAAACATAATCCATAGTGTCTTTTATTCCTTATTTTTGCCAGCACTGGCATTTGCCTTTGCCGTACCCTTGACTGTCTTCATTCTGTTCTTGTGTTCCTTTTCCTGCGTTCTTGACGTCTTTTTCTTCTCATACAGGCGATGCTTTGCAAATCTGTGCTTTGGTTCATTTTTCTTTGCATAGTCAAGGGAATCATAAATCATACCAAAGCTTGTTGTTTTGCTACCACCAAAATGGGTTCTGAATCCAAACACAAAAATAACTTCTGGAGTTGTACATCTTGGTCAGTTTTTCTTGAATTTCAGGATTGGGCACTGTGGCCTTTCCAGGATGAAAGGCACATCTATAACCATATGTTTACACTGACGAAGTCTGTTTGTCATGAACTTCCTGATTCTGATGGTTACAGTGTCATTCATGGTGGTGGTCAACTCCTTGAGCAGCAGGAAAGGCCAGAATATCATATTCCAAGCCCTCTACTCCTTTAATGTGTAAACTGCTAAATCTTACGTGATCCTGACTGTGGCTCCAGAATATTTGAAATATTTCTTTCTGGTTGCTTGCAATATTTTTCCCTTCCCCTGGAACCTCTGGAATTTGGCTATAATATTCCTGGAAGTTGTCATTTTGGGATATCTTTTAGGAGGTGGTTGGTAGATTTTATTAATTTTTATATTATCATCTCAATCTAATTTATATCAGAAGAGTTTTTCATTATTTTCCTTAACTATGATGCCTAGGTTCTTTTTTTTTTTTTTTTTTTTTTGGCCATGAGTTTGAGGTAGTCTAATGATCTTTAAATTATCTCTTAATTATTCTTAAATTCTCTCTCCTATATATTTAGGTAAGTTACTTTTCCAATTTAACATTTTCTTCTTTTTCATTCCTTTTTTACTTTAGTTTATTCTTCCTTGATGTTTCATGGAGTCATTATCTTCTAGTTGCCCAATTTAATTTTTAAGTAATTATTTTCTTTAGTGAGATTTTGTGCTTCTTTTTATCATTTAGACCAATTTTGTTTTTTAAGGTGGTATTTTCTTCAGACCTCTTTTACTAGGCAGTGATCATAATTTTCTTGCATCATTTTCATTTCTTTCCCATTTTTTTCTCTACCAATATTACCTCTTTCTTTAACTCTTCCAGTAATTTTTGTTGAGCTTGGATCCATTTAGTGGTTTTCTTCAAGGCTCTGGTAGTTGTTGTCTTCTGAGTTTGTCTTGGTCTTCCCTGTCACTGTAGTAACTTTTTATAGTCAAGTTTTTTATTTGTTTTCCTTTTTTTGCTCATTTTTGTAGCCTATTTGTTATATTTGAACTTTATTTTATTTATTTAATTTTTTTGGTGGGGGGGGCTTTGCTCACCAGGAAGCTGGTAGGGAGTCTGGAGATAGGGAGGGAGGGAAGCTATCTCAAACTCAGGCTTTTATATGCTGCTGTTTTCAGAGCTAGCTCTGGAGTTCTTCAAGGTTTTAGTGCTTCTACAGTAGTCTGATGGGAGGAGAGGCCTAGTCACTGCTCTCTTGGTCTATGCTGTCATCTTTCTCCAGGAAGGTCCCTTTCTCCCCAACAGCCACAAGCATTTGTGCTTTTATTTTTTCTTAATTTGATTATTTTTTTATCCTTATAGCTAAATCATGTACACATTTTGACCTTATCTTATTAAGCTCTGTGAGATGCTGTTCTATCTAAAGTTTCTGCTAAAATGCTTTCCATTTTTCAGAGCAGTTTTTTCAGGTAGTGAGTTTTTATCCCAAAATCTTGGATCTTTGCATTTATCAAACATGAGATTACTCTGGCCAGTTATTGCTATGTAATATACCTTATCTATTTTACTGATCCACCACTGTATTTGTTAGACAATACCAAACTGTCTTCATAATTATCATTTTGTAATAGAGTGTGAAATCTGTTGCTTCTAGGCCACCTTCCTTTACATTTTTTTTGGTCGATTGTGCACGCGCGCTTTTGTGTGTGTGTGTGTGTGTGTGTGTGTGTGTGTGTTACCTTTTTGTTCTCCCAAATGACTTTTGTTATTATTTTTTTTTCTAGATCTATACTATATATCTCTGGTAGTTTGATTTGTATGTACTATTAACTTACATTCTAATGAGGGAAGATAAACATACATGGAAAGTTGCAGCTATAAGGCAGATGGAAAGGTCTCATAGTCCTTAGGGTATAGCAGCAAATCAGATGCCAGTGGCTCTTCATTAACATCATTCCCACTGATAAAATTATTTCAGTTTCTAAAGTTGAAAGTCTTGATAGTGCCAAGAAATTGAGTGACAAGAATTTTTTTTTTCTGAGCTTTCAGTAGCTTGTGGCTGTAGCATCTGCAGGAATGATTTCCAGGTTACATCTTCACAGGGATTTCTTCCCAGAAGCAAAAGTTATGCTGCAGAATTTGAAGATAAAAGAAGTCATGGATTCATAGAAGTTCTATATTGAAAGAGACCTCAGATGTCATCTAGTCTGAATCATATCCAGTCAATCATATCCCCTCTAAATCTTCACAAATAGTCACCTACCTTCTGCTTAAAGACTTTCTAAATTGTAAGATGCATAGTGGACAGAGATCTGGGTCTAAAATCAGCAAAGCCTGAGTTCAAATCCAACCTCAGACTGTAACTAGCTGCGTTTCTCTGCACAAGTCACATCACCTTGGTTGCCTCAGTTTCCTCATTTGTATTATGGCTATAATAAGATCGCCTACCTTGCAAGGTTGTCATGAGAATCAAATGAGATAATATTTGTTAAGCACTTAGCACAGTGTCTGGCACATCTTAGGAACTATATGAATTCTACTATGATGAATTTGATTATTGCTATGATTACCTCATGAGGGAGCCAATTCTACTTTGGGATAACACTATTGTTAAGTTTTTAGAGACCATCTGGCTACATATGAGGATTCCCAAACAAACATGTTTATGTTCAGAGGAAGGATAGTGAGGGGACTTGGAATATATCTTTATAAATATCTTTAGCATGGAGAAATGGAGGATATAAAACTGTGCATAACTTTTGATCCAGTAATACTACTCCCAGGTCCAAAGAGATCATGAAAAAGGGAAAAGGGCCCCCATGTACAAAAATGTTTATAGCAGCTCTTTTTGTGGTGATCAAGAAATGGAAATTGGGGTAATGACTCTAAGTTGGGAATGACTGAACAAGTTGTAGTATATGATTATAGTGCATTATTATTGCAGATTTTAGAAAAACCTAGAAAGACTTACATGAACTGATGCTGAGTGAAATGAGCAGAACCAGGAGAACATTGTACACAGTAACAGAAGCATTGTGTAATGATTTACTTTCACAGACTTGGCTCTTCTCAGCAATGCAAGGATCTAAGACAATGCCAAAGGCTAATGATGAATAATGCTATCCACATCCAGAGAAAGAACTATGGAGTTAGAATATAGATTGAAGTATACTATTTTCACTTTTTTTTTTCTAGTGCTGTTTCCCTTTTGTTCTAATTCTTCTTCCACAACATGAGTAATGTGGAATATATTTAATATGATTGTCTATGTATAACCTATATCAGATTGCTTGCTGTCTTGGGAAGGAGGGTGGGAATGTAAAAGTGAATGTTGAAAACTGTCTTTACATATAATTGGAAAAAATAAAATGCTATTAACTGTGGTGGAGGAAACAAGCAGAAAAAAAAAACCAAATAATTTCTAGGGCTAGGGAATAAAAAGGAAAGAAGAGAAAAGTCTCATTTTTGTGAACACACAGTAAAACAGGAAAAAAATAGATATTCATCAATTGGCAAATAGCAAGCAAGTTATAGTACATTAATGTAATGGAACATAAAATTGTGCTGAAAACAAATAATATGATGAATGCAAAAACACATGATATACCTTATATTAGCTGATACAAAATGAAATAAGCAAAACCAGGAATACTACAGACTATTTTAAACATTATAAGTGGTAAGAAAAACAACAAATAATCAAAATTAAGTGATGTAAAATTTCAATGAGCAAAACCGGTCCTGAAAAATAGACATGGTAAAGTACTTCTCTCATTTTTTTTTTATCAAATATGAAGGACAATTGCTATGAAACAATGCATATAATATCATAATTTTCAGTATGTTGTGTAGTTTTTCAGATATACTTTGCAAAGGAGATGTATGTGATATAAAAATTAAAGACATCATTAAAGTGTATAAATGTTTTTTAACAAAAATTAGATTGCCTACAGGAAGAGCTCTAAAACTAATGAGAGGAAGTTGTAGAATCACAGAATTAATTCTGATAGCAGGAAACACTATGAAAGATGATGGGATCATTTTCAAATTCCAGAGCATTTTCAAATTCCAGAGCCAAAAATGTCTGAACCCAAATCTCAGTGACTCAGCATCAAGTTACCATTGATTTTATTCTCACTCGGAAGCTATACTTCAGTTTCAGTAACTGAAGCTATAGGTTGCTATTCCCAAGCCTAGGGCAGATATAGTTTTTGCCAGAACAGGGACACAGGAAGACTTCAGTTCTGTTTCTTGGCAGGTTAGCAAATGCCAGATTAACTAGTGATCTTGGGTGTCTCAGATATTGTGGATCTTTACATTTGCTGATTTGATGCTGGAAGTGGAGGAGGATGGGTCCTAGGAAAGATGTGTGACAGAGATGGAACCCACAATGGGTGATGTCTATGACAAGGTCAGGGAACTAATTAACTCATTATAGAATAGGAAATCATGGGATAGCAATTCAGTACTAATCTTTAAAAACCTCACAGTGGCGAAACCCTAAAATGACTTGTGAACCAACAAAACTGTTAAAAAAAAAAAAAAAGAGCAAAATTAGTAAAAGAAGTGATTAAGAAAATAAGATAAAATTATTATCTTAAAAATAAAATATGTAACTCTGGTTCCCTCTTAATATAATGTCCTTATCTTTACATGTTAGATCTTTTACTTTGAGGAGTTAAAAATATTCTACTTGAGAACAACTGTGAAATGTTTTAAATAAAGGCAATGAGACCAGATTTTTTTTTAAATATTCCATTTTTCAAAAATGTTTTTTTCTTTAATTTTCTGAATGGGATTTAATTTAAAAAGAAGCATTAATTAAATAACTACTATTTGAAAAGCACTATGAAACTTGCCAAGGAAACTAAGACAAAATATGAAAATAGCTACTGATCTTGAGGAACATATTTTCCACTGAATATTACAACACTTATACCAATAGATGAGTACAAGATAATTTCGGAAGACAGCTTTAATATTGGGGTTGGGGTATGCACTGAGAGGAGCTGCAAAAGTTGAATCTGAAAGATTCCATGGAATCCAAGATGTTGAGGTAAAGAGGGAACTCTTCCACTCATGAGGGCAAGCTTGTGAAAAAGCAGGAGATGGGTCTTCAAGTTTGGAAACAGCAAGTATGCCAGTCTGGTTGAAATATAAAATGTGTAGGGGAGTAATATGGGGAAGCCATGTGACCCAGTGGCTAGGGTCTTTAAGCTCTGATTTCATTTCTCATATACTTATAGTTGTGCAACCATGGGTAAGTTACTGTACCTCTCTGAGCCTCAGTTTCCTCTTGTGTTAAATGGAGATAATAACAGTATACTTTGGGGTTGTTGTGATAAATAATGTATGTAAAACACTGCAAACCTGAAAGTTCTATATAAATAGCTACTCTTAATGAGTCCTGGAAAGATAGGTGCCAGTTAGATTAGGTACAGTTAGATAGGTATAGTTAGATTATGAAGGACTTGGCCTAGAGTGTTATGATTCATGGGGTCATGAAGAGTCAGACACAATGACTGAACAATAACAAAAGACAAGAGAGATCCAGAGGAGAAATTTAACTAGGGCAAAGCCATTGTCAAACCTCAATATTTAGGAAGAATATTTTGTCAGTCGTGAGGAAGATGAATTAAAGGACAATAAGCAGGATGTCAATTAGCAGTATGTAAGAGAGATTATGAAGGCCTTTACTATAATAGAGTATGAATGCATAGAGACACTCTTTGTCAACCAACAAGATGTTAAAACAAAAATAAATTAAATTAGCTAATAAAACTTATGGGGAGAAATGTTTGTGGGGGTACTGGCAGCTGTGATTCTACCCTTGGTGAAGTTAATTACTTGTGGCTTTTTGCCTTTAAGCCCACCCCTCCTTTAGATATTTTACAGGAGTTGGGGGGATGACAGACAGTTAGTGGCCCTAAGAGATGGCCAGAATACAAACTCTGTAAAGGAAGAATTCTATCTCAGCCTGTTTAGCTTTCCCCAGGAGCCCAATTATTACACTGGTTCTTATTTATTCCACTGAGCATTTACCCTGAGCAGGGTGGGCTTCTAATGGGCTGCCATCTAGACGCTTGGCCCTGTTGTTACTTAGCATTTATCTATCTCTTTCAAAAAAATCAGTAAAATGTTTATCATGTTCCTTCACACCACTAGTTTCAAAAAAAGCACTGTAAGAGTGAGTAGTCACAGAATTTTCTAGAAGACTGAACTCTTCCACAGCTGCCACACTTTCTTTAAAAGCCAACAATTTTCTTATGTGGTAACTATTATGCCTCTGTCTCTTTGAGAATACTATGAATTACATCAAGATTGCTAAATATATCATTATTTGTAGAATTACTTGTTTTGGATAATGCATTTTAAGCATTTTGAAAACAAGTAATTCTTCAAGTCAAGTGTGTATTTTGTAGTAGAGACCCTGGTCTATTTCCCAACAAAGGAATTTTCCCAAAGGTTAGAAAACTAATATATGACAGAATTGTTTGAGTGTTTTTGGATATTTGGGGTGGAAGTGTGAGCAGTGGATAAAAGTTGCAAAGGCAAATTGTGTGTTAGTGTAAGGGGATGTAGGGGAAGGGAAGCTTCCTAACAAATAGAGATATTCAAAAATAGAAAGGGCTACTATGAGAGGTAAGGGATTTCTCTGCACTAGAAGTGTTCAGGCAAAGCATAAATGACAATTTGTTTGCTTAGTTATAGAAAATGTCCTTTCTTTGGAAGAGATTGGAATCAACGGCCAGTCAGGTCCCTTCTAACTCTGAGACTATTTTTTATTATATCATCACAAACAAGAATAACCGTCATGCGTGCAAGAGTTGTTAAGTATAAGCTAAGACTCCAATAAAACAACACAAAATACATTTTAAAATATGCCTCTGATTCACTGCATCCTTCCAGATCCCCATGCATGTGTTCCTCTGTAAATCTTCATTTTAATAGAGTTTTTTTTAGTACCTCTAAGATCTTAACACTCAGTCACTGAGACACCGTCTGCCTGCACTCTGACACTCTGTTCCTGATTGAAAAAGGCATTTATGTACATGAGTCACCTCCTGCTAGTTTTTATGGGGATTATATAATAGCAATCTGCCAAAACATCCAGGGCCTAAGAAGAGGAAGCTCTCATTTGGTGTAGATATGGGAATCATCTTAGCCAGGTAAAGAATTGCAGTGGAGGATTTTATTACAGCAGCTCTTTAATACTTAAGTTATCAACACTTAATCTACAGTCACTCTAATAAATTGGTGAATTCTTGGCTGCCATACCATCTTAAATTGTTTCACTTTGGAGAAGTGCTATACTGCTACTTATATTTTTTAAAGTTTTATGTAGGTGAAGATTTTGTTTTGCAAAGAATATGGATATGGTACAAGCTCTGAAAAGATAACATTAAGGATACATTAAGAGGGACAAGTATGCCAGAAATATCTATATATATAACTACATACATGACCATGTATATATGTATTGTGTATATGTGTGTGTGTGTGTGTATATATATATATATATATATATATATATATATATATACACACATATAACATTTATGCATATTGACAAGATAGCATGAGAGAGTTTCCATTAAAATATTACAAGGTGAATTTAGAAGAAAAAGTTCTAAATATAATGTAAGAGATTGATCATGTTTCCAGGAAAATGGTTTTGTTTTTTTTAAGTTTTAAATAAACTATGAGTTCTATTCAGCTTCCTATCTAGGATACCATCAAGCAAGTAGAAAGGAACGCGATTTTGTTCCTCCTCAGGCTTTTCTGTACAATATAGAAAGTTTGGTAAAAATCAGATTCAATCCAGTGACCAGTAAGTCCAGAGACAGTACCTTTTAGATTCTGTGGCCCTACCTCAGTAATCACATAACAGTAAGAGTCAGGCACTTTGTAAAAATGCAAGCTAACTTTGACAAACCAACTTTTAGAGAGAGGATAACCTCTGGTTCTGATAACACATATATTGAGAGGAACAAGAAACGCTTATGGGCAAAATTATTCAACCAAGAGTCACACTTTTACCCAGTAGAATGAATGTTTTTTTTTTTCCTCTGCTTCTTCAGTGATCAGGTGATTGGCAAAACCTAGGGCTCACTTAACCGTGCCTTTTACATAATGGGAATGTCAGAATATTTGATGTATAAGTTTTGAATTCCCACAGAAGTTCCATCAATACTTTTTAGAACAAAAGTGTTGCTACATTTTGAAGGAATGATTTAAGTTCTCAATGGCTGCCTTTCTTATAGTCCCATACAAGTCCAAGTCTATATATTGATTTTAAAAAAGGGTCTAGGTCCTAGACTCTAAGACCTCGTGGAATCCTACATCGATGTATTATAGTATAGGGCAAGTATTTTAGCATTTGCATGCATTTGATTTAAGTTTTTTGTTGTCAACCTATAGTAAACATGGTATTAACTATTCTTATAGTTGGTTCTGGGCTCTAGAGAGGTTAGGAGAGATAGACAGAAGACATTCCTACTTCATCATGCTATCTTTTTAATACTTTTTAAAGTACTTTTCCCATCAAATTTCCATTCCATTTGGAATTAAAGACAAGCTGACAGCAACACTTGCATGTATGTGTACCTAAGGATAAAAATCACATTTTTTAAATTTCTGCTAAGTTACTTCTGGGCCAATTATGGGGGAGTATGAGTTACTAATGGGAAAAATCAGCATTGATTATAATCTTAAAGGAGGACTTGTGGGATCTAAGGTTTCATAAATGGAATTTGTGGCTCCATCAAAGGAGAATCTCTGAACTAGTGTATGTCATTCAAGAGTAGTTTAGTTGCATCATTTTTCCCACCCACCCCAAGCGTACTTAGTCTGAATTCCCTACTTTGTTAGAAATGAACTTGATAAGAACTGAGATAGTTTATCAATACAACCTTAGAGACCAGTTTGGCTTAGTGTTGTGTGCCCATCAATGTTATAATTAGAGAAGTATTAAAAAAAATTCCAATGGGGTTCAGTCAGGGGGAAAAATAAATAGGGAAGCAAAAATGTAAAAATGTCGATTTTCACTGTTTTTTAAAATTTAAGAAAGAAATGGTTTTTTGTTTTGTTTTGTCTTAAGATTCCCCAGAGATTTTCTTATTCAAGTATCTCTGTGC
>CM053592.1:41983897-42013687 GCA_028646515.1 Pseudochirops corinnae | reverse complement strand
CTGAGCAGTTGTGTGCGTGAGGAGAGGAGGATCTTTGCCTGAGGTAGCCTGTCCTGTTTGAAGGCTTGAGGATGTGGGTGTTTACTACTTTGACCACATGTGCCAACTTATTGAGTTGGCTTTGACTTTCTGGTTTTGGGACTCAGTCTTCTGTTATTTAAATGAATGCACTATCTATATTTCTTATGTAGAGAGCCTGTTTCATTTTGTGATTAATAACTATATCAGCATATTTATAGTTACTGTAGGCATTGTGAATACTGCCTTGCTGATACAATGATGTGACCTCTGAGATTTTCTAGAAGTTCAGAAATAATGATGTTAAACTTTGCCGCTACTGTGTGATACATTATACACACCCACACCCACTTACATACATATATACAAATACATATATGTATATGTACATATATATACATAATATTTAACATACATAGCACCATAAGATCATAGATTTATACTAGTCCATCCAGTCCCATTTTATGGCTGAAGAAACCGAGGCCCAGAGAGCTTAGATGACTTGTCTGAGGTCACACAGTAAATGTAAGTAAGTGGCAGAGCTAGAATTTGAAACAAATTATTCTGATTCCAAAACCTGCATTCATTCCCTTACAGCATTATGTACATTTGCATAAAGATCTACGAACATGTAAAGCATATATCTTTATATGTGTAAAAACATACAAGTTTATACATATTGTATTATACATATTATATCACAAATTGTGATTTAGGAACAGATCTGTTATTTTATTAGGATTAGAAATCACTATGTGAAAACTCCTTCTACCAATTGAGGTTGGTATTTGATTTACAACTTATAATCTTAGAGAACTTCAGGAGCACTGAAACATTAAATAAATTTCCCAGATAACAAAGGAATAGTAGAAGTGATACTTGAAACCAAGTTTTCCGATTCCTTGGCAAGCTCTTCAAAATACCTTCACTTACGATAACAACTCTGCCTCACTTAAATCCAATTCTCATTCAAGTAAAGATATCACCTGTAATATCATCAGTCCTCTTCAAAAACAAGGGATGTACAATATTGTGATTAAATAGGTAGGCCTTGCCAATGATATTCAGTAACAGACCAGATCTCAACCATCCCACAAATTGGCTAAAAGATGAAAAGAATATAAGATATTATAATATTTTTTCAGTGCCTGTTGTCTAGATTTCAACATACAATTGAATGGGCATAAATAGTATTTGTCCAATAGTATATAATATCTAGGATGAAAAATACTGATGATCAGTGATCAGCAAAGGAGGAAGAGAAAGGACTGGATTACTTTCAGGAAATTACAAAGTCATTTTTCTGACCTCAAACTGCCTTTTACACCAAAGAACGTTATTTCCCTTTTTAATTTTTAATTTTTATTTTCCATTACAAATTCTCTCCCCTTCCCCACTTATTGAGAAGGAAAGAAATATGGTATCCATTATACAAATGAAGTCATGCAAAATATATCTCTACATTATCCATGGTGAGAAAAAATGCAAAAATAAATAAAGAAAATTGCTTCAATCTACACTCAGAGTACCTCAGGTTTCTCTCTGGAGGGGAAGAACATTTTTCATCATAAATCCCTTGGAATAAAAAGACTGATATTTTCAATAAAAATTTTTTTACTTATATTGCCTTATGTCATTGAGCCTTATTGTCATTCAGTCATTTTCAGTTGTGTCCAGCTTACTGTGACCCCATTTGGGGTTTTCTTAGCAGAGATATTACAGTACCTTACAATTTCTTTTTCTAGCTCATTTTGCAAATAAGGAAACTGAGGCAAACAGAGTTAAGTGACATGTCCAGGGCCACACAACTATTAAGTGACAACTAGTAAATAAGTGAGTGAGTGAGTAGTAAGCGAGGCCAGATTTGAACTCAGGGAGATGAGTCTTCTTGACTCCAGACTCATCACTCTATTCATTATGTCACCTAACTATCCAACATATAAGAAAGGAGAAACTTTGAAGAACTGAAGAAAAAGATACAAAAAAATAAAGTTCGATATAATGAGGATGGGTTAAAGGAGCTCTCCATCAGTACCGTCATGATTTAAGGAGAAAGTGAACAAGGCCTCTAGAACATGGGGTATATTCCTTTGTGATAAACTTTTGGGAAGTGGTGGACAAGAATTGTTCAGTATGAGAAGTCATGAATAGGTTGCATCATTAGAGGAAACTCCTAAATTGATGAGATAAAAAAATTGAGCACATGAACACATCACATATGTCAAATATTAACTTAAAAGATGGATCTTTTACAAATATTCACTGATATTTTTCTTATCTGAAAAATATAACTGTGATCCTTAATTTCTTTTCTTAATTATCCTATTGTGGGATATGGTCCAGGGAAACATAACATAGTTTTTGCATTCAGAAGACTTCCCCTCTGCCACCTACCACACTACACTAAACCTCCCCAAGTCTTGGTTTTCTTATATGAACAATGAGGAGAGTAGATTAGACAAAGCCCTTTCCAGTTGTAGACCTGTGATGCTATACCCTATCAATGATATCTCATGATAAATGACCACCTTAGAGAGCTAGACTTTTAGACTAATTTAAATGTCACTAAATTCTTAAGTTCTTTAAGTTCTCAATAATAAATTTATCTGCTTTAAGGTCTTACAGAAAAAGAAATGTCTAGACCTAAGTTGCTGGCTTGGAACAAAATAGTGCATGATGAAAAAAATAAAGCTGCTTAAACCATTATCTCCATGAATGCTATGCCAAGAGAAATCCCCTTCTCATCCTACAGTGCTAACATATAGTCAGCTTTTATTCCAATGAGGTTTTTGTGCCAGAGTTGAAGCTCCAAATGAAACTGTGATGATTGAAGAACCCTTGAAAATGAATTTTCCAGCCTGAAGGGAATGATAAAATGAAATTATCGAACAAGGCATTAAAGGTGAATGTGGAATTAAAAAGCATAGGTGTCAGTGAATTTTCACTTCCCCACAATGAAAGATTAATACTCTCCAGAACCTCTAGAAAGACAGTTGATTGCACTAAAATGCCAGAAATTACCTCTCTGTGACATCTTTTCTTGATTTTGTTGTGGGGCAGATCTTAACATCATGTTAACTCATAGAAGCAGATAAGTGGATGAATATAGAATCTTGAACCCAGGACTCAAGAAAAATATATGTTGTCCCTGTGCAAAGCTTTAGAAACTGATGGATAAGAGAGTTTGAGAGAATTTTATTAAAAGTATGGAAAGAGCTGATATTTGAAATTCCATTTGAATTTAATAGCTCTCAACAGAACTAGCCCTGGTTAAGTTCAGCATCTAGGATAAAGCATCCTGTCTGATATGCTTTTCTCCAAAACACTATTTTTAAACAGTAGAAAGTGAGTTAAAATGAACAGCAAGAATAATCTGGAAGGGGAAAAAACCCAACCAGCAATACTATGTAGCCTGAGAATGACATGTGAAAGTGGGAAATCTCCCTTCCCAATTAATGAGGGTGAATGGGGCTGATTGAAAAATAGTACCTAGCAGAATACCTGGTACCAAGTGGGTCCTTAATAAATGTTTGTTGGCTGATTGGTCCTATGAGTATTTGAAGGTCCCTTTTAAGCACCAGTAGCAGCTCTGTCTTCTACCCATAAACATAAGGCATTCCTCAACACATGGGACGCAGGTTAATTGTACTGATCCAATTTATCTAAGGGTGATTCTGGTTCTAGGCTCCCAATTGATTTTTTTTCTGAAACCTGAAACTAACTGTTCTTTATCTTTCTGCAATGGTTATGGGATTTGGAGATCTTCCACACCCCTTGAACTTGCTGACATAGCAGGAAGGGGTGGAGCAAGAGAAAGCTGGAGCCAAGCTAGAGTCTGTGTGGTGGTGACTGGAAGTAGAGGCAGTGGCTGCAAGAACTCCTTTTGTTAAGCCAGCCAGAATCTCTGCTAAGGACTCCTGCTGAGGACTGCCAGGGACAAGAACTATAGGGGTGGGGAGGGGGATGAAAGGGGGAGCCAGAGCTGCTGTGAGCAAGCTGCCTGGATGCTGAGCTGTTGCCATGAGTGAGGAAAGGAGGATTTTTGCCTGTGGTAGCCTGTTGTGTTTTGAAGGCTTGAGAATGTGGGTATTTACTACATTAACTAGATGTGCCAACATCATAACTACTGTGATGGCTTTGACTTTCTGGTTTTGCGACTCAGTTTGTTGGTATTTGAATAAATGTTCTAGCTATATTTCCCATGTAGAGAGTCTGTTACATTTTGTGATCAATAACCATATCAACATATTTATAGTCACTGTAGGCATTGTGAATATTGCATTGTTGGTACACTTTCTGTCTCTGTTTCTATGTTTTTGTCTCTCTAAGTCTCTGTATCTGTGTTCTCTCTTGATATGTTGATATACACTCATAGTATTTTATATCTATTGTGATGTATGTATACATTTTATAAAATTCATTATATGTATTTATATATATAAATATATAGCCTGTGTCTCCTCTCTCAAAATGTTATATATTATATGTAACACATTTATATTATACATAATACATAATGTATAGCATGTTGTTTGTTATGTATATGATATATAACATATGGAAAGAAAAGAGACAAAGACAAAAATATGGGTTTGTGTGTGTGTGTGTGTGTGTGTGTGTGTATATAATATCATTATATAAAAGAATATGTAATGTTATGTTATTTTTCAGTCATGTATGGGTTTGTTACCCCATTTGGGGTTTTCTTGGCAAAGATATTGGAGTGGTTTGCTATTACCTTCTCCAGCTTAGTTTACCGATGAGGAAACTGAGACAAACAGGGTTAAGTTAAATCCAGGTGCACACAGCCAGTTAGTGTCTGAGGCCATATTTGAATCCAGAAACATGAGTCTTCCCAATGCCAGGACCTGCACTACATTCACTGTGATATCTATCTAACTCCATATATATGTGTGTGTGTGTGTGTGTGTGTGTGTGTGTGTGTGTGTGTGTGTGTGTGTGTGTGTGTGTGTATGTATGTATGTATATATATATGTGTGTGTATTATGTATATATGTATATATGTGTGTATATACACATATGTATGTATATTGTATGTATATATACACTCATACATGTGAGTGTATGTGTGTATGTGCCTATATGTATATGTGTGTATATGTGTATATATATGTGTGCATGTGTGTATATGTATGTATATGTATGTGTATATATGCATACGCATATGTACATATGTGTGTGATTTAATATAATATCTATTATATGAATTATATGAATAAAAGTATCATACATATATAATTTATAATATATGTAGAACTATGATTCCATTAGTTTAAGAAGGGACCTTCAATTAAAATCATAGATTTTAAATTGAATTTCAGAGTCTGATGTCGTCTTTTTCCTAGTAATTCTTTATCTTTTTTGCTTATATATCTAGTCTAGTATATTCCCTTTCCCACAAACTGCAATGCTACCAGATTTGTCTTCACCAGGGCTTTTCATCTCCTATCTGCATGTCTTTGCATTTGGTGTTCTCTGCTCCTGGAATGTAGTCTCTACTCACATTTACATCAAAAAATCTCTCTCTTCCTTCAACATGCAGTTTAAGTACAAAATTTTACCTTAAACCTATCCTACTTTTCCAAATTGTTAGTGTCCTCTTTGACCAACTAATTTGTATTTAGTGACCTTTTCTTGGTAGTTATTCTGTATTTAACAGCCTTGTTTTTTATGTTGTGTTCACCATCTTTATATTTATTCTGTATATATTTATGAATGTGTTGTTCCCACTTACAGCATATGAGCTCCTCGAGAGTAGATATTGCTTTGTTTGTACTTGTACTCATGACATAGCATAGTTTAAGGTATATGGTAGGCTCTTAATGAATGCTTGTTGATTGATTAGAAAATAGAAATTATAAACAAAACTGAAACAAATTGTTTGGGGTAATTTAAAATAAGATAACTTCAATCTCCTCATATGCGAAATTTAGGATAAGAGGAAATGATTCCTAAGTTCTCTGATCCTATTTGTCATTACTGATATTGAAAAAAAAAAAACCATAAAGGGGAAATGGAGATCAACAAGAATTTTCTCTAGATGAAATAGGAAAAAAAAAATACCTTTAACAGAATTGGAAATATCTTTAATCCTGGAGGATTGATGATAAAACATGTGGTCCCTCATCATGAAAGACATGTGAATACAGTGAAGTTGGTGGATATGTTGATTTGTTTTGCCTACTTCTCTTTGTTAATAGAGAATGTGTGTATGTGTGTGTGTGTGTGTGTGTGTGTATGTGTGTTTACATGCTAAGAGGGAAGGATAATTGGGAAGTGCCTTTTTAAAAAAAATCAATAATACATTTTAAAACACAGAATCCTGGTGATTTTCTGAAAAAATACACACAATAAACCGACAGGATTGTGTTAATGTTTCCAATGTCTTCTTAAGAGGATAATTATGCTACACACTCTCCTAATTCAAGTAAGTTGCTTGTAATTACATTTCATCTTATTCTAAGTCTTCTCATAATTGCCTTGAAATAGATCTCATAGAATCATTTAGGGTAAAAGATAACACGAAAAAATAGTGAACAACAAAATAATTTCTGTAATTGGTCATAATTTATGAGGAATTAAAAGGCATAGGCATCAATGAATCTTCACTTCGCCAGTCATAATTTACATATAACAACAGCTAAGTCATTAATTAACACATAACTTTCTGATATGAGATGGCAAAAAGGGGATCATGGTGTTATAGAATTTTTACTATGCAGGCAATGATGATTTTGATTTGTTATTTTTATATACGAAAAGAGAGTATTGAATATGTTATGTGAAGAATAGCTAGAGACAGAACTATTTTATTACATTATGATTACTCAAGCATATTGCATGTTATCTCTAGGTGTTTCCTTTGAGTGAATTTTCCAGTTATGTTATCTTCAATTTTACAAACTCCATTAGCCATTTGGAACTTGTTCCTGATCATAGATTAGTAGAGGCGAATTCTATGCCTCTAGCACAGGAGTATTTTCTTTATCTAGCTGCTATAATATTTCTTCTCTTTGACATAAATAATGTCCAAAGAACTCCAATCCCAGGCATTTATAGTACAAATATAACAAACACAAGATGATTCATGCACACTTGAATGTGTCCTATGTCTTATTAGATAAAGAAAAATTACTGTGTTCGGCCGGCAAACATTCCTCCCCACCAAAAATCTGACTTAGTAGATTTCCAGGGCTTGATCGTATATATACCAAACAAATGAGTTTTAGTATCCTGTTACTGTTTTTCCACTCTTTGATCTCTGCTAGGTGACAGAGTACCTCAGTGGCCCCGAAGGAATCCCGAGATGAATTGTATTGCCAGCAGAATGCTATACCTAGAGGACATACAACCTTCTGTATGTTATTCAGTCACAAATGATTTCTAGGGGAATTTCCTACAGCATATGCCATTTTAAAGTGTTTTGCCTTTTCTCTTCCTTGTTTGCATTTCCCTATTCATGAGACCATGGATCAACACTTAGGAACTTCATGTTAAGTGGCTCCCTCGAAACAAGAATTCAAGGAAGACCAAAATTCAAATCCTGATTTAGAAACTTCCCAGCTTTCTGACCCTGAGCAAGTCTTTCAAGCTCCCTCAAGCCCTGTTCCCTTATCTATAAAATGGGCATTATGATAGCATCTACTTCCCAGAATTATGAGGATAAAGTGGGATCATATTTGTAAAGTACTTTGCAAATTGTCAAGTGTTATATAAATGTTAGCTATTATTGCTGTCATTAATATGTATTAATGTTTTTATTATATGGCAAGAAGCATTTATTAAGCACTTGCTATTTGCCAGTCACTCTGTTATGAAATTTGGAATGCAATGATTAAGACAAAGAAAAATCTGAAAATGTAACAATGATTTTCTATGTAATAATAATTGCATATAACCTCAATGTAAGCAATTTTACATGGTAAGCTATATAGGCTTGTCAACATATAACCACATATGGTACTACAATTCATCAGTGTGACTGCTATTTTGTCAGCAAGTGTCAGAGTCATGATATTGTGAGAATGTGCAATTAAAAGAATGGCTACATAGTCTTCTTGGTGTTTGCCCTTTATCCTCAGGGGATAATTTTTATGTTGAGTCTCTTCCATGATCCTTTCAAGTCTAGGACTAAGGGTGCTTTTGATTCTCTTGTTTGATCTTATTGATCTATTGAAAGGTCAAATGTGAAAGGAGACAGAGTTATTTGGAGAAAGAAAGGCCAATTTACTGTTCCAGAACTTTGTTAGCATGCTAGTAGGCAGCTGTAGCTTTTTTGGGAAGGAGTTGTTCAGATCTGTAATTGCATTTAGGGAGGGGCCTCCTAGTATGGAAAAACCTTCCAGTAACATAGAGAAACAACATGTCTGAGGCTTAAAGAGTTGTAAAAAGATGTCTTGGGGGAAGAAGTGGGTGTGAATTAAGTGACTTGCACATGGTCATCAGACAGTATTTGTCAGAGGCACATTTTAAACTCTGGCTTTCCTGAGTATAAAGCTCTCACTCACAAAAACATGTTGCTATTTTTTTATGAAAAAAGAAAAATTCTCAGACAAAAACTAATAAAAAACAATGACATTTGAATTAATAATAGAATAACAAGAATGTTTAGCATCCAGGAACCAAAAGAAGGTGCTTACATTTGACATCTGATTTGCTTTCACAATCTGCAGATCAATAATTGGACTATTATAAAGAAGGTAGAGAGATTTGTAAAGCTTATTCTCCACTTATGTATGGAGAGGTTTTTTTTTTTGTTGTTATTTTTGTTGATTCTTTCTATTTCACTGAAACTTGCGAAGTTGTTTTCTTTGGAGTAGGAAGGAGGATTATGAAACTTATCAGGTCATTAGTCCTCAAAAGTTTCCTGTGGTTTGGTTGTTCTCCTGTGTGTTATTTTCAACTCATCCATTCTCCAAGGGTTGTTTTCAAACATCACCTCCATATTAAAAATGGAGAAATCAAGCAGCTTGTAGCAGCTCACAGGAAAAAAAATGCCAAAGGTAATATGCTACCTAAACCCTAGAGAACTGTTACACAGATAAGAAATTGAAGAATAAAAGAAGATTTTTTTGCCCTCAAATTATCATATCCCAGTGATACAAGTTACTGAATCATGGATATGGTTTTGTGGAACTAGATGACTCTTCTAAAGTGCAAATAGACACCCTAGTGCTGTCTATTTAAGTGTAAAACAAAACAACCAAAGAGATTAGAACAATGGAATCTTTTTCAACTTCTTTCCACTGTTTTACCAATTTATGTCAGTAGCAGGAAATATTTATTGGCTGCCTACTATGACACACTGCTGGGAAGAACGGGAATAGGAAGTAGAGTCAAACAAATATTACCATTTGGTTACTGATTATTACTTTGTCTACAACTAACTGCAATAAAGAAATCATATCTGGGTGCCTCCAAAATAGTCTTTATTTATGGAAAATATCTTTTGGCACTTGTATACTGGACAAATGCCAGGGTTTGTGATAAAACTTTCCCTCCTATTTTCTAATTTTATATTATAATTTCATGTAACACACCTTCTGTATGGTGATGTACTTCCAGAGCTCGGCTTGAATATTTCAAATGCAATTTAGCTGTCAGTCTGCCTTTCAAACATATGGTTTATGCTCAACTTTCTCAAAACTAGCCAACAAATACTCAGACCTTTGTGCAGATTTTTTGTTGGTTATTCAGTCATCCAATCATTTCTGACTCTTCAAGACCCCCATGGACCATAGACACCAGGCCCTTCTATCCTCCACTATCTCTTGAAGCCTGTCAAAGAACATATTTGTTGTTTCCTTGACACTATGTGTCCATTTAATCCTCTGCCATCCCCTTTTCCTTCTGTTTTCAGTCTTTCCCAGCATCATAGTCTTTCCCAATGAATCTTGTCTTCTCGTTATATGGTCAAAGTATTTAAGCTTCAGATTCAGTATTTGTTCTTTTTTAGAAAGAATTTATATGCTAAAACTTAAATACATAACAAGAAAAGAAAAAAGCATTGCCATGTACATAGTAGAACGTGAGAATTCAAAACATGCAACATTAAATTTCCATTTTAAGAAAGCTTACATAATTTATGCTAAACATTGTGTTCTGAGTTGTCCATTTTTTCTTTGTTTCCTTGTAAATTGTCTTCTCTGCACTGTTTACTTTGTTCTTTCTCCCCCCTTTCTCCCCTTTATCCCCCAAAGGGTTACAATGAAGCACAGATACACACATACAAATATATACACTCACATACCTACACACACACACATATATACTTAGATATCCATAATCATATGCATATATAGACATTCATTCATATGCACCTATGTAAGACTGTACTGTACTTGTTTGTCCTGTTTTTCTGAGGGTAACATCTTTCATAAGTCCAAGTCTTTCCATATTTTCCTAAGTGTACCAACTCATCATTTCCTACACCACAGCAATATTCCAACCTTATACTCTCTAGCTATTTTAAATAGTCTAAAATAACATTGATGAATATGGCTGACATATAGTATAGTTTCCATTTTTCTCTTTTGATTTAATCTATTTAACTTTAACTTTGTCTGAGATCATGATTACTACTCCTGCTTTTTTTTTTCTAATAAATTCTGCTCTTGATCTTTATGTTTGTGTCTATCTCTTATTTCCTATCCCTCCTGACCCCTCTACTTTACTTCTACCCACTACCCTGGCAGAATTTTAGTAATAGAAGTAAACTCAGAGATCCTACTTTTCTTGCTATATAGGTGTAGAAACATAGATGCAAAGAGCTCAATTAGTAATATCATTAGTGGCAGAGTTGGATCAGGTTTCCTGATTCCTAGTCAGTATTCCTTTGACTATGTTACAATACTCATGAACTTTTGAATTTTTTTTTTATTACAGATTTAACGAGTAGAACACTTCCATATCCAAAGTGCAGGAATAAAGGGCTATATATTATGTTGTCAGCTTCTATTATGTACATTTTAAAGCATAGATTAAATTTAACACAATAGTAGCAAAACTGCTCTACTTGCCTGTGCCTCTGTCTGAAATTTTTCCTGCTCCCTTCTGTGTTCTTTTACTTTTTCATTTATGTTCTTTTCTTTCATTTATTCATTTTTTTGGTTTTGTATCATTATCATTAGCCATCAATGCCTTCACCCAAATTTCCCCCTGTCAAACCTTCAAGTTGAATTAGCAACTATTTATCGTATACCTACTATGTGCCAGCCACTGTAGCAAAAACTGGGAACACAAAGAAAGCCAAAAACAGTCCCTCTTCTCAATGACTTCAGAACTGAATGGAGAAGATGGGATGCAAATACTTGTGTAATAAGATATATATGGCTTAACTTGGAAGTCACCTCAAAGTAAAGGCACTAGCATTAAGAAGTACTAGGTAAAGCTCCATGTAGAAAGTCAGATTTTAGCTGAGCCATCATCATAGCTGACATTTATATCACACTTATTACATGGCAGACACAGTGCTAAGTGCTTTACAATTATTAACTCATTTGATCCTCCTCACAACAACCCTGTGATTACAACAATAATCCTCATTTTACAGATGAGGAACTTGAGGAACACAAAGAGTAAGGGATTTGCCAAAGGTCACACAGCATGTAAATTCTTAGGCCACATTTGAACTCAGGTCATTGGAGAGAGGAGGGAGAGTCTTCCAGTCATAAGGATAGCCAGTGAAAATGTACAGTCGGGAAATGGAGTATGTTTGAGAAAGATCAAGGACATCAATGTCACTGGATGGTAGCGGAGTAAAGATGGAAGGGAGTAAAGTGTAAGAACACTGGAAAAGTTGGAAGGGTCATGGAGGTGTTTAAAAACTAAACGGATTGATTCCTCCTTTCTAACAACAACTCCAACAACAACAACAACAAAAGATTTACTGCTCTACATACAATCCAAACTCTTCATTTTTGTAGGATGGCACTTTGGTCATGTGGGCATCCTCAATGACACCTTCCACTCTGCTTCTCTCTTTCACCATCTTGTCACATCTATTTCAATAACTACATTCCATTTTGAGATCAAACAGTACTTTTGCTTTCAAGTATTTTTTCCATAAGTCAAAACAAAAAACTTCCTTTAAAAGAACCTGCAAGAAATGAAATCTCCACTTGGTGGTTCTCATATTTTGCAAGAAATTTGATAATAATCTTCCAGTCTCCCTGCTTCAATTCTCATCCATCTTTAACCAGTGTCAAATTAATCTTCTGAAAATACGTTTTAATCCTGTTACTCCAATATTGTCTCCTAATTGCTTAAAGGATCAAGTCCAAATTCCCAAGGCTAACATTCAAGACCCTCTGGAGTCTGGCTCCAACGAGTCTTTCCAACCACCGGACTGACTGCTCTCCTTAAAAATTTCTCTTTACTTTCTTGTCTTCTGAACATCTCGTAATTTTTCACCTTTGTACTCTTACTGCTTAGCATGGATGCCCTCCCTAGACTTCTAAACCCATCCAATGCTTTCATTCCCAGTTTATGTTACATTCAGTTTGGAAAGTCTTCTCCAATCCCCCTCACTCTAAAAAAGCAATTTCTTCTTCCTGCACATCTTTAGCACTTATGGTTTGTACCATTCATTCCCTTAATATGTATTCATAACTACTAGATCATAAAAATAGTTCGAAGGAAACTTGTAGTCCAAGTTCCTCTTTTCTGCTGTGTGGAAACTGAGGTCTAGAAGGTTTAAATGACTTTGCCCAAAATGCATCACTGGAAAGATCAGGCTCCAAACAGAGGCCCTGAGATCTCAAATGTGGCTGATTTTCTGTGTGCTACTCTTCTGTTGCTGTTATGAATTCTTATTTCTAAAAAGTATCAATATTCTTTTCTATCTCACTAACATTTCCCAACATATTCCTTCCATAACTTTCTCAAAAATCTCTGTCTTATAAGAAATAATTAAAAAATGGTGCAGCAAAACTAATTCTGCACAGTGTTTCATACAACAGTAATCACCACTGAAAAAATAAAAGGACTGAACTTCCTAGCGCCCAGTTCCCCACCATGTCCAGCTGCCCTGGAGAGTCCCAGCCTCTGGCCTCCCAGGCTTAGCACCAAGACTCAGCCACCGCCAGTTGTCCCCCACCTCCACCCTGGGGCTGGGAAGAGGCAATGCTGTGCTCCTTGGAAGCCTGGTGTTGCAGACGCCCAGCATCTACTGAGGCTCAGGAGGCCTGGGTGTGTTCCTATCCTGCTTTCACTCCTTGGGCCTGAGTGGGAGATACGGGAGCGGCCGCAGTTCCATGGAAGCTGACCAGCTGATCACCATGCAGAGCCTCACTGACCACCTGGCCTCCTAGCTGGATAAGGTGCGTGCCTTGGAGGAGGCCAACACTGACCCGGAGCTCAAGATCTGGGATTGATACCAGAAGCAGGGCCCTGGACCGGCCCGGGATGGTAGCGCCTACCTGAAGACTTATGTAGGACCTCCGAGATGAGATTCTTGGGGCCACCATCGAGATTGTTCCACAAACTGACAGTGCCTAGCTGGCTGTGGTTGACTTCTGCACTAAGTTTGAGCCCGAGCAGACCCTGCGTCTCAGTGTGGAGGCTGCCATCAGTGGCCTAAGCAGAGTGCTAGAGGAGACGCCCTGGGCCAGGGATGACCTGGAGATGCAGATAGAAGGCCTGAAAGGGATGCTGGCCCACCTCAACAAGAACCATGAAGAGGAAATAAATGCTCTGAGGGGCAGGTGGGTGACCAGGTTAGCAGGGCCAGCATCCATGTGGAGGTGAGAAACTAGAATGAGGCCTTCTAATGCACATATGTAAAAGAGATTAAAATGAACACAAAATAATTCAAAGGCATGTGGTCAGAGTACTGTCAGCTTGGCAAAAAGGAAGTGTGCTCTCTTAAAGGTGACATTTCAGTCAAACCCAGAAGGAAACTAGAGATATCTGAGTGATAGAAGGGAGGATGGAGAGCATTTGGGTTGGAATGTGTGTGTGTGGAGGGGGCAAAAAGGAGGAAACTGTGTGAAACAGGAATTTATTTAATTTATTAGATAACCTTTTTTCTTTTTATTTTATGATATTGTATTTCCTGTTTCTGTATTTTATTTCTTTAGCTTATATTTATATTATATTATTACATTATATTATATTACATAATATTATATCATATCATATTAACTATTTTCCTGTTTTGGAACTTAGCCTAGCTTAAATGAGAGAAAGGCAGCTTCCACAACTTGGAATTTATGGGAGTCTTCAGCCAGAAAATTGAGAAAACTACCAGTATTTTCTTTCATTTACTCTTGGGGTTGAGCTTTTCCAGGTCAACAACATTGCTTTCTTTCGAATCTGACTTCAGTGCTAGCCAGTATTGGGAATTTCTGAGTTTTATAATTTAGTTTGCTTTATCAAAAGGATATAGCAGTAATCCCTGGATTAGTACAAGCTATGTTACTATCTGATATATAAACACTTTTTCGGATGTACAGTCAATGTTCTCATGGAAACATTTTGCTCTGCTTGGTTTAGTATCCTTGATATATACCATTTAGACCACATTGAAACTGAAAATAATTCAAAAGCCTGGAAAGAATTAAATTCCAAAAAGCTTTCTCTGATTTAAAAACAAACAAACACAAAAAACTGAATTGGCTTACCACTGATGGGACCAAAGAGCATGTCATTTTCGTCTCTCAAATCAGAGAAAGGTATTAACCTTAGGTATAAGAAGAGATGATACTGAAGGAACTTTCCTTTCACTGCAAATCATTCTAGGCCCAGAGAATGGAGTAGACTTGTGACCTGGAAAACCATATGTCTCGGTGCCCTGAACAGACTGTTCACATTTCATATCTGACATCATTTTGAGTTTTATATGTGAGAGTCATATTGCTTCCTTATTTCTAGAAAATCAATAGGCAGAACTAAGATTATCCCTTCAATGACTTCAATTTAACAAGTGACCATTAAGCCCTTATTTATATAAAATTTCTTCCATCAACTCATAAAAGAATTTCTCTTGCAGAAAGCAAATAAATACCTAACATTTCCTCAATACATCTACTGACCTTTGGTTCCATGAAAAGAGAGAGTATTATCATACACTGCTAAATGCACTTTGACCTTAATTTTATATTTTAAAATCACTTGCATACTAGTTTGCTGACTTTCTAATGAAAAAAAGTTCAGGTGTAAGGTTGTGTTGTTGTTTTTGGATTCTTATTTAATAAGGTAGAAAATATACTATGGGGGTGACTAGGTGGCACAGTGAATAAAGCACCAGCCCTGGAGTCAGGACAACTTAAGTTAAAATGCTGCCTCAGGCACTTAAAACAAAACTAGCTGTGTGATCTTGGGCAAGTCACTTAACCCCAATTGCCCTATCTTCCCCCCTCCAAAAAAAATTACATTATAACCCTGAACAGTGAACCTAATTTAATGATAATGAGGGTTCAAAGAGCAATTGTAATTGTTCCTTTGGTTTCATTGTCTGGCACATCTAACACTATTGGATTTTGCTCATTCAAATTATGATGTCAATAATGTCCCATATTGCTTGGTAGTGGAAAGGAAAATTATTTAGTATTGGAAACCCACTAAATTTCATTGATTCAATTCAATTATTAAAATTATTTTAATCTTATTTCATGATAGCAAGTCTAAAAATTAAGTTTCCATACCTCCAAAGTTTAAAAATTGTTCTTTCTAATTAGATAAAATATTCTTTGAGCATCAGAGAATCAACTGTAATTTCTCCATGCTCAAATTTTCTCAAAAATATAAAAATCAATCAATCACCATATATTTGTTTAGCTTCTGCTATGCATCTCATAATATGCTAAGAATAAAGGAAATTTTTAAAAAAGAAAATATAGTTCTTTCCCTCAAGAAGTGTACATTTGAATATGGGAGAAAAGACCTACATGTAAAATGATAAACAAATTAGCTGAGACAAAATAAAATAATTTATTGACATACATACATAAACCTTTAAATTTTTTGTAAATTTAAAATTTTATTGTGTTTTTAATGTAGATATTTAATTCACATGATTTATCATTGAATTCACATGCTTCAGACATACATTTTTTAATTATTCAACCATACATTGAATGAAATATTAAACATGGTTCTAAGGAACAGTTGAGTTTTATATGTCTAGGCTGGACGGTTTTTTTATGTGGTTTAAATCATGCATGCTTCCAGGCCAATGAAACATGTATATCTCCATTTCTTAAATACATTTCCTACCCTTTCATTGTATGGGACATTGTGAATGATTGTGTTACAGTAATCTGGTTCCATTAAAGAATATCTATAATCCTCCCCCCTCCAAAAAGAAAAAAATCTACTTCCTAATATAGCAGTGTATGCCCAGCATTTATCATTACCTCAATTGGAATAAGATATCCTAACCCAAGAGAAATGATAAATCCCCAAAACATTTTTGGTGGGGTGGATGTTTCCAATGTGATCTAAGTTCTCAGACCTTTCAGTTTACCTGAATTTCTGACAATTTTGGCATCATTTTTAAAGAAAAATGAATTGCACCAATGAACTTGTCTTATTTTAATCTTTAGTACTCCTGTCTTTATCTTGTCTTACTTATGGCAAGTCCCCTTTACACTTCTCCTCCTCCACCTAACAATGATTAACACTCAGAAAAATAGTGTTCTTCCTTTTCTTCCAAATTCAGAAGTTTATACCATATGGTAAAGAAATCAGTAACAATCCTTCCAGTTGCCAGATGCCCTTGCTTGCTAAATGAGAAATGATAAATTTGTTTTATGGAATAGTTTATCAGTTCTTGGCATTTTTCATTTTCAACCTCGTTTTTCTTTATACTTCAGTGCAACTGATCCTTTTTTAAATTGTGGGCTTGAATTGAAGTGAAGGGGCCAACTTGGCCCAAGTTCCAGGAAACCGTGCCCCCACAAAAGGAACAGGAAGGACCTGGGGCCCCAATATGTTTGCAAAACACCAGGTGCAGGATGTTTATGCAAGTCTGTATCCTGTTGAAATAACATGTTTTTCTTCCTGTTATGTTTGTGGTTTTTGCCTTTAAATACTCTGCCTACACTGCCTCTCGGGGCAGATCCCAGGGCTAGACTCTGGGATTGTCTCTGGCCGGCTAATAAACACTCCTTAATTCATTCAATTGGCTATCTCTGTTTCTTCCTATTTGGTGTCCATTTCACTTGGAGGTCCCACCAAGATAGGCCTTTGGCCTCTGGCCAAGATAGGTAAGGGCACGGTGCCCAGGAGGGCCGCTTCCCTGATGAGTCGTGTGTGAACTGGGACCGTCACCCCCCCTGCCCAGCAACTGTTCTGAGAAACGGAAACCTTAGGAGGCTCTGTGGGTTATAGACGGGGTGGCCACCGGTCTGTATTTCTGTTTTTTTTTTTACCGGCCCGCTATTTCCCCGGACTCCTGAGGTCCCGAAAATTGTTCTCAAAAAAGATTCGTTTTGACCAGAGCATCTGATTTTTATTCTGTATCTGGTGAGTACTCTCTGTCGCGAGTGCACAGGGCCGGACGCGGCAAACTTCTGTCCTCACTGCCTAGCTCCAGGATGCCGGTCGCGGGTGCCTGTTATATTTATCCTCCTCCTGAGATGTTTTCTGGGGAGGTTTGTGTCTGCGTCAGCTCTCTCCTGTTCGCTTTCTGTGCCTTGTTATTCTGCTTTCTGTCTCTTTACTGTTTCCTGTATCCGAATTTCAATCATACCCCTTCTCCTCCGTTGTACCTGGTCCTTAAGGATTTCTCCACCTTCCAGAGGCTTGCTGATTCCTCTGGCCTTGTCGTGAATAAGGTTGTCCTTTCCCATCTGTGCCAGGAAGATTGGCCAGCCCTGAACGTCGGTTGGCCTCCAGAAGATTCCTTTAATCTCCTCCTTATCAGTAAGGTCTGGGAGATAGTTGTGGCGCCTGGCAGACCCTCCGCTCAGATTCCTTACATCCTCACCTGGCTGGACTATGCCACCCTACACTGACCCCCTCCCCCGGTCCAGGTCCAGGCGGTGGCAAAAGTCCAGTCCCCATTGAAACTCGATAAACCCCCTCCTCCGTACCTTGTCTTACCTTCTCCTGAGACTCAGGAAGACATTCTGGAAACTCCCCTTCCCCCATCAGCGCCACTGCCACCATATCCACTCCAGCCCTCGCCGTCAGTTCCCCCTTCCTTGGACCCCTTAAATCCTTCCCATACTCGGGGAGGAATGCCTTATGGTCCAGATTCACCTGTCATGTCTTCCTCATCCAGTCCAACTCCATTATACCCTTTAAGACAAGCCCCAATGGCGGCAGAGCCTGAGCAGCCCCCCTTTATGGTATATGTTCCCTTCTCCACCAGTGACCTTTATAATTGGAAACAGCAAAATCCTCCCTTTTCAGAAAAGCCCCTAGGTCTGATTTCCCTACTAGAGACTGTATTCTATACACATCAACCCACATGGATTGACTGTCAACAACTTCTTAGGGTGCTTTTTACCTCAGAGGAACAGGACCGCATTCTCATGGCAGCCCGAAAGGGTGTACTCAGGCCAGATGGACACCTGTCTTCCGACCTGGTCAGGCTAGAACGTGTATTCCCAGACAAATGCACAGATTGGAATCCCAACACTGACTGAGGTAAGGAGGCTCTTGAAAATTATCGCCAGCTATTACTGGGGGGATTGGGGGCAGCGGCTAGGAAGCCTACCAATATGTCTAAGGTTAGTGAAGTTAAGCAAGGGAAGGATGAATCCCCTACAGCTTACCTGGAGAGGCTTTTGGAGGCCTACCGCACATACGCACCCATCGACCCTGAGGACCCCAATAACCAGCGGGCCATTGTTATAGATTTTGTTCCCAACTCTGCTTCAGACATTCGTAAGAAGCTCCAAAATCAAGAGGGGTTCGAGGGTGAGGCATTGACCAAGCTGCTCGAAATTGCAAATAGGGTCTACAATAATCAGGAGGAACCTGCTGAAAAACAAACCAAATCAATGGCCTGAGCTGTGGTGGCAGCCCTGGCAGAGACCCTGCGTCCTCACGTCCCAAGACAAGGGCCTTCATCACGACAGATACGAAGAGCAGCTTTAGACAGGGATCAGTGTGACTACTGTAAGCAGAAAAGCCATTGGAAATCTGAATGCTCACTGAAGGCCCAAAAGAAATCAAGAGAGATATTGCCGGTTGACACAGATTAGGGGGGCCCGGGCTCCCAGACTGGACAGTTGTTGGAACCCCGGGAGCCCAGGGTCACTCTTAAAATAGGGGATCAACCAGTGTCCTTTCTTGTGGACTCGGGGGCTGCCATCTAGGTCCTAAATAGGTCCCTAGGCCCCATCTCTAAAACCAACATACAGGTCCAGGGGGCTACGGGGAAACTGGCCCGAGTGCCCGTCACCAGTGCCTGGACAGTACAACTGGATAAGGGCATGGTCACTCACTCCTTTCTTGTTATGCCTGACTGCCCGTATCCTCTGCTGGGGAGGGACCTGTTACATAAACTCCAGGCCACCATATCCTTTGAAGAACCCGAACCATCCGTGGGATTATGATTTCCCTTGTTGGTGGTCTCCTGCCCCCTGTCGGAGGAGTCCATACTCCTGAATGAACCAGAGGCCCCTCCCTCTCAAAGGCCTGTCCTCACCCAATTAAAAACTGAAGTTCCTGGTGTCTGGGCTGCTGAAGATCATCCTTAGGGACTAGCTTCTCACCAACCCCCCATAATTGTCTCCCTCCTCTCTACCGCAACCCCTGTCAAAATTCGGCAGTACCCCCTAAGCCAGGTGGCGCTTCTGGGAATAAAACCCCACATTGACCGACTCTTAAAGGTGGTAATCTCCAGACCCTGTCAGAGCCCCTGGAATACGCCCCTCCTTCTGGTCAAGAAACCCAGGACTGGTGACTTCCACCCTGTATAAGACCTCTGGGAGGTTAATTCACGGGTTGATACCCTGAACCCCACGGTTCCCAATCCCTTCACTCTCTTATCTTCCCTGGGCCCTAACAAGCCCTGGTATACAGTCTTGGACCTGAAAGATGCCTTCTTCTCCATCTCTCTGGCTCCTATTAGCCAGCCCTTGTTTGCCTTCATTTGGACTGACCCCGATACCGGATCCTCTTCCCAACTCACGTGGACCCGACTCCCTCAAGGGTTTAAGAATTCGCCCACCCTGTTCAGGGCCGCCCTTGCCAGTGATCTCTTGCTGTTCCGAGTTGAGAACTCAGATGTGACACTCCTTCAATAAGTGGATGACCTCCTCCTGGCAGTTTCATCTGAGGAACGGTGTTTACAGGCCACCTGCCGGCTCTTCCAGCTCTTGCACCATGGTGGTTACCGAGTGTCAGGTAAGAAAGCTCAGCTCTGCTCCAGTTCTGTGACTTACCTTGGTTTTAGTCTATCTGATGGACAGCGTTTTCTCTCTCGGGCCTGAGTGGCCAACATACTGTCAATGCCGGTCCCTTCTACACGCAGAAGCCTGCGTGAATTCCTGGGAATGGCCGGGTATTGTCGCCTTTGGATACTCGGTTTTGCTGAGATTGTCTGGCCACTCTACACGGTTCTCTCAGAACCCACTACTGACTTTCGCTGGAGCCTTGACCAGAAGCCCACCTTTGACTCTCTCAAAGCTGCCCTTGCTAGCTCCCCCGGCCCTTGCCTTGCTGGACTTATCCAAACCCTTTCACCTGTATGTGCATGAGGCAGCAGCCACTGCAAAAGGGATGCTGACCCAGCCCCTCGGACCTTGGAGAAGACCTGTGATCTATCTTTCCAGACATCTTGATTTGGTGATCGTTCAGATGGCCTCCCTGCCTGCGCCTAGTGGCGACTGTGGCTATGCTGGTGAAGGAGGCTTCCAAGTTGACTTTCGGCCAGCCTCTTCTGATTCTCGCCTCACATAATCTTGAACAGCTTCTACATTCGCCTCCCTCCAGATGGATCTCCAATGCTCGCTTGATGCACTATCAGTCCCTCCTTCTAGATGAGTCCTGTGTCAGGTATGCGCCACCGGTAGCCTTGAATCCGGCCTTGATACTGTTGGACCCAACCCCTGAACAGCCTCTTCATGACTGCCTTGACTTCCTGGACTCCATACACACCTCTCGACCCGGCCTGTCAGATGTTCCTCTCACTAGCCCAGACTTTGTTCTCTTTATGGACAGGAGCAGTTTTATTTCAAACAGGGTCCGAAAAGCCGTAGCAGCAGTGGTGTCTCCCTCAGGCACCCTGTGGGACACCTCCCTTCTGCCAGGTACTTCGGCCCAAAGGGCCAAACTTATTGCCCTCACTAAGGCTCTCCAGTTGGCGGAGGGTAAAAAGGTCAACATTTTTACTGACAGCAGATATGCTTTCACCACAGTGCATGTCCATGGATATGTCTATCAACAAAGAGGTCTTTTGACTTCTACTGGCAAAGAGGTGAGGAATTGGGTACAAATACAATCCCTTCTGGAAGCAATGTGGTTGCCAAAGGAGGCTGCTGTAGTGCGTGTATCGGCCCACGCAGGAGGAAGAGATAAAGTATCCTTGGGGAATGCGGCAGCAGATGAGGCGGCAAAGAAGGCGGCCCTCCAAGAATCAACATCGACCATGATACTTTAGCCCTACACAGACTGGAATGTTTTGCCACCCCACCCCACTTACGCTCCTGAAGATCAGGTGGGAAAGGAGGATGACCAAGGCTGGTGAAGGACTTCTGAGGGGAAGCTGATCCTGCCCCGACCCATGGTACTTCCCCTTCTAATGAATCTGCATGAGTTAACTCACTTGGGAGCCACCCGGCTCTACAAACTAGTCCGGAACCACTTCTCCAGCCCAGGGCTGAAACAAGCGGCGGAGGCAGTCACTCAGCGGTGTGTGATCTGTGTTCGCGTTAATCCAGCCTCGCCTACCAAAGTCTCAGCATACCGACCTAGAGGCACATTCCCAGGAGACCATTGGGAGATAGATTTCATGGATATGGAACATCGAGTGAATGGATTTTGATACCTGCTAGTCTTTCTGGACACTTTCACTGGATGGGTTGAAGCTTTCCCCACCAAAAGTGAAACCATTGGAATCGTGGCAAAGAAATTGTTTTTCGAAATCCTCCCAAGATTCGGCCTTCCGGTATCTATTGGCTTGGATAACGGCCCTGCATTTGCCTCCTCCATAATTCAGTCTCTATCTCAAATTCTGGGGATAAGATGGAAATTGCATTGCGCCTATAGGCCCCAAAGTTCAGGTCAAGTGGAGAGAATGAATAGAACCCTGAAGGAATACATAGCGAAACTTAAGATTGAAACTGGCGATAATTGGGTGAGCCTCCTTCCCTTTGCCCTCCTGTGTGCATGCTGTACCCCCACTTCCTTTACTCTCTCTCTCTCTCCTTTTGAGATTATGTTTGGTGTTCTCCCACCCATTTTACCCAGAGTAGCTGATTCTGCACCGATAGATCTCTCTAATCAATCACTTTTAAAGTTGTTACAGGCACTGACAGAAATTCAGTCTGCAGTCTGTTCTGTGCTAAGTGCTGTACACCAATCCCTGACCAGCGAACCATCCCTTTTTGTCCAGCCTGGTGATTGGATGCTCACCTGTAAGCTGCCAAAAGGCTCTTCTCTAGAACCTAGGTGGACCGGCCCCTAGCAAGTCATCCTTAGCAACTCTTCTGCGGTAAAGGTGGCCGGACGCAAGGTGTGGATTCACCACTCTCACATCAAGTTGACAACACGCCCACAGGAGTGGTCAGCAAATCCCTCCAGTGATCTACGCCTCAAGCTCAAACAAACATGAGCCACCGCTGCTGCCGCTGGAGCAAACCACAGGGACTGAGATGCTGTTGCTGCAGATGAGCCTGAGTCTTCTGGCCTCCCCCGCCCCCTTCCTTCCCTGCCCTGGGGCCCCTACTCTCCATTTCATCTGGCTCATCATGAATGGTGCCCCTTCCCCTGAGGATGGGGCTTCCCCTTCTCCTCCCCCTCTACCACCACCACCACCACCTCCCCCAAGTTGGAAGAGTTCTGTGAATCCCTTGCCCTGGTGGCAGTCCTGGACTTTGCCGGACGCTTCCGCCTCTACTTGGCTTCCCATCCTCAATATGCAGGGCCTGGGGCTGAGGCAGCCTTCTCCTGACATTTTGCTGAGCTCTTCTTGCAGCGCTTTGAGGCAGAGGTGGCCCGGGCCTCAGGTTCCCTTTTATCATCTGGTCCAATGCCCCTAAGTCCTGGGACGGAAACCCCATCCCTGGAGAGCTGCAGGAACAGTGGGCCTCTGACTGTGTTGGGTCTTTCTCGATCCTCTGAAGACCTGGCTGGCCCTCTCCCCCCTTCAATCTCTTCATCCTCCTCAAAACCTAAGCTGAAGAAACGTTTTTCCCTTTGCTCCGTGGGCCGATCAGTACGAGGCTCAGTCCGAAGGATCTTGCAGTTGCGGGGAGCTGGTGATCCCCCCTCTCCAGTGGGACCCTTGGACACCTCTGCCTCTGGGACACCTGTCCTGGGTGGAAACAGCAACTCCAACTCCTGTGGTGGGGGTGGTAGCACCAATGTGGGTCCAACTAGCAGTGGGACATGCCCTGGGGAAAGATGGACACACCACTTTGAGAGGCTGAGACTAAGTAGGGGAGGGGGACCCTTAAAGGATGGGGCAGGGACAGTACAAAGGGAGGGTCTACTGAGCTTCATGGGAACAGAGGGGGCAGCCGTTCGTGGAGGAGAAGATGGGGGGGGAGGAACTGGAACTTCATCTGGAGGTGGGGGACCACCATGGTGGCAGAAGTGTCGCCTGCTGCTTCAGAGTGAAGGAGGAGGAGGAGGAGGAGGAAGTCGGCTGGAATTCTATATCCCACCTAAGGCATCCGGCCCTGGATCAACATCCTGTGTTCTACCATCACAGATGTCCGGACAACCACAAGCCTGGAGATGCCCGACAAGGAGAACACCCTTGTAGTTAAAGTGGAGGGTTCTATGGAATACATCCTAGGGACAGCTGATGCCTTGAATATGAAGACCTGGGTGTCTGATCTACAAGACTGCCTGAGCCCAGGGGAGAAAGCAGACAGCCTGGACCTATCCTGCCTCAACCACTCAGAGAGTCTGCCCAGCCAGGAGCTGCCCTGGGGACCTAGTGAAAGCAATGAGCACCTGTCTCAGGGGGCATATGGGGGCCTCTCTGATCGTCCCTAGGCTTCTGTCTCCCTCAGCTCTGCTTCTATTGCTGCCTCCCATTTTGATTCAATGTAGCTACTGCCCCCAGAGTTACCCCCCCAAGTCCCTATTGAAGAGGGGCCCCCCGTGGGGACAACTTACCCCCCACCGGCCCCTTACCCCGCTCCGGACACTCCAGACACCACAGGTTCATTCCTGTTCCAGGGGGAGTCAGATGGAGGTGGTGGGAACCATCCCTTTTCAGAGTACCCTTGGTTCCATGGGACCCTGTCCCGCCTCAAAACTGCCCAGCTAGTGTTGGCAGGGGGTGCTGGCAGCCATGGTGTCTTCCTGGTATGTTGAAGTGAGACAAGGAGGGGGGGAAATGCCCTCACGTTCAACTTCCAGGGCAGGGCCAAGCACCTTTGTCTGTCCCTGAATGACGATGGTCACTGCCGGGTGCAGCATCTCTGGTTCCAGACGGTCTTTGACATGCTGGAGCATTTCCGGGTCCACCCCATTCCCCTGGAGTCTGGGGGCTCCAGTGATGTTACCCCTCGTCAGCTATGTTGTGGCCTCCCAGAGGCTACAAGGCAAGGAACGGGCAGGGAGTCTTCTCTTTCTGACTCAAATGAACTCTGTGTAGTGGCATACATCCTTCCCCAAGCGTATGTCTACTCGGAGAAGGGAGCAGAAGAGCATTTCGGTATATCTCGCCCCCGCAGGACAGCCCCAATATTGGTGCCTCTCTTAGTGAGTTTGGGAATTGTGGGATCCGCTGCAGTGGGAGTCTCAGCTGTAGTTAAAGGGGATGCTAATTTCCAGTCTTTAAGTGCCCAAGTTGACACCAATCTCCGCTCCCTGCAAGGGATGGTGTCACACTTAGAGACCTCCCTGGATTCTTTGGCAGAGGTAGTATTACAGAACCGTCGGACTGGACCTCCTGTTCCTAAAACAGGGGGGCCTGTGCATGGCACTTGGTGAAACTTGCTGTTTTTATGCCAGCCGATCCGGGGTCATTAGGGAATCCTTGGCCGCACTATGCAAATGGCTGGATGAGAGGGACTCTGCTAGGCGTTCATCTGCCTCTTGGTATCAATCCCTTTTTGAGTGGTCCCCATGGCTTACCACAATCCTCTTGGCCATCTCTGGTCCCCTATTGTTCCTACTTCTAGATCTAACTGTGGGTGCCTGTCTTGTCAGGTGGCTGCTCACCTTCATACAAGCTCGGTTGGATGTAACCAAACTATTTGCTGTCCGCCTGTCCTACTTGTCATTGACCATGGAGGATGAATCCTCCGCAAGACCTAAAACAGGGGGGAGTGAAGTGAAGGGGCCAACTTGGCCCAAGTTCCAGGAAACCGCGCCCCCACAAAAGGAACAGGAAGGACCTGGGGCCCCGATATGTTTGCAAAACACCAGGTGCAGGATGTTTATGCAAGTCTGTACCCTGCTGAAATAACATGTTTTTCTTCCTGTTATGTTTGTGGTTTTTGCCTTTAAATACTCTGCCTACACTGCCTCTCGGGGCAGATCCCAGGGCTAGACTCCAGGATTGTCGCCGGCCGGGTAATAAATGCTTCTTAATTCGTTCAATTGGCTATCTCCATTTCTTTCTATACGGTGTCCATTTCAGAATGATAGCTGTAACATTTGCTTTCCCCACATTCAAATAAAATATCATCTGTGAAGCACTTAGTATATTGCCTGGCAAATAATAGGTACTTAATAAATGCTTAATTTATTTCCTTCCCTTATCAGAAGCCACTCCAATAACTGTACCAGTTACTAAAGTGTGTTCTTTTAGAGGTACAACCTTTGAACATTAGCTTGGAGTAATATATCTTCTTAAAACACAATAAAGAAGCAATAACACATACATATGACATGAAATCCAGTACTCAAATAAATGGAGAATAATCAAATTTGGAGAGACCTGTTTAATTCAATATCACCAGATTAAAGTCAAGTGATTTCTGTCGGCCTACTGTCAATAGAAGAAAAGAGACATGGGCATTGCCATCACAAAAAGAAATCACATAACAAGCAATTTTCCCATGATTGTGTGAGCATATACATAATGAATCCAAGGTAGTTTTAGGAGAGTATGCATTATCAGTTGGGGAGCAAGGATCTCTTTATTATTCTTTACTCATATCACCTATTTATTTTTGGACAGTCATGGGCATCTTATTAGACTATACATTCCTTGAAGGTAGGGACTGTCATTGCATCTTGGAATCCCAGCACATTGCACAATGTGGATGATGATGGTGATGGTGATGATGATAGTGATTACTATTAATCATTTAAAAAGAACTTTAATATTTTCAAAATGCTTTACAAATATGTTCTTATTTGGTCCTCACAAAGATCCTATGCTATTATTTTTCCTATCTTACAATGAAGAAATTGAGGAAAACAGATGTTAAGGTGATTGCCTAGGATCACACAGCTAGTAAATGTCTGAGGTAGGATTTGAATTTTTAAAATTATTTGCAATTTAATAAATTCAATAAAATTATTACTCAAAAATTATTTAAGAAATAACAATTATGGTGGCAATATACATTGGTATTCATATAATATATTAAGTTCTAGAAAGCAGTCTGACCCTGGGAAGTTAATAAGCATTTATTAAGTGCCTACAATATGTCAGACATTGTGCTGAGTGTTTTGCAAATATTATCTCTTTTGATCTTCAAAGTAACCCTGGGAAGTAGGTGCTATTTGTGAATCCCCATTGTACAGACTAGGAACTGAGGTAAATAGGGTTAAGTGACTTGCCTAGGATCACACACCTAGTAAGTATCTGAGGCTGAAATTGAAATTAAGTCTACTTTTTTTCAATATCAGCGTTCTACATTGTGTCACCTACCTGTCTCTAAAATATCTGAGCCAGTATTTAATGTAAGTTTTCTAATGGATAAGGAAGAGGGAATGAGGATTCACATTTATTAGGTGCCTACTATATGCCAGGCATCATGCTGACTGCTTCACAGATATTTCCTCATTCAATATATTGTTTTATCTTCACAACTATCTCATGAGGAAAATGCTACATGAATTATCATCATATTACAAATGAGGAAATATAGTTTGAGAAAGATTAAATCCCTCACTCACACTCACATGGTATATGTCTAACCTGGGTTTGAAATGAACTAAAGTCTATTACTCTAGTATATAAAGTTGCCTCTCCATGCAAACTCACTGGAGAAATTATGTCTGGACATGCTCACTCCATCATATACTAGATTCAAGACCATAGAGATTTATCTCATTTCCTTTTTTTTCCATTTGAGGAAACTGAGGCATAGAGGGCAAATGACTTCCCCAAGTTCATACAAAGGGTTAATGATAGAACTGAAACTAGAACCAAGACTTGGTTCTTACTTCAATGCTATTTAAATTGCCCAATTATGACTTAGGCTGCCATATAGATGAAGTATAACAAAGGTTGACAGCAGTGTTACTGACCCCATGCTTAGTCCTAAGTTCCAGAAAACATAAATAAGAAAAATATGAACATTTTAGCTAGTCAAAAAGGTAAAAAGAATGAAGGAATGACTTGGAATGGAATCCACAAGTAAATTAATGAATAAGACTTCCACTCTGGCTTGTCTTATCTCGTATAATTAGTTGCAACACCCTATGACTCATTGCAGATGGAGACGTAATCTTGGATGACAGTGAGGAAGAACTATTTTAACAAAAAATTATACTTTGAAATTTTAGCTCCAGCACTAAACATGAACATTATCACAACTGTTGTTTAACTACTTATATTTGTTAGGCAATCTAAAATTAAGTTTGGGAATGTAAGTTTTATGTATAAATACCATGAACAAACAAGCATCAAGGAAAAGAGGCTAATAAAATACTTGTGGTGTTTCTATTTTTTATATTTCTGTGTTCTGTTTTTCAAGGTTTCTCTGAAGAACTTTGGAGTCAACTGTGAGACATGTGAGACACTGGTACAGGAACACCCAGCATGGCCTACACACATCAAAGAAGGTACTGTGCTATCTCAACAAAGCAGAATTGAAGTAACTCAAAAGAAATGTGAGATGTGCAAATTTAGGTATCTCCATCTCAGATGTTCATATGGACTATTTGTGCCCAACCGGTAGTGCCTTCCAAGCTCATATTGGTTTGATCAGTCCTACTTGGATACACTGTACATTGACCACTGATATAATGATATCATTTTGGTCCTATTAGAGTATGAAAGGCAACTATTTTATAATTAATTCTAAATATTAAAAAGTATAAACAAATTATATTTATTGATTAATCATTTCAAACTGGGCTCAGTGATAAAATAATGAATGGCAATACAGGTTAGTGGAAAGATGGAATTAGAGTGAAGAGAACCTGAGTTCAAATTCTGTCTAAGACACACGCATACACACACACACACACACACACACACACACATATACTGATCATTTGATTTCGAGCAAGTCACTTGATATATCTCTGTCCCTGGCAGTTGTCCAAGATGGTAAATTGGAGAATCGAGACTTACATGTTTTTTTTTTTAATACATATATATTTTAAACTTTTGTTTATTTATTTATTTTTGATTTACATCATTGATTTCCACGAGATTTTGAGGTACAAATTTTCTCCCTGTCTTTCCCCTACCCATCACCCCAAAATAGTGATTCTATTGTATACACCCTCCCCCAATATGCTCTCTACTATATCCTCCCCCAATACCCCTCTGACTTTCTGGTAGGGTAAGATGGATCTCCCTGTCCCAGTGCCTGTATATCTTAGTTCCCAGTTGCATGTAAATAAAAATAACAATTATAATAATTATATATATATGTATATATATTTATCATTTGATTTTAGAACGTTAAATTCTAGATTCTTTAAATTTCTCCTTTGTCACCCACCCCCACTGGAAAGTCAGGGAATTCAATATAGGCCATACATGTATAGTTATGCAGAACATCCCCACAATGAACATTTTGTGTAACACTGACTATATTTCCCTCCTTCCTATCCCACCTCCCCCTCCTTGTTCTATTCTCTACTTTGTCTCTGTCCCTTTACTGAAGTGTGTATTTCTAACATACCCTCTCCCATCCTGCCCTCTCCTCTATCCTCCCCCCTCTCATCTCCCTCCTACATAGACATATGTGTATGTATACGTATTTCCCTATCCTCATACTGACAAAAGTTTCAGAAGTTTAAATTATCACTTTTCCATGTTGGCATGTAAATAGTTCAACTTTGATAAATTCCTTATGATTTCTTTTCCATGTTTACCTTCTCATGCTTCTTGTATTTGAGTGTCAAATTTCCTTTTCAGTTCTGATTTTTTCAGCAAGAATGTTTGAAAGTCCAGCACCTCACTGAATGACCGTATTTTCCCCTGGAACATTATACTCAATTTTGCTGGGTAGGTGATTCTTGGTTTTAATCCTAGCTTCCTGGATCTACAGAATATCATATTCCAGGCCCTTCGATACCTTAATGTAGAAGCTGCTAGATATTGGGTTATCCAAATTGTGTTTCCACAGTATTCAAATTGTTTCTTCTTGGAAGCTTGTAATATTTTCTCCTTGATCTGGGGACTCCGGAACCTGACTATAATATTGCTAGGAGTTTTCTTTTGGGGATCTTTTTCAGGAGGTGATCGGTGAATTCTTTCAA
>CM053592.1:41957613-41983397 GCA_028646515.1 Pseudochirops corinnae | reverse complement strand
CCTTCTATTTTTTCATTTGTTTGGATCTGTTTAATAGTATCTTGATTTCTCATAATGTCGTTTGCTTCCATTTGCTCCACTCTAATTCTGAAGGAATTATTCTCTTCAGAAAGCTTTTGAGATTCTTTTTCCATCTGGCAAATTCCACTTTTTAAGGCATTCCTCTCCTCATTGGCTTTTTGTGCCTCCTTTGCCATTGGAGTTAATCTGTTTTTTAAGGTGTTAACTTCTTCAGTCAGTTTGTTGACTCTCTTTTCATGATTTTCTTGCATCGTTTTCATTTCTCTCCCCAATTTTTCCTCCACTTCTCTTATTTTGGTTTTAAAATCCTTTTTAAGCTCCTCTGTATCCTCTATCCACTTCATATTTTTCTTAGAAGCTTTTGGTGTGGGAATTCTGACAGTGTTGTCTTCCTCCCGTTCCATGCTTTTGTCCTTTTTGTTCCCCAAAAAAGAATCTAAAGTTGGATTGCTGGGCTTGCTTTGCTTCCTTTGCCTGCTGATGTTGGCAGTCAATTACTTGGCTTTTGGGCTCAATAGTAAAACTCTGCTTTCAGAGGGGAGAGCTCTGTCCCAAATCGCTAGGTTTTTCGCAGCTGCTGGAGCTGTTAGGAGGCCGCCATTTTCTGCACCTCCCACCAGCTTTGGCTTACTGAAACTGCACCTCAGGACCACAACCCAAGACCACGATCCTATCCAGGCAGCTCAAGAGCACTTAGCCTCTGAATGATCACTTGGCCCCAATGCAATCTGTAGGCTGGGAGCTTCTGAAGCAGCCATGTGGAGTTGGCCATAGGGCCAATGCTTCAGACTGCTTCTAGCTCTAGAGGCAGTTCAGGTGGACTATCTCCCCCAAATTTAGCTGGGTTCCACTGACCTTTTCCTTTTGTCCTTGGCTCTTGTGGGTTGGTGATTCTGGAAATTGCCACAGCTACTGATGATCTGCTCTCCTGAATGCTACAGCCATGGCTTCTCCTGGACACGCTGGGGCTGAAACAGCATGGGGCTTGGCTCTGCTTCCAGCACACTGCCATGACCGCCTGCTGTGCTGACTTCAATGGGAGATTTGTTATTCCATCATTTTTGTGGGGTCTGGAGCTCTAAAATTTGTTTAGAGTTGTATTTTATAGGTATTTGAGGTGGCATTGGGGGGAACTCATGGAGTTCTCCTGTTTCTGTGCCACCATCTTGACTCCCTACTTATATGTTTTATAATGAGTTTTCTCCCTTGACTATTGAAGTAGCCTACAGGCTGATCTACCTACCTCAAATATCTCCCCACTTCTTTCCATCTTCTACTCACCTATCAAACTGATCTTCCTAAAGAGCAAATCTGACCATGTCATCCCCTGCCCTCCCCATTCAATTGACTTTAGTGACTCCATATTACCTCCAGTATCAAATATAGCATACTATTTTTGGTGTTCAAAGCCCTCCATAATCCTGCCCCTTCCTACATGTATGATCTTTTCTCACCTTATTCCACCTTCTAATCCTCTTCCACTTAGCACTCTCTGTGATCTGGTGACACTAACTTCCTTACTATCCATCTCCCAGCTTTGTGTATTTGACTATCTGTCAGGTCTGGAATTCTCTCTCTCCTCATTTCCAGCTTCTAGCTTCTCTGGCTTTCTTCAAGTCCCAGTAAAAATTCCATCTTCTATGAGAAGCCTTTCCTGATTCCCTTTAATGCTTTCCCTCTGTTCATTATCTCCAATTTATCTTGGACATGTTTTGTTTGTTCATATTTATTTGAATGTTGGCTTTCTCATTTACCTGTGAGGTTCTTTAGAGGAGAGACTATTGTCGTTTGCCTTTCTTTATTTCCCCCATGTTTAGCAGAGTGCCTGATAAAATAGATGGTGCTTAATTAATTTTTTGTTCACTAACTGACTGACTTTTACATGTAAATGATACAGTCTAAACATTAACTCAGTAATTTCATATATATAGAATCTTTACCAAAATTATTTATACATGTATCCATGAATTGAAGATATCCTTAATAAAAAAAAATAGAAGAAAACAGGAAAAATTTCACAAATTATATTCTGCAACAGACTATGGTTCAAAAAGAATGCAAAGGATAAAAGATCCCATTGGGCTTATGGTTTATTGCCATAAGACTGATCTATTAGAACAGAACAAAGTCTGAAAGTTCCTTTTCCAACAAAGTGCTTCTTATCAATGCATTGAAATTATCATGAATAAACATAGAGGGTATATCAGGATTGGTGATTCTATGAGATTACAGAGTAGACTCAGTATCAGAGATTACTATTCAATGGATCTCTGCCTATGAATATCAAGAGGTAGAAGAGAGTCATATCCTGGAAATGGGCATTAATCATTGTATTATCAAATGCCCAATGCAAAGTCCAAAAGGATCCAAAGATCTTTTACAGAAGCTGATATCCTCCATATTCTTTAATTCACAGATAGTGCTGCATACCGTTTTAGCAAATCCAAGGCTGGTGTGGTACCTCCTAAATAAGTACTACAAACACACAGAAGAAACTAACACTCTTCCTATTAATGAAGTGGATGAAATATTCTTGCTTAGATTATTCTCTGCAGTTTAATGCATAATCTATTGATCTGGTCTATCACTACATATATCTCAGCCAGACATCACACATAATCAAAGTTCTGGGCAAAGTAAGAGGAAGAAAAAGGGATAGTTTGTTTTGAGAAAGCTGATCAATGCCTTCAGTGATCCTGTGCTGTCTTTAAAATGAAACCCCTCTTTTTAAAACAATGCTATATGGCTATGATGATTTCAATTAATAAATAAACATTTGCTAAATACTTGCTATGTGTCAGAAATGCCATAATGAAATCTAAAGTCCCTTTTAGCTCTAATTTTATAATACTATATCCTCTGATGAATCAAAATGTGAGTGCTATAAAGGCAGTGGAGAAACATTGAGGGAGTAAAAAGACTGAGCATATTAGTAACAATGACTTGGATACAAGCAGTTATATGAAATATAGCATTCAAGAGCTGTATGTTTTGAAAAGGAAACAAGTAAGCCAGCTAGTGATCACTGGAGCTAAGAAATGGACAATAAAAAATTTTGCACTGGGACTTAAATGATGTTAAAAAACAACTAAAGGAAGGTTTCTAGCATTTTGGGTAAATACCCTATGGAGAATGTATGAGAGGATATGATCAGTTTTTTACTAGGACCAAAAATAGTGTGGAGAGGTTTCAGTCTGTGACCCTGAAGAGTGTACCATAAATAGGAGATCAAGAAGTCAATGAAACATAATTATTAAATTATTCTTCTAATAGATTCCAGAGCAATGTTAGAAGTTTTCTAATCCATCCTTCTAGCACATTAAAAAATCCTTCAAAATAATGACACGTCATTGTCTACCCTCTATTTCATGCATTTCCTTGATTGGGACCTTGCTATGTTTAAAAAAAAAATTATAATCCATTTGACTTTGAAAAATGTTGAACTTTTAAGGATCTATCTTTATTTTTATGAAATATGTTTACTTATAATTTTATAGAATTTCAGAGTAGAGAGACCTTAGAATCATCTGTTTTCTCCTGTACATATAAAGGAACTCAAAAAAACATTACTAACAAGAGGTCATCAAGCCTTCTCTTGAGGCATTGTAGTGTTGGGAAACCTATAATTTCTAGAGACATTCCAGTATACTTTTGTTTGGTTTTGAACATTAGAAATTATTTTCTTTAAATCAAGCCAAAATCCGATTCTCTGAAAATCCCATGATATGATTTGTTCTCTAGGTTAAAGTAGATTAGATTTATTCATTGTTCCATATCATAGACTTTCAAATATTTAAAGATTGCTATTGTCTTTTTAAGTCTTCTTTTCTCCAGGAAAAACATCTTTAGCACCTTCCAGTGATCCATGAAGAGCATGTTTTTGTGGCCTATAACCTTCCTGGTAATCTTAATCTGTATATTCTCTACCTTGTCAGGGCCCTTCCTAAAATAATGGCACCTGTAACTGAATAGTAGTTCACATGCAATCTGAACAGGAAAAAGTAAAATAATTCTACCGTGTCCTGTGTTCTGGACACTCAATATCATTAACTTTCCCCTCCCCCCTTATTAAGCACTTATTCTGTGCCAGACAAACCATAAAGATATCTAAAGTTACTTCTACTTCTTAATTTATGATACTGTGTTTTATGATGAATCAAAAATGTTGGTGATCCAAAGGGCAATGAGAGATAGAAGCGAGTCATATCCTTGAAATGGGCAGTAATCATTGAAATGTTGAATGCTCAATGCAAAGTTGTTGGTGATCCAAAAGACATCGGAGAAACACTTGGAAGGATAAAAGAAAAAAAGCAGCAGCATATTAGTAGTAATGTCCTGAATATAAGTAGTTGCATAAAAGATAATATCCAGGAGCTGTTTGTTTTGAAAAGGAAATGAGCAAACAAAGTAGTGAGAATCAGAGCTAAGAAATGAACAAATCAAATGCCATAATGGTACAATTTTAAGAAAAAAAATTTTTTTAAAGTCTTACCAGGAAAACATTGTACAAAGTAACTGCAATTTACAATCATCAACTGTGAATTACCTAGGTATTCTCAGTAATAGAAAGATCCAAGAAAATTCTGAAGGGCCTACAATGAAAAATGTTATCTATTTCCATAGAAAGCATTGATAGAATCTGCATAAAGATCAACCCATATTGTTGTTTTACTTTATTTTTCTTATTGGTTTTGTTAGTTTTCTTTAACAACATGACTAATATGGAAATGTCTTACATAATTGCACATGTATAATTTTTATCAAATGGCTTGCTTTCTCAATGAGGGAAGAGGAAAGGGAGGGGAAAGAAAATCTGGAACTTAAAATTGTAAAGAAAAAAACAACTGAAGATTAAATTTTTTTTTACATGTAATTAAAAATAAAATAAAAATAAATAAATAGATGTCTATACAATTAATTTTAAAAGTTCTGGACAAAAGTTTCTACCATTTTGGACAGATCCCCTATGGACAAATTTTGAGAGTTCAAGGGCAATTCCTGCTATGATATGGGTTGCAGTCTGTGGCCCTGCAGAGAATATCACATATGCCGTGTTCCATTATTTACAAATGTATCGTTTTGCAGAAAAGAAAGAGAGAGAGAGAGAGAGAGAATGAAAGAAAAGAAGGAAGAAAGAAAAAGAAGATAGTGGGAAGGATATTTGCTAAGTACCAAGGAATGATGCTAAGTACCAAGTACTGAGCTAAGTGCTAAGCATTCGAATGGGAAAAAAAAAAGTCTCTTCCTCCAGGAGTTCACAACCTCAATTAAAAGGCAGCATATAAAGCATAGTTCAGATGCAGAGTAGATGGAAAAATTCTGGAGTTTGAAGGGTCAACAGTACCTAGAATGAAAGGCCCCATGCAATTCTTTGGTTGCATCTGTTGATCACCCTGATTTCTGTAGGGTATAAAAGTAACACAGGCCATAATTCCCAGTGGTCCTCCATCTCATTAAAAAAGAAGTGATGATGCCCATCTCTTCTAAACAATTTCAGCAGTAAAGCAGTCTGGATAGGTTGTGACTAGCCTCCAGGGAGAAGGCAAAAAGAACACAAGTGAAGGAGGTGGCCCCCAGTGGTTACAAATTTTCCCCGACCTGACCAGTCAGGATACATTCCACAACTTTCAGGACACCAAAATCTTTACCATCCCCACAGCTATTGCTTTCTGTCTTGTGTTTGTGAAGTTGACTTTCTGAACCTAAGGGTATAATTTTACATTTATCCTATTAAATTTCACCTAATTAGATTCAGCCCAACATTTTGGCTTACTAAGATCATTTTAGATTCTGAATATCCAATATGTTAACTTCTTTCTCCCAGCTTTATGTCATGTCATCTGAAAACTTAATGAGTTATTTTTTTTTTTTTACTTCTGAGTAAATTGATAAAAATGTTAAGTTGCTTGGGGACAAGTTCTGCCCTCAGATTGACCTGTATTGAGTAAACTTAATCTTTTTTTTTTTTCCCATGTCACAGATTGCTGAACACTTAGATTCAACTATCATGTCCCCCCCTACATATTATTTTTCCTCAATCAATCAGTCAATCAACAAACATTGTAAAGCATCTTTTAGGGCTAAACAATATATTAGGAACTAGAAATATAAATACAAAAGTGAGACATTCTCTAACTTTTCTAAAATTCTAATGGGTAGATAAAATATGTTCACAGATGAGTAAATATATATACAACATAAACACAAAATGTTCTTTTGCAGTGTGTGTGTGTGTGTGTGTGTGTGTGTGTTTTGGAGGACACAGAGGATGTCTACAAGTGGCGGAAATCAGAAAAGATCTCTTAAAGGAGGGAGTACTGAGCTGACTCTTGAGGGAAATGAGTTCCAAGGGGTAGAGGTTAAAGAGGGAGAACTTTCCAGAGTTCACATCAAATGAACATGGAGTTCATTCTAATCAAGTGCTTGGAGGATAGGAATGGAATATGAATGGGAAACAGTAAGTCAATTTGATGAGAACGTAGAAAGCATGAGAAGGAATAATATAATATTAGTCTGAAAAAAACCTGGAAATGTATTATAAAGGTGTTGAATGCTGAACAAAGAAGTTTATATTTCTTTTCTGAGAGGCAATAGGGAATCATTGATGCATCTTGATTAGATGAGTGACATGGTCACACTTACACTTTAAGAATATCGGTTTACCAGCTACATGTGGGATGGATAGGAGGGGAAGAAGCCAGGCAAAGACCTGATGAGAGCCTGAACTAAAATGATTATAGTTTGAATACAGATAATTAGATGAGTGTAAGAGATGTTATAGAGGTAAACTCGAGGGAGTTGGACAGGATACACTCTAATATATCATTCAGTTGTACAGAGTATTTGAGGATTTTATAATTGAACAGCTTTTTCACAAGATTCCTGCTAAGCACCAGGACATGAGATGTACAGTTTTAACTCTTCCAGCGGAAGAAATCTATATCCTCAGATGCCTTTGGAAGAATTCTTTTTTTGTTTGTTTTTAATATTTTTGATTTTTATTAATTTAATTTTTGGATTTTTAGCATTCACTTCACAAGATTTTGTGTTCTGAATTTTCTCCCCATCTCTCTCCTCCTCACCCCAATTCTGATTACTTTTTCCTGCAATTTGCCCTCACTTCTATCCCTGCCCCCTTCTCTTAACCCTTTCCCTATTTTCCTGTAGGGCAAGATAGATTTCCATACCTCATTGCCTGTATCTGTTATTTCCCAGTTGCACGTAAAAACAATTTTTAATATTCATTTAAAATACTTTTGATTTCCACATTTTCTCCCTTCCTACCCACCCTCATTGAGAAGACAAGCAATTCAATATAGGTTATACACATGTAGTCATGCAGAACACTTCCATAACAGCCATGTTGTGAAAGACTAACTATATTTCCCTTCATGCTTTCTTGCCCCTCATTTATTCTATTCTTTCTTTTGATCTTGTCCTTCTTCAAAAGGGTTTATTTCTGATTACCCCCTCCTCTCATTTGCCCTCCCTTCTGTCATCTCCCATCTCTCTTATCCTCTTGCCCCCTACTTTCCTGTAAGGTAACATAGATTTTCATACCCTATTGAATGTGTATATTAGTCCCTCCTTGCTGGGTAGGTGATTCTTTTTTTTTTTTTTTTAGGTATTTCTCACATTTTATTTGCCACAATGCAAGTTACCCACAGACTTTCCCTGCTTTATTCTCTCCCCAAGCAGGAAGGTCAAACCTTTCCCACAGACCCTGCCTTGGCAACCCGAGCACACTGGAACACCTGCTGCAGCTGAGCCAGGGCCTCGCATTGTTTTTTCAGATTGTTTCTCCAGGTCTTGGAGCAGAGATTCATATCCTTTAATTTCTGCTGTAATATAGTCCAGTCTCTTGCCCACAGTAGTTTGAGCCTCCCCAGTTCCGGTTTGACCAACACTGCAGCCAGAGGCTTAAACACCACATTGGATCCATGTGATAATGCTAACTTCTCTTTCACGATGTTATTTTCTGTAAGCTGTGACTCTAGCTTCTGGTGACTAGACATTGATTTACTCAAACCCTTTTGGAGCTGTGGGTACTTCTCCAATTCCCCCTGAAACTTTTTCTGAATCACCTCCACCATGGAATGGAAAAGGGTATGGGGATCACTGAGAGTAGGCATGGGAGAACATCACTCCACAGCCAGCAGCCTGGCACTACCTTCTACAAGACTCTGTGCCTCCTCCGGCCTGCCTTGACCCCTACATGGCCCCTAACCCTCCAGACCTGAAGAAAGACCCCGAGGCACACATAACATTCCTGAACCTTCTTCTAGCACAGCTCATGATTCTTGATTTTAATCCTAGGTTCTTTTACCTCCTTAATATCATATTCCACGTCCTCTCATGTCTTAATGTAGAAGCTGCTAAATCTTCTGTTATCCTGATTGTGTTTCCACAATATTTGAATTGTTTCTTTCTGGCTTCTTGCAATATTTTCTCCTTGACATAGGCACTTTGGAATTTGGCTGTAATATTCCTAGGAGTTTTCCTTTGGGGTCTCTTTCAGGAGGTGATCTGTGGATTCTTTCAAATACTCTTTTCTCCTCTAGAATATCTAAAACAGGGCAGTTTTCATTGACAATTTCTTGAAAGATGATGTCTAGGCCCCTTTTTTGATCACAGCTTTCAGGTAGTCCAATCGTTTTTAAATTATCTCTCCTGGATCTATTTTCCAGGTCAGATGTTTTTCCAATGAGATATTTCACATTGTCATCTATTTTTTTTTCATTCTTTTGCTTTTGTTTTATAATTTCTTGATTACTCATAGAGTTATTAGCTCCATTCTCCTTTATTTTTTGGAGGAGGGCAGGCAGGTCAATTGGGGTTAAGTGACTTGCCCAAGATCATGTGGCTTTTAAGTCTTAAGTGTCTGAGGCCAGATTTAAACTCAGGTCCTCCTGTCTCCAGGACCAATACTCTATTCACTGCACCACCTAGCCACCCCTCCATTCTACTTTCTAAGGAATTATTTTCTTCAGTGAGCTTTTGGATCTCCTCTTCCATTTAGCCACTTCTGATTTTTAGACATACTTCTCCTCATTAATTTTTGGACCTCTTTTTCTATTTGGGTCAGTCTATTATTTTTAGTTTTTATTTTCTTCAGTATTTTTTTTTGTCTCCTTTAGCAAGCTATTGACTCATTTTTCATGCTTTTTTTACATCACTCTCATTTCTCTTCCCAATATTTTCTCTACTTATCTTACTTGATTTTCAAAATACTTTTTGAGCTCTTCCATGGCCGGTGACCAAATCATATTTTTCTTGGAGACTTTGGATATAGGAGCTTTGACTTCGTTAGCTTCTTCTGCTTGTATGTTTTGATCTTCCTTTTCAGCAAAGTAAGATTCTATAGTCTTATTTTCCCCACTGTTTAGTCATTTTCCCAACCAAATAGTTAACTTTTTAGGTCTTTGTTAAGTTAGGTTTCTGCTTCTAACATCCCAAGATTTAGGGGTTTTATGCCTCTGTTTTCAGAGATATTTCTAGGGACCTGTAAATTTTCAGTTCTTCCAGGCTTGTATGATCAAAGAAGAGGTGTTTACTCCTCTTCTGGCTTGTGTTCTTGTCTATGAGTGACCACAAGCACTCTTTTCTGCCTTGGAACTGTGAAGAGGATTCCCTCGTAAGCTCTACCATGCCAGTGCTCCTCCTCACCCCAGGATCACCACCTAGGACTACAGTCCATATCCAAGAAGGGAAAAGCCAGAGAATCCTGCCTCAGAGCCAGCAAAGAGATACCTGCAATCCCCCTCTGATCAGTTGCTTGATCCCCCCATCATGATGTGGGCCAAGAGTTGTGGGAGTGAGCAAACCAATCCCCTCTTCCCCCCCCCCCCCACTGCCTCCGACCAGGGATGGGGGCCAGGAGATGACTTTCTAAGTTGTCTTTTGCATTTGTGGGTGGAGAAGTATGGAAACTGCCACAGTCCCTGAGGCCTGTTCCAACTCTTTCTATGCTGGCATGGACCATGCAGGACTGTGCTCTTTTCTCCGACTGATGCAACATACCTTTCCTGTTGACCTTCCAGATTATCCGGGACTAGAAATTTGTTTTACTCTGTCATTTTTTGGATTATGCTCCTCTAGAATTTGTTTAGAGTCATTTTTTACAGGTATTTTGAGGGGTTTGGAGGAGAGGAAGTCTATGCTTTTACTCCACCTCTTGGCTCTGTCTCCCCCACCCCAGGAGAATTCTTGCCAACAAATGCCCCATAGACATAGCAAATGTGTCATGGCAGCATCATATGTGATAGGGCAAATCAGGACTCTCTAAAGAGGAAGTACTTAATCTTTTGTGTTTGATGAACCCCTTTAACACTCTAGTGAAACCTATGAACTCCTTCTAAAGATAATGCTTTCAAATACATAAAAAGTACATATGGTTACAAAGGAAGCCTATTATCTTGAACTATGATTATGAAAATATGAAATAAAGAAAAGTTAAGAGCCCCATATCTAAGGTTATGATTGGAGTTGTGAAAGGACAAAGTTCTCAGAAATGGGGTATGTGTCATTCTCCAGAAGTCAACATATTTTTAAAACCTCTATGAAAATATCACTTTTTTTAGTTTAAAGGAACTTTAGAGATCATATGATCATATAATTTAGAGTTAAAAAAAGGTGATATCTTGTAACATTTTCATTTTTCATATGAAAACACTTTTTTTTTTCCCAGATGGGTTAAATGATCTGTCCAAGGTCATGTAGCTAGTTAGTGGGAGAGCTGCAAGTAAAATTCAAATGATCTGATTCTAAGCCTATTGTAATTATCTTTGGACTGTGATGATTTTGAAGACTAAAGCAATATCTCCATTGAGGACGTTTTCCAAAATGGCATATATTACTTATAGTTAATTTAGACATGAGGCAGGGAGAGCACCTGAGTAAAGTTGAAAAATTTGCATGTCTTCTCTCTGTGCAAAGGAGGGCACATAGTTATTATGCAAAGGAAAGAATGATCCCTTTGGGAAACTGTTGCACATCAAATCCAATTATATTCTTTCACAGTTAGAAATCCTTAGAAAAACCAAAGCAGAGTTACTATCATTTTCATATTTATTGCCTTTGTGCCAAAAGATAATTGTGTTCACTGGACCAAAAATGCTTGAAGTCAAGTTTACCAGCATCTTGGTAACAGAAGCCAGAGATACAGCAGGGTTGTAAGGTAGAGACAAGCACAAGTATTAAGTCATTGTGATAAGGGAAGTGGTGGTGTTTTGTTCCAGTATCTTTACAGACATAGGGTCAAGGGATCAGGAGTATAAGAAGGGGCTGGAGTATAAGAAGTTGGTTGGATGTAGAGATTGACCTTAGCAGTAATGATTGGTTAGTTAATGGATTTGTTCAATGGAACTTAAGTTTCTTGAGAGAAGGTAGAACCTCATGTTTGTCTTTGTGCCCCCCAGTGCTTCACATAATGTTTAGCATATATACTTAGTAAATACTTATGAATTGATTGAGTGGTGTAAGAATTGAAGAATGGATTACAGAGGACAAATCAGTAGAAGTTGTGATATTTTGAATCTATTTCCCTTCTACCTAAGTTGAATGTGTGTGTGTGTATATGTGTGTGTGTGTGTGTGTTTACCTCAGGGCCTATTCAGCTTGTTCTGTGTTTCTGCCCCTAAGAAACAGTGTTGGTGGATACTAGGACCTCTGTCCTAGTTTTTTCTGTATGTTAATTATTTAGTCTTTGTCACTTTTTCATTATGGTTTTTCATCAATGCCATGCCCTTTAACAATGGCTATCCCTAAGACTTAATCCTGGGCTCCTTTTTTCCCCTGTCCTATCCAATTTGTGATCAGTTCCTATGGGTTCACCTAACATTTCTATGACAATGATACCCAACTCTATATATTTAGGACTAATCTCTCTGCTGAGTTACCGTCATATCATCACCTGCTTCTTGGACATCTCAGAATATAAGTACTATAAGGATCTCAAACTCAATATGTTCAAAATTTCCTCCATAGCCTTTCTCCTTTCCAGAACTTTGACATAAGTGTCAATGGTACCACCATCCTTCCAGTTATCCAGGTCTGCAACTTTGTTATCATCCTCAACTACTCACTCTAATTGACCTGATTTACCAATTTACTTATTGACATTGAAAGAATCCAGTGATTACTTCGTGAAAAAAAAAAATCCCAAAATGAGAACTCCCGGTAATATTATAGCCAAATTTCAGTGCTCCCAGTTCTCCCAAGAAGAAAATATTGTAAGCAGTAAGAAAGAAACAATTCAGATATTGGGGATCCACAGTCAGAATCACAGAAGATTTAGCAGCATCCATGTTTAAGCATTAGGATGATGATATTCTGGAGGAAAGGGGTTCTAGGATTGCAACCAAACATCACATACCCAGATAAACTGAATGTAATCCTTCAGAAGAAAAAAAAATAGGTATTTAATGAAATCAAGGACTTCTAAACATTCCTGACTTAAAGATAAGAGGTGGGTAGGAAATTTGGCATTCAAACACAAGACTCAAGAAAAAGACAAAAATGTAAATATCAAAGAGTAGTTGTAAGGGACTCAATATATTTAAACAGTTTACATTCCTTTACAGCAGTGATTCTCAACCTATGGGTCGTGACCCCTTTGGGGTTGAATGACCCTTGCACAGGGGTCACAGGGTCGCCTAAGAGGATTGGAAAACAAATATTTCCAGTGGTCTTAGGAACCTCTTCTATCTGTCTCTAGGTGGGTCCGCGCACATGCAGCCATACCTACATACGACTTTTAAAGGGTCATGGCATTAGGAAGGTGGAAAACCACTGCTTTACAGGAAGGTTATGAATGTAACTCCTAAGAACTTTAAAATGAATCTGCATTGATAGGGAGCATCTGAATGAGTTGATTATAATTGGGATGGTTTCTAAAATAAGCATATAGGGACAAGAAAGATGGATGCACTAGAATGGGGAAGAGAGAGGTAGAATGGGGAATTTTTCCATACTTAAAGGAGACTTGCAAAGAAGAACTTTTATAGTCAAAAGGAAAATGAGGGGGAGGGTGGCAGGGAAGTGTTGAACCTCACTCTCATGAGAAAAAGAGAGAGAGAGAGAGAGAGAGAGAGAGAGAGAGAGAGAGAGACAGAGAGACAGAGAGACAGAGAGTCAGAGAAGGATAACCAGAGGAAAATTCAATGAAGGGAAATTCACAGTTAGTGATCATAACTATGAATGGGAATGGAGTGAGCTAACCCATAGAATAGAAACTGATAACATAATGGATTGGACATCATGATCAAATAATATAATATGTATAAGAAACACAATTTGGACAGAAAGACAGATACAGAGTTGAAATGAAGGTCTAGAGTAGAGTTTCATGGTTCAGTTAAAGAGAGAAGCAATGGGGGCAATGATGATCACAGACAAAGTCAAAGCAAAAATAGACATAGTTGAATGGGATAATCAGGAAAACTACATTTTATTAAAAGGCATCATAGGCAATGATTATAGCAAGTTTCTCAGATCAAGGTCTCAGTTATCAAATGTACAGGAAACTGAGTTGAAATTAGAAAAAAAATAGCCATCCCCCAATTGATAATCAATTTTCAGAAGAAATTTTTAATAAAAGCTATAGTCATAAGAAAAATGTTCTGAATCACTATTTCTTAGAGAGAGGAAAATAAAAATAAACCAACAAACTCTGAGGTGTCATCTTCCACCTGTCAGAAATGACAAATACAGGAGTGGATGAGGGGAAATATATACATTATTGAATTGTTAGTGGAGTAGTGAACTAGTTCAGTCATTCTGTGAGAACAATCTGGAATTATTCCCAGAGGGCTATAAAATTGTGCTTACAGTTTGATTCCAGTAATACCATTACTACATCTCTTTCAAAAGGGAATCAATAAATAAGGAAAAGGATCTATATGTACAAAAATATTTATAGCAGCTCTTTTTAACATGGAAAAGAACTGGAAGTAGAGGAGATGCTCATCAATTGGGGAATTGCTGAACAACTTGTGTCATATGATTCTACTGAAATACTATTATATTACGACAAAAGATGGGGAAGGTGGTTTCAAAAAAATGACAAGACCTATATTAATTTATACAAATTGAATTGAGAAGAATCATTATTATTATTATTTTACCATATTGTGTTGTTGTATAGTCATTTTCAGTTGTGTCTGACTCTTCATGGCCCCATTTGGGGTTTTCTCGACACCCTTTTTGCCATATAAACCCAATATTAGTGAGTTATTTCAGTACTGTCCCACTCTTGATTACTTTACTTGGGCTTTTCTTGGCAAAGATACTGGAGTGATTTACCATTTCCTTCTCCAGATCATTTTACAAATGAGAAACAAAGGAAAACAGGGATAAATGACTTGTCCATGGTCACATACCTAGTAAATGTTTGAAGCTGGATTTGAACTAAGGTTTTCCTGAATCTAGGCTTGGTACTCTATCCACTGTGCGCACAATGATAGCAACATAATGAGGATCAACCACGATAGACTTGGCTGCTCTGATCAACACAGTGATATAAGAAAAAAACCAAAGAACTCATGATCAAAAAATGCCATTCACTTTCAGAAGAGAACTGATGAACTCTGAGTGCAAATTGAATATAATTTTCTTGCTTTCTTTATTTTTTTTGCATTTTTTGAGATATGGCTAATATGAAATTATGTTTTGTATTATTTCAAATGTTTAATTGATATTTTATTCTTTGCTTTCTCAGTGGGTAGGAGAGATGTTGAAGAAAGGGAGAGAATTTGGAATGAAAAATGTAAAAAACAATAATATTTAAAATAATTAAAGAATTTTAAAAAGGGGAGTATTTTAAATTATGGCCTGGTGGAATAATTTTTAAATTCAATTAACCCTTCTGTGTCTTAATCTCTTAAATTTCATGATAGGACTAAGTACCTTTCATGGTCATTGTGACCCTAAGAAGCTCTGATGTAGGCTGAGCAAGTTTACAAAGATACAAACACCCTTATTCTTAGTCAAGGCTTTGGAATGTGAGACAAAGGATATGCTTATGATAACTGTGACCCCATAAATTCGAAGATAAATATATTATTTCTTCCAAGAGCTAGACTGTTGATGAATTAGTATAGCTGATAAGCAATGGTCATGAGTCCCCAGGAGAAATTTAGAAAGAACACTAAGATTAAATAAATACATTATCAAAAATGTCTGACAAAATTTTGAATGCATAAATGTTTCCATGTGATGATACTGTAGAAGTCACACTTAAACAATAGAATAATAGAAGGGGAAAGCTTTGCATTAAACCTTTGAAAATCTTGTTTCCTTTAGAGTTATAATGTGCTTTTAAATTTACCTTCTAGTTTCTGCATCGTGACTTATTAATTACTAGACTAATTCTTATTCCCACCAGTTCCTCCTAAATCTGTGCCTGAATTTTGTAGTAATTATGTAAGGCCAAATCCTAATATTTGGAATATCTAGGCAAGAATACAAGTTTACATATAATCTTATAAAATCTTATTAATTTTCGAAGATGTGAAAAAATCATTCCTTGAGCAGGAGGAATGTGTGAAAGCTGAATGTTACACATAACATTTTTCCCTAATTTCAGAGGAAAGAAACAGCTTTGAAATCATCAGAAGACATCATAGATAATAATGCTTTCCTGTGCAATAATGTCCAGTGATTTAGGTATTTTTCACCTTAGTTTAAAACCCTTATAGCTGCCTTCTCAGATAATATCTATGCAAGCAGAAGTTAGATTTTAAGGAACAATGCAATTTGAATAATTTAAGATGTGATATTTTAGCTGAAGTGAATTAGACAGTTACTATGGGTTTACATGGACAGCTGGGTCGTGCAGTGGACAGAGTTCCAGTTTTGGAATCAGGAGGACCTAAATTCAAATATGGCCTCAGACACTTACCAGCAGTGTGACTCTGGTCAAGTCACTTTAACCCTGTTTACCTCAGTTTCCTCATCTGTAAAGTGGGCTGGAGAAGGAAATGGCAAACCACTCCAGGATATTTGCCAAGAAAAGCTCAAATAAAGTAACTGAGAGTAGATACTTCTAAAACAACTCCTTAACAGTGGGTTTATATGACAGAAAGGATTTCCAGAAGAAGCAGAAAGAGTCATAACAAGGACCTGGTGATCACAGTGCTGTCTCTCCTTGTCAAAATTTAGAAGATGCTGACAAAACCGGTAGCTAGTTCTTTGATGGTTTAGAAACCACATATTGTCCAGGGGCAGGATCATACTCTCAAACAAGGGTATGTTGGAGCCAGCTACTATTGGTTTTAGAGAGCAGATTGTTAAAATTTCATTGTGAATATTTGTACCTCAGAAATCATCTAACACAACAATAATAACAGATTAATTTATTGTTATATTAATTGTCTATACCTAACGAAGTGATTAGAAAAATTAAAAAAGTTAGCAGTGTGTAACAGCCACTCAACTCAGTAGCTTAAGGGCCAGCCTTAGGCTGTATTCTCAGGAGGGACTGAAGAGACCAGAGGTGAGAGAAGCATACAGCAGCTGTCCTTTATTGCATTGTAGCGTCCTTCTTTTATACCCTATGGGCAACATGATTAGAGCATGATCTCCTTGTGCAAAGGGGTATGGACCAATGGAGGAGAGCCGAACCAGTTGTCTCAGCTGCTGCTCATCAAGCTACTGGTCTCATGAGAGATTTCCTTGTGAGCTTAGCAACTGGACTGTGACCCTCAGCACCACAGGTTCTTCTGGACAGCAGTGCAGATTTAATTTTTAGAAATTAGTCCATTCCCTGCCCCACCCCCAACCAGGTAGTCAGTTGTTAAAGACTTACCAAAACATCCTTGCTCCCAGCCCATATTTTCCCATAACAGTCAACACTTGAGCAGCATAGAGACTTTGTGTCTTCCCAAAATATCTTTCTCCCTTAGAAGGCTGAATACTAGGTAAGTATCTAAATAGCCCCTCTTCTTCCTAAGTCCTGGAAGTAGCTAGGTAGCAACACATTTAGAATACTGGACTTTGCAGTAAGCAAACCTGATTTTTAATCCTGTTTCAGACACTTATCCGTGACCTTGGACAAGTCATTTTACCTCTTTAAGCCTCAATTTCTTTATCTGTAAGATAAGAATAATAATAGCACATAACACACAGGATAGTTGTGAGAATCAAATCAGATAGCTTGTGTAAAGTGCTCTGTAAACATTAAAATGCCATACAAGCACTATTATTATTATTATTTCCCCAAGTGAAGATATTTTTTGTTACGGGTCCAGAAGAAGCAAAGGACACAGAACAGGGTTTTCTGTTAGCTAGATTTAAAAGGATGATTTTCTTGCTGCCTCTATATTCACATGGTAAAGCTGTTTTTTCCCAAGTCATCAAGGAACTACTACTTAGCTTTTAAAATTTCTATTTGCTGCTAATAGGTAGCTAGTTAACTAGTGAATAGAATTCTGGTCTTGAGGTCAGGAAGACTTGAGTTCAAATCCTCAGATTTGATTTCATATATTTAATAGCTGTGTGATGCTGGTTAAATCATTTAACCTGTGTCTGCTTCAGCTGCTTCAGTTGTAAGGTGGGACTAACAGTACCTATATCAAAGAGTTGTTTTAAGACTCAGAAAAGAGAATAACTATAAAACACTTAACACAGAGCCTCACATATAGTAGGTGCTCTATAAATGCTTATTACTTCCTCTCTCCCCTCTCCCCTCAGGGGTTGGTGTTCAAATTTCCACTTCAACATGTCTGGATGATATGAAATGTTTTTGTTTGTTTTTAAAAGAATATTTTATTCTCTGTTAGATTTTTTTTTTATTCCTCATTATATCTTATACTCTGGTGCTGAATTAAATCTTCTTTTGAAGATCTGTGTCCTCAGTCTTTCAGAAATGAAAAAAAATAGTCTTGCATATAGTGAAAGCTCAAGAAATTTTCACCAATTATGATGATAATGATATATCAGTCAATCAAATATTGATTAAGTGTGTACTATGTTACAATCACTGGGCTAGATGCTTGGAATACAAGTATGAAGAATGAAACAATCTCTAATCAATATGAAAATTTTACAGTTTTCAAAGCATTTTCCTTAAAATAGTCCTTTAGTTAGAAGGGGCCAGTAAAATTTTTTAAAATAGCTACTTACATGCAAAGGCAAGCAAAATTCTTAATGCGATTTCTAGAATCCATCTTTCCTTTCTCTCTCTCTCTCTCTCTCTCTCTCTCTCTCTCTCTCTCTCTCTCTCTCTCTCTTTCTCTCCCTCCCTGTCTCTCTCTCTCTCCCTCCCTCTCCCTCTCTCTCTCTCTCTCTCTCTCTCTTTCTCTCTCTCACAAGTAATGTTGCAAAAGGAGTAAAGAAAACGAGTTCATTATATCTTGTTGCAGAAAAGTAGGCAGAGTCAGTAATGGCTGAAAGTAAATTTCAAATAATACAGAGGAAGGAAAGACATGAGAACTTGACCAAGGCTAAAACATGGAGGATCATTCAAGAGGGATACAATGATCTTAGGAGTGAGACACTAATAACACAATGGAAAATTTTCTTATTAAGGAAAAAAAAGGATAAGTATTAATGAAACCTATATGGTTGTAAGTATTTGGATAAACTTAGATTTTTTTTTTTTAATATATAAGCAAAGGGTTGAAGGTGGGAAAAAGTCAAACTCAAGTATAAAAAGGCTTAAGACAGTCCCTCCGTTTAAGGAGTTTATACTCTAATGGAAGAATACAGTCCATAAAAAAAAAAAAAGGTGAAAAGCAGGGGTAGGAGGTAAGAGGATTGAGGGGTGAGGTTACTCCGAGGAAACATGGTGAAGTCCTACAGCTGGGTGAGAAATAGTTTGAGATCTGAGCAAGTAAGAGTTGCAGAGTAGATTTCATATTGCAGAATTGTGAGTTTCTGGAGATCATGAAGTCCAGGAAAGTTTTTGGGTAAGAACTGATGAAGAGAATTACCTGGGCACCCTCATTAAATGGTAAGAGGATAAGGGAAGATTGCCCAAATATCTGCACTTCTCCCCTCCCCTTCCTCATTTTCAAAAAAGGTGAAACAAAAAAGATAGGTCTTCTGTAGATTGTATAGTGTTAACAAATAAGAGAAAGAGAGTCATAGCTCTTCATTTCCATTTCATCAAAGAGTTTGTTCTTCAAATTGGAAAGGGCAGGGAAAAATGTAGTTAAGAAGGAGTTGAAGTCTAAGAGAGGGGAAGACATAGTAAGAGACCTAATTACTATCTAACAGCTTAATTACTTTGCATGTTTCCAGGAATTCAGGTTTTCTGTACTGGATAAACTACATTCATTGAAAGAACTTGCAAAAATGATCAAGAGGGGCAAGCTAGGTGGCTCAGTAAATAGAGCACTGACCATGGAGTTCAGATCCAGCCACAGACACTTGACATTAGCTATGGGACCTTGGGCAAGTCACTCAATGCCAACTGCCTTGCCTTCCCCCTTCAAAAAGAAAAAAAGAAAAAAAATGATCAAGAAACCACTATCAGTAATAATTTCAAAACTATGAGTGATGGGATGATTTTTTTTTTGGACTGATCAAAAGAAAAACTTTATTTCCAAATCAAAGTTCCATTGTAGTAACAGAGCCTAGCATTGCCAGACTCCTAAAGAGTGATTCCGCTCCCAAAAAGGCATTTATAAAAATAGGTCCATCTCCCTGCAAGATTGGCCCTGGAGAAGCTGACCATTGGGAGAAGGCCACCCTCGCCCCAGGGCAGCCCCAGGCCCAGCCTCCCAAAGCCTGTCTGCAGTAAGGTTGTATAGTATTCTCGGCTCTTAGTAAACAAGCCTGGCCACACTACAAGAAGACCAGCATGCAGGCTCACGGCCTGAGGGAAACCCATGGCTGGAGAGTGGCAAGTGCTGTTCTGATATTTAAAACAATAAAATGGTAGTATGATGTCATTATTCAGCAAAATTTGGAAAAAAAAAATTTTTAAAAAAACAATTTTTTTGCTTACTGAGAAAAAATGTATTCCAAAAAAATTAACAATAAATTCTATATCAAATAAACACACACATACACACTCAAATTTATCAGGATTACTGGATTGTCAGATCAATGAAATACTATGTATATTTGTAATTTATTTTTATTTCAGCAAGACATTTGAAAAAGTCTATCATTATATCCATCCTTGTGAAAGACAGGGACATGTGGATTACTTGATATTACCATGAATTGCCATATTATCATAAATTTGTAGTTTGTTTAATGACTGTACCCCAAATGAGATGATTAAAGAATTAATGTCAAATTCATGAGAGGATTCTAATAGTGTGTTGTAGCACTACGTCCATTTGTTATGCTCCTCAAATTTTAGGATGACACAGACTTGAGCGGTTAGGGATAGCTTCTAATTGTGATAATAGACTAAGCATCTCTAATTCCTTCAGTGAATTCTTATATATCATTTATTTAAAACCATTCATCATCCTGGCTATTTTTCTATGGATAATTTGCTTGTTATCAATGTTCTTCTTAAACAGTAATACCCAGAGTTAAAGACAACACTCCACTTCTGTCCAGGGCACAATACTAAGGAATTGTCATGGCATAGTCCCAAAAGCTGCGGCTCATAATGCCACTTATGATTACATTAGTTCTTTTGGCTGACCTGTACCAATACTTTGATCCTCATCATACACAGCATATACATATACAATAACCAGTCTTAGGGAGAAGAGATGTAAAAATGTACATCCATCTTTTCATCATAGAAGTGTGGATGAGGGTGCCATTCATGGTGTGATGTATGTCTATTATTAGACCTGCTTCATGTGTCAGTTAGTTTCCTTTACTTCCCCCTGCCCCTTTTTTAAATAAGAGATGGAGGAAAAGCATACACAGACATAACTATGATGTAAACAGTATAGTTTTTGAGGGTTCAAAAGGTAGAAATTGCTTATCCTTTTGTGGCCTCAGTTTCATCTTCTTTAAAATAAGAGGATTGAGCAAGATGGCTTCGGAGTTTCATTCTAACTCCCAATCAGTAATCCTACAAACACATGTATAAGGATACACAAACACATTCAAACATATAAATAATCACCCTTACAACACTCTTTAGCTACTCTCCCAGTCCCCCCAAAGCTGGGAAGCTGCAATTCCATCTCTAACTCTGAAAAATCCCAAGTTTTGGTTTATGTATGGTCAGCCTTACTGCCTCCAGACAAGGACTACAGGTGATTTATGGGTATGGACACAGATAGGTTAAGTGTGAGATTTAGAGCCTGCCATGTTTGCATCCCTGAACTCCCAAAGCTTCTCTGCTCTGGAGCTGTAAACAGTCACCAGTTGTAAAAGCCTAGAACCAATCAGAACAGTCTGAGGTGGGGGAAGGGGAGGAAGATGTCAGGAATCTGGTCCAATTTCCTGTTAAGAGCCTTTTGACCCTATGCCAAGAGAACAAATAGACCTCCCAGAGCTGTGGAGGGGAAAGTGATAGGCTAAGAGATTTAAAGTTGGAAAGGACTTTAGAGGTCGTCTCCATGTTCCTTGTAAATGTCACTTTTTCCCCAATACTTCAGGCTCTCACCACATATTGGGATCCTTTTCTGTGCTACCTACTTCCAGCATCTTTCTTCTTCCATCTTTGTGATATTACATTGTTTTTCCAGTATTTTAGCTTAATTGTGAACTCATAAGAAAAAAAAAAGACTATGTTCCCAAAACAAATGCAGATTTAGTGATTTATAAATTATCTAAATGATACACTGTACTATACACTATGTACTACTATACTGATAATTAGCTACCTTATCACAAAATTAATATATAAATAGAAATTTTTAAAGAATATTTGATCCTGGACATGAGGTAACCACTAGAGATTATTGAGTAAAATATATTGTCATATCTAGGTTTAGGAATAGCAATTTGTCAGCTTGATGGAGGATGAATTGAAGTGGAGAGATACAAAGGGTGTATGTTACTGAAATAGTTCATGTCAGAGGTGAAGAGGACTGAATGAGAGTGGAAGTATAATATATACAGAGAAAGGAATATTCTGGAGGCAAAATCAATAAGATTTGGCAACTGATTAGATATGTGAGATGCCAAAAGACTTGATCACAAATTGGATATGTGAAAAGAGCAAGGAGTCAAAGAAGACACATAGGTTGATTGGAAGGATGGTGGGTATCCTTAGTAGAAATTAAAAAAAAAAGGTCAAAAGAGTGGGTTTTGCGGAAAAAATAATGTAATAGAATCTTCAATGCATATTCATGCATGCTCACGCTGGGTAACTAATTCTCTCCTGTGCAAAATGAAAGTTAAAGAAAATCAAATTATTAAAAACGATTTATGACAAAAGATGCTATCAGCACCCAGGGAAAGAATTGATAAATAGAAGTATGTATAGCATAATTTTACACACGCACGCACACACACACACACATACACACACACACACACCTATTTTTGTCTAATGATATCATCTCTGAGGTGGGGCAGAGGGAAGAAAACGAGAAAGAAGGAAATTTATGTGATAACTTTGTTGTATATTTAAACAGCATAGCAACTTGTACATAGTGAATTTTTGGTTTGGGTGATATCATCTTTTTTATTGTACGGAAATGTGTGTTTTGTTCCATAAAATACATAAATAAATCTAACTTAAAAAAAAAATGGAAGTTGGGGGATAGGGCTCTTATTCAATGGTAACTAACCAGGAGGGGAGGCACCCAGAGGGTGATTTGGGAGGTAATATCTAGGGAAGCTCTGCAAGAAGTTTTGTGTGTGTGTTGTTGGTGTTTGTCCCTTGTTTGCAATGTGGTTTTGACTGCCCTTAGAGGCCAATGGCTAAAGCCAAAACAAGAGGTTAGGTACTTGTACAGCTACAGAAGTCCAGCAACAGTACTGGATGGAGTAGAGGGGCATTGGTCCCTGACCACTGAATAGGGTGTCTTGGTGGTTGAGCCAAGCAGTAGGATTGTCCGTTGGGGAGATGGTAGCATTTGATCCATCTTCACAATCTCTAATTTGCTATTCTTCTGGAATGTACTCCCTCTTCATTTCAACTTCTAATGTCTACCCTTAGTAGGTTACTCAGCCTGCTGCCCTTGCATTTTCCTGATCCCATTCTAATTCACTGACTACGTTTGTCCTTTTGTGACCTTCTATCTGTACTGTGAAAACTTTATAAGTATACTTACTCGCACATTAGAATCTGAGTTCCTTGATGACAGAAACCAGGTTTCTGTTTTGTTTTATTTTTTTCACCTTTATCTGCATCTTCAACATTTAACACAGTATCTGGCACCTAGTAATCACTTAATAAATGCTTCTTGACATGTCCTCCTCAGCTTATTCACTTTAATGAGGAAATCAGCCATGCCTGGAACTAACCTAGAGCCTACCCTTCTCTATTCACTTCTTTGATACTCCTGGCTTTGAGCTCCAGTTTACATGGCCTAGAAAAATGAAGTAACTTGCTGCCTCGATTATGTTCCCTTACACCTGTGTTGTGTTTATCAAGAATAATGCCCAAGCAGGTTGTGCTATAATTGCTTCCCTCACCTCGGGGGCCCAAGATCTTTACCAGATTGAGCATAGGCAAACAAACTTATTCACTCCAGATCCCTACATTCCCAACACACAAATGTCTACAGTAAAAGTGCAAGTTGCTTTAAAAAACCCTGGAAAAAGCATCATGTTTGTAGCAAATCTATCACAACAAGCAGAGTCAGCACAGGTCAGCATTTCTGGCCTTGAGACACTATTTTTCAAAACTGAGACCACTAAGTATAGCAAGAGAACCAAAGCTCAAAGGAGTCAGGAAAGTGGCATAAAATCTAAGCACATAACAATTTCCTAAGGTATAATTTTTTCATCAAATATATTTAGCTGTCAGAATAACTTCTCAACCAACATTTGTACATGTGAAATTACTAATAAAGAAATATTCATGGTACAATGATGGTAACATTTCTCTCCAGCTTGCTTGGCTTCACCCCTTTCTTTCTCTTTCATTTTCTTTTTTATGTTTAGGGTTTTTTTTTCATTCAACTATTATTATGTATGTCATGTAAATATGTATTTACACAGCAAGTTTGATCAAATCTAAAAATCACTTCTCAGGTGGGACAATGATACTTAAAATCAAAGCCATTGTTACTTATTTCTGTGTTAGTTCTTTCTTTGTTATTCTCTACCAGTAGCTCAGTGCTTCCATAATATATTCTTCCCTTCCCCTGCCCCCATAAAAAGCCCGATGCAATAGATTGGTAGGCCTAGCTCTGGTATTATTGAATATGAAGTCCTTGACCAGTATTATATGTTTTTTTTATTCCTGGTTTGAACTTAGACACCAATGATTTAAGCTTTGAAATTTGTGATGGGAAATCCTCTGGTGCCCAATATTTCTGTTCTCTCTCTCCTGGGTAGGGTGGCCATATACCAATATCAGGGCAATTGCTGGGTAATGGTCTCCTGAGGAAGAGAGAGAGAGTGGAGAGTAATGCCCAGGCCTGACAGTTCTAAAGAGAGTTTGGAGACAGTTCTTCATTATAACTCCAAATCAAGAAAGTGGAAACCAAAAGGTGACGTGAGGTGAGGTGAGATGGCTACCAGGCTTTTTTTCAGAATGTCAACATAAAACAGGAGATAAATTAGAATATTGATTCCAAGAACCAAAAATTGTCATGGGAGAAAAATAATGGACGGTTAGACAATATATGAGGTCCTGGACACATGGTCATTCATCTGGATTATTCTATCTTCACAGCTTGCCCAGTAATACCATAGTCTGGGGTCATTCTTGACAACCCTGAAATTAATCTTCAACTTTCACTTTTCTTTACTACCTTTCATCTCTTCTGATTGATAGTAGGTTCATTTTTGGTTCTTCCCCTACTCCCTCTCTCCAGTCAATCATCAAATATGCTACTTAATCCTTAAAAATTGTAGCTTGAAATCAGACTCTTCTGGTCATTCACATTGCCACAGCCTTCAATAAAATTAATGATCAGAGCTAACATTTATACATCCCCTTCAGGTTTACAAAATGACTGTGTGCCATATACTATCTGATCTTAAGCAGGCCCTCATTGCCTGAAGCCTTCCACAGATTCTCCTCCAAGCTGCTTTCACTTTTTCTAGTCTTAGTCTCCTCTCTTACCACCTACATACCACTGCTAGAATAATTCCCTTGCTCAAAGGTTGATTCTTCTTAATCTAGCTCCATCCTATCTGTTCAGCCTTATTTTACTCCATCACCATGTTAGGTTATTTCTTTACTGTTTGTTTACCGCATATATCCATACGCAAAACTCGTTAGCACTTCTGATTCTGTTTTTTATTATGCTTAGTTATTCTTGCCTATTTGAGTAGATACTGGATGGTTTCATCCAAAGTGTTTTTGCTTACATGACCAAGAATTTAAACATATGATCTGTTATTGCTTGCTTTCAAAATTAATTGCAAGTTTTTTATTAAGAGTTATACTTTGGGGGGCAGAGCCAAGATGGCGGCGTAGCAGCAGCAACATATCGCAGCTCTCACATAGCCATCCCAAAATACCCATAAAATAGGACTCTAAACCAATCCTAGAACTCCAAAACGCACACAAGGATACTTCCCACTAAAGTCAGCTCGGCTACAAGGAACCATATCAGCACTGTGAACCGAAACCAGCCTGGCCTGAAGCCGCGGCTGTGCCCCGGGGGCGGCTGGGTGGGAGAAGCTTCTCAGGTGAGATTAGCACCAGCTGCCAGTGGGGATTGTGAAAGGGGGAGATAAGCAGTCTGGCTGAAAGGTCTCCAGAGCAGAAAAGC
>CM053592.1:41916430-41957113 GCA_028646515.1 Pseudochirops corinnae | reverse complement strand
ATCTTTCTTTTTCCCAAAAAAGGAATCTAGGTTTTGGGAGCTGTTCTTACTTTGCTTCTTATGCTTATTCTTACTCATGGTTGTTCAGACCGTGAATTTTTTTTTTTTAATCTCTGTGGGGCTCTGCTTCCATAAGGGAAAGCTCAGTCCCAAATCGCTGTGGTCCTCCTGGCTGCCGTAGAGTTCCGGCTAACTGGATAATGAAGACTCCAAGACCGAGGCCCAAGACAACGATCCAGATCCAGGCTGCTCAACGCGAGAGCCCTGGGCTGAAAACAATCGCTCAGTCCTCCTGCTGTCTGCAGGCGGTGGGCGAGAAGCTACAAAGTGGAGGCGGGTGCAAAGCCTCTGCCTTTCTCTTTTCCGCTCTTGAGGCCATTCGGCCAGACTGCTTATCTCCCCCTTTCACAATCCCCACTCACAGCTGGTGCTAATCTCTGCTCACCTGAGAAGCTTCTCCTGCCCAGCTGCCCCCGGGGCACAGCGCGGCTTCAGGCCAGGCTGGTTTTGGTTCGCAGTGCTGATGTGGTTCCTCGTAGCCGAGCTGACTTTAGTAGGAAGTATCCTTGTGAGCGTTTTGGGGTTCTAGGATTGGTTTAGAGTCCTATTTTATGGGTATTTTGGGGTGGCTATGTGAGAGCTGCGATATGTTGCTGCTGCTATGCCGCCATCTTGGCTCCACACACCCCCCCCCCCCGTTTCCAAATTTTTTACAACCCCATATGGGTTTGTGACCCACAGTTTAAGAAATTTTGGTTAGCAATACCAAATCTCAAACTGTGTTTTAAAGCAATAATCATCAAAACTATCTGGTTTTGGCAAAGAAATAGAAAGTTCTATCAGTGGAAAAGATTAGGTACACAAGACACAGTAGTCAATGACCGTAGTAACCTAGTGCTAGACAATTCCAAAGACCCTAGCCTTTAGGATAAGAACTCACTGTTTGACAAAAATTGCTGGAAAAACTGGAAAAAATAGGACTCAAGTTAGGTATAGACCAACATCTCACATTGTATACTAGCATAAAGCTAAAATGGGTGCATTATTTAGACATAAAGGGTGACACCATAAGCAAATTAGAAGAGCAAGAATGTTGACCTTTCAGATCCATGGAGAAACAAAGAATTTATAATGAAACAAGAGATAGAGAGCATTACAAAATATAAAATGTATAATTTTGAGTATATTAAATTAAAACACTTTTGTTCAAACAAAACCACTGCGACCAAGATTAGAAGGAAAAGAAGAAAACTGGGAAACAATCTTTATATATAGAAAGTGTATATGATAAAGACCTCATTTTTCACATATATAGAGAACTGAGTCAAATTTATAAGAACACAAGCAACTCCCCACTTAATAAATGGTCAAATGATATGAACAGGTAGTTTTCAGATGAGTAAATGAAAGCTCTCTATGGTGTATGAAGAAGTACTCTAAATAACTTTTGATAAGAAAAATGCAAATTAAAGCAACTCTGAGGACCACCTCATATCTATCAGATTGGTTAACATGACAGAAAAGGAAAATGATAAATGTGGAAAAAGATATGGGAAAACTGAGATACTAATGCAGTGTTGAGGAAGTTTTGAACTGATTGAATCATTTTGGAAAGCAGTTTAGAACTATGCTTAAAGAGCAACCAAACCGTGCATACCATTTGATCCAGCAATACCACTAGTATATCTGTATCCCAAAGAGATCATAAAAAAGGGAAAAGGATCTACATGTACAAAAAAAGTTGTAGCAGCCCTTTTTGTTGTAGTGGTAAAATGTTGGTAATTGAGGGGATGCCCATCATTTGGGAAATGGCTGAACAAGCTATGCCATAGTAATGTAATGGAGTGTTATTGTGCAATAAGAAATGATGAACAGGCCAATTTCAGAAAAAAAGAAACCTAGAAAAACTTGTACAAACTGATGCAAAGTGAAATGAGCTGAACCAGGAAAACATTGTACACAATATCAGTAACATACTGTGTATATAATATAAGTATGTATAAATAGGATTATAAAGGAAAACAATTATTTTTGAAATATGGTTACCAAAGTATCTTTAAAAAATACATTTCTCAATTCTAGTTTAAGAATTCTTAAAGTAGATCAGCTTTAGTCACAATTTCTCAGCTTGCATTTGCTCATCTATAAAATAAGAATTGGACTAAATTATCTCTAAGGTCCGTTCCAGTCCAATATTTAGGTCCCTATTTATGTGGGTAGCTTCTGTGTTTTCTTCATGTTTTTTTTTTTCCTGCTTAACATGGACCCATTACACTTGGTGAACGCTCCAAACACTCCTTGAAATAAAACATTTAGTATGGGAAAATGGTTATAAAACACAGCAATATTGTGGTGTTATAATCGTGGTATTTAAAAAATTCAAACATTTATATTCAAGCTTTAAAATCTAGTGGAAGTTTTAGTGTTTTGAGATACACTTGTTTACTCTTCTGTGTCCTGTGTAATCATCATATAAGCAATACTGTCACCTGAAATCTCCAGGTAAGGGATGAATGGACTACCAAGCAAGTTCCATGTGCTCTTTTTACCCAACTGTGCCATAGTTCAATCTAAGGGGAAGAGAGAGAACTTGTAATGAGACATAATGTTGCTGTGAGACAAGACATCACAGGCAATTTCCTGGCAGAAAAGTGAGATTTAATCACTCAAAGCTGCTTCTGCAGCTACTGCTGAGGCATGTTCACTCCACCATCAGGGAGCAAGATGCCTGTCAAGATTGTAGTAAAGCAAACTGAAGTGCCGCCAACCCGTTGCCTACAGGCAACAGATGATTCTCATCCCCCATTTATTTTATTTCTGCACATTTTGATCTTGCTCTGCATTATCTATATAAAATACGAAATCTTTATATTACTACAAAAAGACCTTTAAGGAAGAAAAGATTGCAACTGAATCCAGGGAAAGGAATGGAAAAATTACCTTTTTCTTCAGAACTTATTTAAACTACTGGTCATAGCTCTATTGCTCAGTGAAGCACAACAATTATAATCAAAAGTGCCACATTCATTAAACTTTGGAAGGAGATAATTACCTCCTGTTTAATTTGAGGGGGAAGGACAATGTCTTATTGTTTAATTTTTGTGCAAGATGAATGATATGATTAGAACTGTTATTTCAGCATTCATCCTTTACATAGGAGTAGGTCAAGGCAATCAAATGTCCAAGACTGCCCCCAGCTATGCTGGGTTTTGCTGTCTTATTATAGATTTACATTATTGACCAATCAATCAATAAACATGTATTACATGCCTATTGTGTCCCCAGCACTTCATTAAGCATTGGGAAATAAAAAAAAGGTAAAAGATAGACCCTGCCTTAGAGAATTTTACAATCCTACCATGAATAGGACAAACAAAATGCAAACAAATACATACAAGTAAGCTATATGCAGGGCCCATAAGAAATAATTAACACAGTAAAGACTCTAGACTTTAAGAGGGTATGAGGAAGGCTTCCAGTAAAAGGTAATATTTTAGTGGGGCATTAAAAGGAAGACAGAAGGCAGAAAAGAAGAGGGAGAGCATGCTATTTGAAAATAACCAACCTAAAAAAAAAAGAAACCAAACAGAAAGTTATGAGAGACATTTTAAAAAGTATTTGAAATAGGATGTTTATATTTAGCATTTCTTTCAATTCTTTAATCAGTTCATCTTGAAGACAATATGGTATACTAGAGGAAAAACCAAAACCAAAGCCATATTGGACATGAAGGATCAGAGAATACAATCCCTCATCACTTGATAGTCTAAATATTGAAATGGGCTGCTGACTAGTCCCTCTGCCCCAAGTATCTCTCCAATCCAGTCCATCCTCCATTCAATTGTCTAAGCCAGTGGTTCTCAACCGTCCTAATGCCGTGACCCTTTAACACAGTTCCTCATGTTGTGGTGAACCCCAACCATAAAATTATTTTCATTGCTACTTCATAACTGTAATTTTGCTACTGTTATGAATCTATCTGATATGCAGGATGTATTTTCATTGTTCCAAATTGAACATAACCCACAGGTTGAGAACCACTGGTCTAAGCTATCTTCCTGAAGCACACATTGAAACATATCACTCCTCTATTCAGTAAACTCAGGTGGCTCACTATTATATACAGAACAAATTTTTAAATTCTCTGGCATTCAAAACCTTTCATAATTCTGTTCCTCCTAGGTTTCCAGTCTTATTATCATATACCCCTCTCCATTACCACTCCCCCCATATACTCTCAAATCTAGTGACACTGTCTTCCTTATTGTTCCTTGAACATGACATTATATTTCTTGACTCTAGGCATTTTCACTAGCTGCTCTCCATGCATAGAATGCTCTGCAAGCTCATTTCTACATCTTGGCTTCCTTGGTTTCTTTCAAGGTCCAGCTAACAATCCTACCTTCTACAAGAAATCTTTCCCAATCCCTCTTAATTCTAGTGCCTTCCCCCTCTTGACTATTTCAAGTTTAGCCTGTATATAGCATGTTTGTACAAAGTTGCTTGCATTGTCTCCCTGACTGGATTATGAGTTACTGAAAAGCAGGGACTATATTTTGCCTTTTGTCGTATCAGCATTTAGTATAGAAAACTGGCACATGGTAAAATAGTAGGCACTAAACAAATATTTAATTATTGATGGATCAAATCCTAGCTCTGCCATTAACTTTCTATATGATTCTGAGCAAGTCATAACTTCTTTGGGACAATTTATAACTCTTAATCACATTTTCTAATTTGTAAAATTAATAAATTAGATTAGATGATCTGTCATGACCTTGTTTATGCTTTTAATTTACCTTTCTTTCCATATGATAGAATATTGTACCCAAGAGTTGGAAGGAACTCTGTGATCACTTAAAATCATGGGATCATAGATTAAGAACTGGGCAGGACTTTATTTAAATCCGGATGGGATAGAAGATCATCTAGCCCGATCATTTTATTTTGCAGATGAAAAAAATTGAAGCTCCAATGGATCAAGCAATTTGCCCAAGGTCAAATAGTTAATAAATGACTGACATTTAAATTCAGATCCATTGATTCCAAATCCAGTTCAGCTCCTATCTTAAACATGAATCCTTTTATGATTCAAGAATTCTGAAGCTACTCTTCCCTTTTTATTCACCAAATCTTTAGTTTTCAGTTATGAAAATTGTTGGATCTACAGCAAGATTTTCTGCTATACTGAAGACAAATGCACTCTATTCCTGAACATAAGATACTTCCTAAATGTCTGGTATGTTTCCAGGAAAGATCCTAGATGTAATATTTCAATAAATGACCCAGTGAAACAAAGGAAATAGGTAACATTACTTGATAGTTTCAGTTTACCAGCTAAGAGATTTAATTTTATTAGGAGTAAAAATTACTCATCATTCCAAGAACGTTGTGAACATTATCTCACTTGATGCATGTAAGAGCCATATAGAGTAAATAGATATTGTCTTCATCTTACAGATGAGGACAAGAAAATTCATAAAGAACAAGAACCCTGACCCATATCACAAGCTCATACTCTATCCATTAAGTGGCTTTAAATCCAGTGTTGTGTCCATTATACAAGGAATGACAGGAGTTATCATTCCTTGAGAACTAGAAAAATCATCCTTCTAGAAGGTAACACATCCTCCTAGAAGGTAGTATTGGAAAAAAATGATCTTTCTGATCTCAAAGAATTGAGTTTATATCTGCAACTCACTATTTTGGAAAAATCAAGTCCCTCTTCTGGCCTCTGTTTCCTCTGTTGTCAAAGAAACCCATTAGATATAAGATCTCAAACAATCCTTTCAGCTCTAAATCCAAATGATTTTGAAAATTACTTGTTCCTGACATGACAGAAAAGGAAAATGACAAATGCTGTTGGGGCTGTGGAAAAATAGAGACACTAATGTCCTGGTTCTGGAGTTGTGAATAGTCTAACCATTCTGGAGAACAATTTGAAACTATACGCAAAGGATTGTAAAAAACCTGTACATACCCTTTGACCCAGTAATACTACTATCAGGTCTGTATCCCAGGGTGAACAAAGAAAAAGATAAGGATCTATTAATATGAAAAAAATATATTTACAGCAGCTCTTTTTTGAGGTGGCAAAAAAAGTGGAAATCAAGGGGATACCCATCAATTGGGAAATAGCTGAATAAGTTGTGGTGTATGATAATGATGGAATACCATAGTGCTATCAAAAATTATAAGCATATGGTTTCAGAAAATCCTCAGAAGACATGATTTCATGCAAAGTGAAGTGAGCAGAATCAGGAGGAAAATTGTATGCAATAAGAGCAATATTGCAGAGATGATCAGCTGTTAAAGACTTAACTACTCTGATCAAAACAATGATCCAAGATATTTCTAAAGAACTTGATGAAAAATGCTATCTACCTCCAAAGAAAGAATGGATGAAACCTAAATGCAAAACAAAGCATACTTTTTAAAACTTTCTTTATTTTTAATATTTTATTTTGTTAGCGTTTTCTTTTGCAACATGTCTAATATATATTTTGGATGACTTCACGTGTATGATCAAAATAAAATGCTTCACTTCTCAAGGGATGTTAGGAGCAGGGAAGATAATTTAGAATTCAAAAGTATAAAAATGATTGCTATTTTTTTACATGCAAGTGGGAAATTTTTAATGAAATAATTAAAATTAATTTTAAAAGAAAATCACTTATTTCACCCTCAGGCTGTAAGGAAGACATAATATCTTAAATTATGAATTCTTGAAGAGTGCAAATAATTATTTCATTTTTCAGCCTAGTCTAGTAAAATGACCTTCTATACCCTCATATTACCAATAAACCATTTGCAAGGGGCTTCCTTGGTAAAAATCATCACACCTTTGTTGTTTAATAGTTGTATGATAATGGTCAAGTCACTTTACATCCTTGGGCCTCAGTTTCACCTATAAAATGGGGATAATAACACCTGTATTACTTATCTCTCAGAGTATTGGGGAGACTATAATGAGATGATGTATGGAAAATAGTGAAACACTTTAGTATCAATATGTAAACATAATTTAATTGATAATTTATTTAATTGATAGAATTTCAAGTGAATTATTTGTAAAACAAAAGCTACCTCCACTACCAAAGCAGTAGCACTCTCATTTTCTTGGTTTCTCTGATCCTGGCTAATTTTGCTTTACTATAATTGGAAGCTTCTAGGATCCTAGGTAAACAAGCAAGGGGTTACCAGTAACTTTATTAAACTGTAATATAAATATGAGCTTTATTGAAAGTTCTGTGATACCAATTGGATGAAATAATTACAAACAAAATTCACTTTTTGTATCTCTGAGGTGGGGCAGAGAGGGAGAAATTAATTATAGACTTACAGATGATGTAAATAATTTAATTAATGCAGTTGTTTCCAAAATCTCTGCCTGGGGGCCTAGCATCTGATCCTACCCTATTCTGTTTGGGGGGGAAGTTACTTTGGATGAGTAGGTGTCAGTTTCATCCTCATTTCTGATATCCCCTAAAGGAGGATTTAAAAGGATTGTCTAGGTTCCTGGTCACTAGCTCCTAGGCAGCTGGGCATGGGGAGGGGGCAGGAGTGTGTCGAAATAAGAATCTGCATTAAGACCATCTAGGAGGCAACTCTGATTGGCCTCACTCAGAACAAATACCTGAGCCAAAAATAGCTATCCTCTAGGGGATATTCCCAGGGGTACCCAGACATACCTGTCAATCATCTAACTCCAGCCCTAGGCTTTGTCAAATTCAGCCACACAAAAGCCAGTTGTCAGGAACACCTTACAAAGTCAAAAAGAGCTGAATCTATCCTCTTCTCTTTATCCTTTCCTACTCTTATGCCTCCTTTTGTTTCTCTTTTTTTACTCCAACTTTCTTTTTTCTTTCCCTACACTCTTATATCACACCTCCCCCCCCCCCCCCACCGGCAGCAAACCTTCTTCTTCTCCTCTAGTCCTCAAGTCCTGAAGATGGGAAGTGTGAGAGTCATATCATTTTTCTCATTTTACAAATGAGGAACTGAGCCCAAGCATGGCATTTTCATTTCCCAACAGCTGCCCTTTTGGGATTCCATTGTCCTCATGCTCCACCATCCCCACCTCACTCCACTTTCCCATTTTCTTTTGTGTGTTATCTTCTTCATTAGATTGTAAGTTGCTTGAGGGCAGGGACTTTATTTTTCTTATTTTTGTTCTTAGTGATTGGCACAAGGTAGGTAATTTATATATATATATATACACAGAGAGAGAGAGAGAAACATGGTAAAAGTTAAAAACTTGTCTGTGAACACTTGTTCATCATTTCTCTGTCATGAAGTGGGCACTATTCAGCAGTCTTCTGGAATCACTCATGATTAGTTAATTAGAGTCTTTAAATCTTTCAAATTGCTCATTTCTACAATACTGACATTATAATATAAATTATTCTATTGGTTCTGCTTATTTTTCTCCACATCACTTCATACAAGTCCTCATATATCTAATACTTTTTAGTAAAAGAACATTCAAGTGGTATCCAACAATCATGGGGCAGCTTATAATTCAGAATTAATTGGCTGACAATTTGGCATTGAAGTAAAAAAAATTAGCCAAACAAAAACAAAAATGATTTCAGTTCATTGGTCCAAGAAAATCAAAGGGTAAAAGCAGTGAATTATTTCCTTTCATTTCTGGAGTTACTATTGTGAAATTATCTGTTTTGCATTCCTCTCAGTTCTGGAGACTCAAATTTTAGGGCGAAGACACTCAGTTACACATCCTATAAGTAATCTACCTTTTAAACTTTAGTATCAAAAGTTTCTGAATTGGGCAGGAAACTCCTAATTCACTTATTTAAAGAACAGACTATTCCATCTGACCAGACTTCATTCAGTTGTTACCTTCTAACTAGTATCTTCAACTTCATAACAGATATCAAACAAACACAAGTATGGCCTGCAGACAGTATGCAGGGAAGGACTTGGAAGAATACATAGCTAAAATGTGATAGTGTGATTGATTGATAGGAAAGTATCTAATATCTCTCTTCCTTTCTAGTTGGCAGTTTATGCCCACATCTGCATTCCTGGCAATGGAATGTTAAGAGATTTCTATTCATAAGAAAGGACAATATATATGATGCCTATTGCTACCTAAATCCTCCAAAGGGTGGTGGTGGTAGCTTGGTTTACATATATGAACTGCGTATCAGGGAGCTAGCTTTAAGACCATTTGGGATACCTCACTAACTTTTGTTTTCTAAGCACTCTTCTCAGCTCCTTCATTTCTAAAGAATCAGCTAAGCCTTGTCATTTCAGTTAGATGAAATGGCAAAGTAAGTGGAAACTACCTAAGAAATAGCACCTGTTTTGTGAATGTAAACTTGTTTCTTGGCTCTTAGTATCTGAACATGTTGATTGTGTTCACAGTTCATGTATTGTACTTCCTCCTAACTGCATTACCAGAACAATTGAATTAACCATGCTGTCTGAAAGAAAAATAGAATACTTCTTTTCTCTGGTGTCTAATTCTCTCAATTTATCTCCCTTAATTATTTTTTTTTTATTTTAGACATATAACTCTTTTTGACATCATAAAAACCATTTGGGAAGTATTTTGCTCTGGAGATGTTGTAAAAAACAAAATTGTATCCTAATTTACAATGGAAATGCACCCTTACACTTTTTTGTGTGTGGAAAGTACAACATATTCTGATTCCTCCCTTCTGAGACAGAATATTAAAAAAAGAAAAAGCTTTCCCCCCACGATGAACAGCAGCAAGTAACAAAACACAATGGGGTATGGGGATAATACTTTATATCTACTCCTTAGAGAGCCCTAAAAATACCTGATCTTTGGTCTTGGGTCTCATGAAAAGGTTTAGGATTGGGGATAGTAGGCTATTTAATGAGGTATGTAGATCCTGTTCATCAGTTAAAATCCTCTCTCTTTGAAAAAAGAAAGTGGGAACAGATGTCTCTCTATGTGAAGGAAATCCTGAGGGAATCAAGTCATGGTCGGAGAGAAAAAAAGGGGAGCTGGGTAGGAAAACACACAGCTGTGCTAATGGATTTCATAAAGCAAATAGTCCCATTAAAGGAGAGAAACAAAAGCTAGGTATGACTGAGCCTGGGAGAGCTTAGTTAATCTTGACGCAAGAGCTAAGCACACTCCTGTATAGACAAGGTTGTTGTTGTTATTTTTTTCCTGAAAGGAATTATCTCTTTGAAATTGACTACAAAAGCACCTATTCCAGCTGTGTTCAGTTATTTATTTATTAGATATTTAATTACTGTGAGATAATCCCTTCCAGAGAAGGGAAAGACTGATAATTATTTTATGGCAAAGGTCATCTTATTATGCCTTCTTGAAATGTACTTAAAGAATAGTCTGTCACACCTCTAATTTGTCCTTGATTTTCTATTATGGGAGTAACATATCACTAACAATATTAAATATTTATATAACACTTATTATTTGTGACTATGCTAAGTTCTTTTTAATTGTCATCTCCTTTGAACCTTCTAACAAGACCTAGGAGTAGGTACAATTATTAGCCCCATTTTAAAGATGAAGAAAATGAAGCAAAAAATGTTTAGTGATTTTCTCTGCTTCACAGAACCAGTAAGTGTTGGAAGCTGCATTCCAACGCAGGTCTTCCTGACTTCAGGCCTTGGTCACTATTCACTGTCCCATGGAGCTGTTCACAAAAGATGTTGGGCATTTAAAGTATGTGAGCTCCTGAAGAATAAAACTAGGCTGAAATAATAGACTTAACTGTTCTACATTATTAATTGATTAGCAATAGGAGGTGGTTTTTCCTTATAAGTTCCCTATGCTTTCCCTCCTCTTCCATTCATTGAACTTTTTAACCAAGTATGGTTCAGGTGTCTACTATATGCATAGTTTTAGATAAGTCTCACTTCTTGTTCTTAGCTAGCTAAACACTTTGCAAGGATAAGGCAGAAGAATAGAAAAAGAGATGATGAGAATACATGAAAATACAGAAGTGCACTAAAAGATTTAAAAAATACTAAAAAGTATAAAGAGAAAGGTGGGTGAACTTTCTGTTTTGTTTAGTGTTTTCTTTTGGTAAGTATTTTGGGAGATCTAGGAGATTTTCAATTGGGATATCTGAGGTGGTGAAAGATAAGGAATTACTATTTGAATAACAGAACTGCACATAATGCAGCTTTGGCTGTGTTCAACTCTTTTTCCCATCTAATTCTATCTGATTCAAGAAATAATTTGAATGGCACTAGGGATATAACTGGAGGGTACAAACCAGGGATTTCATTTCTCAACATGTTTTGGAAAACTTCATTCATTAATATAAATTATCTATGGATTTGCATTTCCCAGAAAAATCATCCATGTGCCTACAATGTGGCAAAGTCACCCAACTTTTACTCTGAGTTGATAGAGACACTTCCAACAATGATAAGTACTTATTTGTTTGTTTGTTTTTTAATTATTTTTAAGGATGGATGTCTCACTCTGGGGAAGATGGGAAAGGGATAGCAAAACACAGGGTTCCAATAGTCAGGAGGCTCAGATACAGCCAGGAGCTAGAGAAGAGGATGAAGAATGAGATAGGGAAGGAAAACGCAGAGATATTTAGGCTATGCTTAGGTTATATTTGATGTCTGAAGAAGGCAGGCTAACATAGTATGTGTGTGGAGATTGGTGAGATATCCTATAGCTCTAGTTCCCCAGAAAATTTAAGCTCAGTATTTGCTGAACTGAGAGTAAATGACTAAGTTTGCCCATGTGATGTTCTATCTTGAATTAAACCAAATTGCTTTCTTCTGGTTCGTTAGTGTTGTTAGAGAATGGACTAGGAATTTAACTCAGAGTCTCCTTTAAAGGTAATCAAAATTGGGTCATCTGGATATGAGTACTGATAGTGCTTTTTACCTAGTTCACTTCCATGTTTTTGCCTCACTATTCTGTTTAATTAATCACTTTAACTTCATGTGGATTTTGACTTGCTATGGCAGAGATTTATAGGATGTGATCTGGAAGCTGTGTATATGAACAGACAAATGGACCTAAAAAGACAAGAAAATCAGACAGAGTTTGAGATGGAGAGACAAAACGAGAGATAAGCTTAGCTCTTACTTTTTTGTGGGGGAGGGGAGGGGAAGGCCAGGTAATTGGGGTTAAGTGACTTGCTCAAGGCCACACAAATAGAAAATATCAAGTGTGTGAAGCTGGATTTGAACTGAGGTCCTCCTGACTCCAGGGCTGGGGATCAGAGCTCCCACATTATCCAATAGGCAATCTAGAACCACTAAAGTTGTTTGAATAAAAAAGTATTATGGTCATAGTGATACTCTAAGGAATTACCTGTACAATGGTATAAAAGTGTGGGAGGAAGAATATACTAAAGAAACGGAGACCAGATAGAGTACTGCTGCTGTACCTTGGGCAAAAAGTGGTGACTGAGATCTACATTGTGATTTAAGGTTTAATAATATTTTAGGCACTTTAGCTCATTTAATTCTCATAACAACCCTCTAAAGTACATAGTTTTGTATCTGTTTTAAAGATAAGGAAAGTGAGGCTCAGGGAATTCAAGTGATCAGCTTATATAGTTTTAAGAATAGCAGTATTACTTAGTCCTGCTTCCAGCCCAGATCCTTCCTCCTTAGCACCCTTCCACAAACATCCAGGGAGATCACTGATAGAATAAGTCAGGGGTGGGGAACCTGCTTCCTAGAGGGCACATTTGGCCCTTTAGTTCCTCAAGTACTGGCCTTTGACTGAATCCAAACATCACAGAACAAATCCTCTTAATAAAGGGATTTGTTTTGTAAAACTTGGACTCCATCAAAAAGCCTCACCCAAGGACCTAGAAGGCTACATGTGGCCTCAAGGATGCAGGTTCCCCACCCCTGGAATAAATCATTCTAGCAAAGAGGCTAATTTTTTTCCTCATCACTACCTGTAAACAACTTCTGATTGTCACCAATGGGACACTTAAGCATAAGAGTCCTGGGAGTGGCAGCACCCCCCAGAACACCTGTCCTATTTCTATCCCAATACTCATAGCCATCATTCAAGAAGGCAGCTTCTATGAAGACATCAGCTATCCAGGTATACCATCTGCCATTCACAGAGCAGGCAAGCCAGACAATAAAGCAACAGGGCACTCTGAAGGGAAAATAGGAGGCAGCATTCAGCAGGATAGTCAAACTACTACCTGGACCACCTTTTCCTCTCAGACTTTGGTGGAGGCATGCTAGGATCCTGAATCCAAGAACCTAGGGATTAGTAAGGTATTTCAAAACCTGGGTCTATAGCCATCGTGTTGGGAAGTAACCCCTAAAAAATATGATCTAGAACTACTCCCACAGATACTAAGGATACATTTATTGAAGACTCAGAGGGGATGGAGCCAAGATGGCAGAGGAAAACTGGGATTTGTTTGTGATCTCCCCAAAACCCCTCCAAATACTTGTAAAAATGACTAAAAAAATTCTAGAGCAACATAACCCAAAAAAATGACAGTGAAACAAATATGCAGTCCAAGACAACCTGGAAAGTCAACAGGAAAGGTCCTGTGTACCAATCAGAGAGAAGAGTACAGTTCAACATTGTGCCACACAGGCTCAGACAGACTGAAGCAAGCCTCAGGGGATGAAATCACTGGCTTCTGGGTGCATTTCCAGACTTTTCAACCCACAGATGCCAAAGACAACTTAGAAGGTCAGTAGGAAAAGTCTGTGGTGCCTGAGTGAGAGTGCAGCAGCAGCAGCAGTGGTGGCTACTGTTTCCAGAGCTCCTGGCTGACAGACTGTGTGGGGATCCAATAGCTGAGCAACAGGGCATTGCAGGGATCTCTGTGATGGAACTGAGGCAAGATTCTCTTGCTTTGCCCTGCTTGGATCTGGACTGCAGTCCTAGGTGGCAGTCCTGGGGTGAGGAGGAGTGCTGGCATGGCAGAACTTGTAGAGGCAGGGTAGAGGGAATCCTCCTCACAATTTCAAGGCAGAAGAGAGTGCTTGTGTTCATTCACAGACCAGGGCATAGGCCAGAAGAGGAGTAAATACTTCTCCTTTGATCATACTACCTTGAAAGAGCTGAAAATTACAGGCCTTTAGAAGTAACTCTGAAAACAGCTGCAAAAACCCCTGAAGCTTGGGACAGTTTGCCCTTCACCCTGGAAGCAGAGTCCTACCTTAACAAAGAGCTAAAAAGTCAAGTAACTGGCTAGGAATATGAGCAAACAGTGGGGAAGAAAAAAACCAGACTTTTAAAGTCCCAGAAAAGAAAGTTCTAATCACCAAAGTCCTTGGTACTGTTAAAAGGTTTAATATTAGAAACTGATTTAACATTGACTATCCTGGTATTGCCTAAAGGCCAAATGTTTTAGATTTTGTCTCTCCCTCAGTGTTTTCTGGTGCCTTTAAGCAGAATTTGGGTCTGTGTCTACAATCTTTGCCATTTGTTGCATCACCAGGGGTATTCATTAACTGAAGGGCGTGAGTAGCCTATACCCAATTCTATTAACCCCTACCAGAGTAGCTTTTACAAAGAATAGTAGAAACATGGAAACTTTCATAAATGTTTTATTACCCATTAGAATGTGAGCTCCTCCAAAACAGGGGCTGTCTTGCTTTTCCCCATTATTTTCTATTGAGTTTTGAATATAGTAAATACGATAAATGCTTCATTCCTTCATTCAAAACCAACCCAAAACAAGAAATGACAGCATTTGCAATGTTCCGTACTCAAAGATCTCCATTTTCTCAGCAACAACAACAATATAGAAGGAGGTATTTCTCATGTAAAAGATCAAGTTTAGTATCTATAATTACAATATTCAGTTTTACTTCATTGTTCTTCCTGATATATTTGTGTAATCATCAGGCATCTTTTTCCCCAATTTAATCCTTTATTCTGAATCACTGCAACCTTTTTGTTTTACTTTAAAAAAAAAAAACAAAACTTTTATTTATTTTTTTTCTGAAAAGTCAGGCTTTTTCTCTGATACTGTATTCCCCAAAATAAGAGAATTGGACTACTTCTAATGTCCCTTCTAGCTTGATTGTTTACTGATTCCACGGATCTAAGTTAAGTAAAAAGAATCTAAGGAAATTTTCAAAACAAAGTATCTAATATTCCAAAAACTTCAACCTTTAAAGTCCAGATCATACTATAAACAGTAGAAGTCTATCTCCTTTCCAAACTACTGTGTTATCTATATATCCTTAGAAGGAGGCCGGATATCTCCATAGACTTCCCCAATTCATTTTTTAAGTGAATATTGTTATTTGAGCTACAAGCATCTGCAAAACTTGATTCAGTACTGTTTTAAAACAGCATGTACTTTATACTTATGCTAATTTTGAACCAAATGCCTGAAGCCAAACATAAAACTGGCAAACAGCATTATAAAGTAGAAGGTGCTGGGGATTAGTAGAAGCATAAATATATTATAGCTGTCTGTTCCGGATCTGTTTGACATAACTGGAAGAAAAAAAAAAAAGATCTGCTCAGAAGTAAGGCAGTGTGGATGACTGTTGCTTCAATTTAAATCAGGAAATATTTCATTAAGTTCAAGGCACTTTCCTAAGCCAGGGAAGACAGTGAGATTTCTAAAATGAAGAAGAAGAAGGAGAAGGAGAAGGAGGAGGAGGAGGAGAAGAAGAAGAAGAAGAAGAAGAAGAAGAAGAAGAAGAAGAAGAAGAAGAAGAAGACAACGAAGATGAAGAAGAGGAAGAAGAATCCCTCCCTTCAAGGAGCTTACATTTTACAATAATAGTATTTGTATAGCTCTTTAATATTTGCAAAGTACCTTACAAATATTATCTCATTGGAATTTTACAGCATTATTATTTTCCTCATTTTATTGATGAAATAACTGAGACTCAGACACATTAAGTTACTTGCCCAGGAACATACAACTAGTTAATTTTCTAAAGCCAGAATTGAATCCAGGTCTTCCTAAATCTAGGATCTTCACTGTGACATCTAATTGCCATAGTGAGTGAATGGAGGTAAACCATACCTACATCTATGTGTGTGTGTGTGTGTGTGTGTGTGTGTGTGTGTGTGTGTGTGTACGCAAATAATGGGAGGTAATATGGTGCATTGTACCTAAAAGCTAAGTTTGGAGTCAGCAGAGTTAAGTTTGCATCTTGCGTGCTACTTGTAGCTTGTGAGACTTTGGTCAAGTTGCTTCTCTCAGGGAAAGAGTTTCCTCATCTATAAAATCAGAGTATTGGATTAGGTGACCTCTGAGAAGGTCACCTTCTAGAAGTTTGTACCAGAGATCAGGTTTAAAAGGAATTTCAGCCCTGAGGCTGAAATTTCAGTAAATTGTGATTGGTGATTGGTGACTGCCCCTTAAGACTATTTCTAAAAAAGGATAAGGTTGTGGTTTATGGTTTCCCTCCTCTCTTAAAAATAATAATAATAGGGGACAGTGAGGTGGCACAATGAATAGAGCACAAGCTCCAGAGTCAGGAGGACCTGAGTTTGGATTGGGCCTTAGACAGTTAACACACACACACACACACACACACACACACACACACAAAACTTAGCCATGTGACCTTGGGCAAGTCATTTAACCCCAATTGCCCTCCAAAAAGCAAAAAAAAAAAAAAAAGGACATATATGGTTTTTAAGTTTTGATGCCTTTTTTTTTATATTACAAGCATGAAAACACATTACCTTCATGACATTAGAAGTCTCTTGTAACAAAATAAAACTTATCAAGTAAAATTAACAATATAATGACTTTATTGAAAGTGTTTGCAACAATTCATCCCTATAGAACCCCAACATCTATTTAAAAATAATTAACTATAAATGATTTTTTCTTCTTTCTAATCCCCACCATTAAAAAAGAGAGAAAAGAAAAAAAAATCCCCACAACACATATGCAGTCAAGCAAACACAAATCCACTTTTTGGCTCTTTCTCTTTCTTTCTGTATCTATCTCTCTGTCTCTGTTTCTCTTTATCTATCTGTGTGTATGTTTCTCTATATGTTTATATATAGATTATATGCTATAGACATCTATATGTTTTCATATAAAGACATATACACACATATGTCTATGTGTGTATATATACATATATTACATATATATATAATCATTATTAATCTATTTATGTGTATTTGTGATATCTCATCCTGTACCCTAAGTCAATCAATCACCTCTCTTTCAGGGGATGGATAGCATATTTCATCATCTGGAATCATAGATAGTCATTTTATTGATCTCAGTTCTTACAGCCTTTGAAGTTGCTCATCTTCATAGTATTGCTATTATACAAATTATTCTGCTTCTTTCATTTCATTCTTTATTAGTGCTTAAACATCTTTAAAATTGTTCATATTTACAATATTAGTGTTACGGCAGGAATTGTTCTTCTGGTTTGCTTACTTAAGTCTGATCAATGCACATCGTCTTTCCATGTGTCTTTGGCATCATCTATTTGCCTTTTAGTAGAATAATATTCCATCACATTCACATACTAAAATTTATTTCATCATTCACATTTGGTTGACATCCCTTCTGTTACCAGTTTTTAGTTAACACAAAATGAGCTACAACAAATAAATAAATAAATATATATATATACATATATATATATGTATATATATATATATATATATATATATATTTATGTAGGACCATTCTCTATTTCTTTGATCTTTTTTTGGTCTAGGTCAAGTGGTGGTATACCTCCATTAGAGGGCAAATTAACTTTCAGTGTATTAATTCTCAGTTACTCTCCAGAATGGTGGTACCCATTCACAGGTCCACCAACAGAGTATTAGTGTAGTCTCTCAAAATTCATCATTTTTTTTTCCTTGGCATTGTCTTTTTTTTTTTTTTTGCAGATCTGTTGTGTATGTGGTAGAATGTTCCCAGTTCATATGTTTAGACCACATATTATTAGAGAATGGCCCTTATATTACACATTTGATTAAATTCTAGAAATGAGACCTTGATCAGAGAAACTTGATGCAAAGTTTTCGCACCTAGTTAATTATTTCTTCTTTTTATCTTAGCTTTACTGGATTTATTCAAGGGGAAAAAAATCCCTGTAATTTCGTATAATCAAAGTTATCCTTTTCATTTTTTTTGGCTCCCTCTATCCCTTATTTGGTTATGAAACTTTTTTAATAGATCTGAGTGTTTTTTTTCCCTCTTCATCTACCTCTAATTTCATGATGTAACCTCTTTAAAGTATAGTTTATGTATTTATTTGGTCCTTATCTTGGCATAAGGTATGAGGTATAGATCTAAATTAGTACAATTTTCACAAGTTTTATTTTCTTTAAAATCATGAATCTTTATTCCAGTATCTGTGGTGCTTGTGTTGATCAGTATTAAATTTTAGAGTATTCAATACATTTACCTCTATATATTGAATACCCATATCCACTGGTAAGCCTCTATTTTTTTTAAGCTGATACCACGTTGTTTTGAGAATTACTGCTTTGTAGTATACTTTGAAATCTGGTACTGCTAAAGCCTCTTTGTTTCCACATTTCATTATTTCCCTTGCGATTCTTGACATTTTTTGCCTCCATATGAATTTTGTTATTAAACTCGTACTCTCCTAAGAGATCTACAACTTCCTCTCAATAGCCTTGCTGCTGTAATTCCCCTTCTCTCAGATCTGGAATCACAAACAATGATCAAATTCACTTTGCCATTCTTCTACTCACCATTCCTGTAGGTCTCTGGACCAAAATGTGTCTTCTGGTTTCCACTCCTTTATATGTTCTATTTCTTCCATTAAAATGTAAGCACATTGAGGTCTGGTCTTTCTTTTAGTATCTATAACCCCACCGCATAGTAAGTACTTAATAAATGCATTTTAATTTATTCATATACAATTAATTGTTTAGATTTTCTCAACAATGATGGGCACTTCTTGAATTCATAATTCAAAATCTCCTCATTGATGGGACTGCTTGAGAAGTGTGTGACCCTTGCCTGCATTAGGTTCATTCATTATTTCACAGTCTCGTAGCTTCATGGATGGAAGGGAACCAGACCTGTGATTTCATTGATGGAAGAAATTCACTCTACTAATATAAATGGTTCTTTTTCTGCAAGCTATATTCTCAAAGGGTTTACTTAGGCATGGAGAGATTAAATGACTTACCCAACGTCATACAGCTAGTTTATGTCAAAGACCAGACTTGAACCCAGTTTATGCTGACTTCCCGAAGGTCACAGTTTTGTGACTAGCAAGATATAATTCAACTGGACTTTGAGTTCAGGTCTTCTGATCCAGATCCAATACATTTTCTTTGGACTGAATATGGATTTTTTTTTTTACTTTACTGAGAAAAATCAAGAAGAATTAAAGTGAATTAAAAAGTCACTTGTCCTTATTTTTAAAATTCTTACAGTGCAGTGATTTAGTTGGGGCTTTTGTGTAGCCCAAGGCTATAAGAGAATTGGGTGAGAAGAGTGAATTTGCTGTACATTTTAATTGTTCTTCTGCCAACCACAGCGTGAACAGGAACTATAAAAATTTATCATCTGCTAAGTTTGCTTCTCTTGCACTGAAATGGAAACCCAGCTTCACAAGGCATTGTATTATCTGGCTGCAGAAAGCCAAGAAAGAGCTTCTCTAACGCTTTGCATATGAATCCTGAGCTGGCTAAGCCTGGGAGTCCATCTCATTACCTCCCCAGCTTGCCAAAATCTGGCCTCCAGCGGATGCTGGATAGAAAGCATGCAGGCTATAAACACATGTGATGTCTCTTTCTGTGACATGGCTCAAGAAATTCCTTCTATAGGGGCAGGGTCTCAAAGTCAATTAGACTGGCCCTAAGATAAATCAGGTTATGTATAGATATGTCCAAATTTTCAACAATACAAAAGGGATTAATTACAATATGCCACCTTGTGTTGTTTATGCAATCACAGTAATGAATGTTCATAGATCCGTCCAAAGTGGCGAGCTAGCTTGCCAGGGTTAGGGAGATGTACGGTGAGCTTGAACATAGCAAAACAAATTCAGTCTTAAGGAGTTTCAAAGAATGGCTTCTTCAGGGCTGTACTGTAATCCTGGTGAGCACTAGGATTTGAGGAGTGGCGATGTTACTTCTCCAGAACATGTAAAATGAAATATAAAACTTTAAGCGTGATGTTTTGAGTAGTAAAAACAATAGCCTGGCACAGAATTGCACAAGAGATATGACTCTGGGGAGTCCTTAATCATACTAAACCAGGAGTTTTAACTTTTTAAAATAAAATATCGTGGACCCCTTTGACAATTTAGTGAAATCTATAGACCTTAGAAACATGGTTCTATATAACTGAAGATAATGTGATTTTTTTCCCCTCAAAAAAAGTTAATAGATTCCCTATAATCTGCATAGGAAATGATTCAAGATTCGTGAACATTTGGGAGAAGACAGAAGCTCCCAAACTGATATTATTTTTTGGTCATGGCTGTCTAGTCTATTTAGACACTCTAGCCAATCACAGATCTTGGAAGCAGATTTAGCTGATTAAAAAAGAAGAATCCTGCTGCCACCAGTGCTACTTTGCTTCCCCTGTAACCTTTACGGTTGTTCCTCCTCATCTCGTCACATAACTTACTCATGTGCATTTCCTCCCTTGATCTTCCTGAACCAACCAGAAGGAGAAAGAGATGCTACAATAGCATCATCCAGTGATATAGCTGACTGTGAAGCAGCCATCCATATATTTTTACAGTATAGTTCAAAAATATTAAAACCAATGAATTTCCCTCCCACTTTAAATTTATTTACAAATCTTCTACTAACACTATAGTTTCAGTATTTAGAAGTTGAAAAGATTAGTGAAGTCATATAGTCTAACCCTCTTAAAATAACAGATAAGGAATCTGAGATCCACAGGAGCCAAATAATTTGCTCAAGGTAGCAAGCTGTCAAGTAGTAGGATAAGGATGCTAATAGTAATTTTCAATGTCAGTGACTTCTCATTCTCACCAAATATTACCACAGGTTTTCTGTGTAGTAAGGAGTGAACTGGAGGAGTAACTGAAGGGATTATGCCTTGGGTTACCCTTGCCATTTCCTGGGAAATATGCACTCACCTCCAAAAAAAAAAAAATAAATCCCAAACGTGTTGCTTTGGCATACACAAAGCAATCTGGGTTACTTGTTGGTTTCCTTTTCCCCTGTCCCCTCCATGACAGAGAAGGATGCTACTTCAATTTAAAAGAAAAGATTGACAATTTCAGACATAGTTTCATCTATCCTTCATGTAACTAAGAAACTTCTAGTAAAGGATTAGTAAAGTCTATCTTTTCTTGACCCAGGGCTAATAATAACTGTTTCTACTTAGTAGCTGGAGTAGAGGGACTCAACTAGGTCAACTTGTGCCCAGGCCACTGCTTGATTTTCTACTGTGCTTCCTTTTTCAAATAGGTGAAGGAACACTATTTTCAAGTTGGATATATTCAGAGTTGAGGGGTAGGTTGTGAGTTCAAGGCTAATGATCTTTCTAGCACCACCAGAGGATGGATCCAAGTGCTGCTTTGGATTGTCAAAAGACTTGAACTGAAGGAGTACTTATTCTGTAGCCCTGAAAACTGCTACATATTCTGGCATATATGAAACTTTTCCAGGAGACAGTAATAATAGTTGTTTTGCTGATTGCTCAAGTCTTGTCAATGCACTCTATGACTTTTTACGTATTTAACGTGTGTGTGTGTGTTTGTGTGTGTGTGTGTAGGAAATAAATACTTTCCTATACCAGGTTAATATTGTACATTGAGTAATTTTATCCTTCCTTTTTGGGGAAACTCTAGGCATTAACCAACACTTAAGCTATAGGTCATCTCTCTTCATTCTCCAGGAGGTAATGGTAAAGACCAGAATTTGAGGAATCTGACAGTACCAAACCCAGTATCAGTTATATATAAAGTATGATTCCAGAGTTGAAAAGAACTTTTAGGAGGGAGTGGGTGTGTGTAGGGTATGGGGACCCCAAAAATCCCCTACCCAGAAAAATTAAAAGTCAGAGGTTTCCTGAGGAAGGAATAGAAAGTTTATTCAGTTCTTGCGAGAAGAGGGTGTCCCTTCCAGCAGTATGAACCAGCAGAATGAAGTGTGTTACAAAAGACAATAAGAATTTATATCCTGATACAGTCAAGCTCCCTCCTCCCCCCCATCCCTTCTCCCATTGGCTGGGAGGTGGGCTCTCAGTCTTGACCTGAAATCTAAACCAGTGTCAGATGACAAAGAAGCCCACCACTATCTCTGTTGCCTGAGAGTCAGGACAGGGAGCCAAGGTATTGTTCATGTCTTTATTTGGTAGATGCTAAAGCAAGGGAGGGAAAAAAGTCACAAGCAAGGGTGGAGGTTGAAAACTTCTAAAAGGACCTAATGCTGATAAGGGTGTGGTGTACAAGGGTGGAGGTCAAAAACTCCTGAAGGGGTCTAATGTTGATAAAACAAGTGTGGAGGTCAAAAGACCCTTGAAGGGGCTCCAAAGCTGATATGGCAGTGGTAAAGGAGGGAGAAGGGTGGAACTGAAATTCCGGATTGCTCCCACAAAACTTATGGGCTGAGAAGTTTCACTTTTCCCATTCAGGTACAAAGCCCTAGTGCCTTGGTTCTAACCATGGCTCTTAATGTTAGCTCTATGTATAGATTTCAGAAAATATGTTGAAACAAATGTGATCAGGATGGTTATTTATAAAAATGTAGAGTCTATAACCTTGTTTAAAACATGGTCCTTCTTAGCAGCTAACTCGTTGTGAGTCATTTCAGCCATATCTTAGAATATACATATAAATCTCTCTATAACTGTAGTTTTATATTAGCTTTATAAATAAATTCATCTGCTTGTTAAAAAATACTTCCTTCTCAAAAAGTAATTGTGAAAGGTAGGGCTACTGTGTAATTGGAGGGACTAGGAAGACTGGGCACAGAGGTGTGTCATTAAAATGTAAATGTGAAGGGTTTTTAAATGTTTAATGGAAGTCAAAAGAGGTTGCCTTTAACATGCAAATGTGTATTGTGAATCCTTGAATGCTGATATTGTAAAAGGAGATTATATTCACTTTTGAAGGACTGAAGAGGACTTTCAAACTCTGCCAGGTGGGTGGGCTGCCCATTATTCCTGTCTTGAGTTGTGAAATACTGAAAAATACTTAAGGAGGCAGTATTGCTTCTCAAGGTAGATTGAGAAACTAAGGTTGGCTTTTTCAGGATAGGAAAAGATAAGAAGGAAGAATTTTAGGTTGTGGGTTAAAATGGAGATATAGAAGGGGAAGCAGGGTTGAAATTAGTTCCTATGGTAGGAACCAGTTATTCACCAGTCCAGCTGGTGAGCAGTGGCTATAAATTCTGCCAGTTTGACTTGAAGCCAAAGGCATCTGTGACATTCCTTTTACTTAAAAAGAATTGAAGTTTCAGACAAAGGCCTTAATGTATGGGTGGCAAGGGAAGGAAGATGTTAATTTCTACCTGGCACTTTGCCTTTATATAATAATAGTTCTCCCTGTTTGGCAATGCATCCTTAGTGCTCATAACAATGGTTAAATTAACCATATGTATGGTACAATTAAAAAAAAAAAAGACTATACCAGGAACTAGACATATTTGAAATAAAGAAATACTGTTTAGGAAGAGCAATGAAAATGAAATAAATTGTAATTCTAAATATATGTTGTAATGCTGCCATATAGAGAAAGTGTGTGTTTGTGTGGGGGGAGAAGGGAGGTATCAAAGTAAAAAAGTGAACTTGGCCATTTAAACTTAAAAATTCTATATCTATATAATTGCTTTGTTTATCCTAGTCCTAACTACAAAGTTTTCAGATCATTTTGGGGGCTTTGGTTTTTCTTATCTGTTCCTAATTTTCCCAGCTGATGAGTAATTGAGGAGCAAGTCCTTGAAATAGTGATGCCTTAAATGACTTTTCTTTCTTGACTAACTGACTCAGTCATTTGAACCTCTTACTTTTATTGAATGCTTCCTGTTTCCAGAACTCTTTACTTGAAGGCAAAGAAAGGAGGAGGGATGATGTGGCGAGAAACATCAAACACGACAGTTTGCTACCTTCATGGCGTTCTTAATGTTGTATAACTTAGTGGGGAAAGAGCAGAGTAATGACTTCAGTAGCCCTCCCACCTTCCTAAAATGAAGAAACCATCTAAAAGGCTTAAATCCCTGAGGCTCTTGCATCATAGTCAAGGCTGGTCTAACAGTCCCAAAGTCACCTTTTCCCATTGATGGGAAGTTTAAACACCCACCAGTTGCTACTTCCCTGGCCATGCCATTCCTTACCATCATGTATAAGCAGCAATCCCTAGGTTAAGGCTCCCTATACTTCCCCCTCCCCTTCCCACCAGTGCCTTGTCCTGCTTGAACCAGAGAACAATCCTATAAAATCTCACGTGGACTTAAATAGTTTAGGTGCCCCTCACCTCCTCTTTCCACCTTATGGAGAACTCACAATGGGCAAGCATTCACATTGTGTTCAGAAAAAGCATTAGAAGGATACTCTCAAGGTCTTCCTTGAGAACTTTGGAATTGATTGTGTGACATGGGAAACACTGGCACAGGACTGCTCAGCATGGCATACCCACATCAGAGAAGGTGCTGTGCTCTGTGAGCAAAGCAGAATTGAAACAGCTCAAAGGAAATGAAGGATGCACAAATTTAGAGAATTCATCCCAAATGTTCACATGGACTATTTGTTCCTGACCTGTGGTAGAGCATTCCAAGCTCTCTTATTGCCTTTATCAGTCACAGTTGGACACACTGAAACTTGACTCTAGCATGGTGGTCATTTTGTTCCTCTTTGAGAATGAAAGACAACAACACACCAATTGCATATACCTGGTGTTCATCGTTCCCTAATGCCTCCTTTTTGTTTTATTTCCATTCAATAAATCTGGCTTACATTATTTTCTCTTTGCTGAAATTATTTCTCTCCCTTCTTTCCTTCCTTTATTTTTTCCTTCCTTCCTTCTTTCCTTCCTTCCTTCCTTCCTTCCTTCCTTCCTTCCTTCCTTCCTTCCTTTTTCTTTCTTTCTTTCCTTTAGTCTTTTGTTATATTCTGTGTTGTGGTATTATATCCTTCCTTATACTGAAATTTAGGATCATAAACTTCACTGAAACTATATGAAGACAAGTGATGAACTTGTACTTAGAAATTGTGCATCCCAAGACTACTTTATTACACTAGGTCACTCTTACTGCAGCTGAGTAGTCCACTAGATAGAGTGCTGGGCCTTGAGTTGGGAAGACCTGAATTCAAATCCAGCTTCAGTCACTTACTAGCTATGTGACACTGGGTAAATCATTTAACCTCTTAGTACCTCAGTTTCCCCAATTATAAACAGGGAAAAATAATAGGACCTAATTCCCAGTGTTATTGTGAGAATCAAATGTGATATTATTTGTACGAAGTATTTAGCAGTTGTCTGACACTTCATAGTTATTTGATAAATAATTCTTATTTTCCCTGTCTTTTGGGAATCTGACAATTTGTTTAATCTTTCTGAGTCTCAATTTTCTCATCTGGAAAATCGAGGTGACAAACCTTATATTAGTTACCTCAGAGGGTAGTGTAATGGTAAGGGAATTTGAAGATCTTTCCTACCCATTAATGGGTCTTAAGTGGAACCCAACAAGAAGGACTTGATTGAGAGGAGGCTTGTTTTTTTTTTTTCAGGAAGGCCCACACCTTTTATTACTTTTTATTTAGGCAGTGGGTCATGAAAGTTGTGATGTCCTCTCACTATGAAGAAGGGTATATATATTCTGAGGTGGGGTTTAGATTTGGGGCTCACTTATGGGAGGAGTTGTATGATTTGGCTAAAAAAGACTCTGGGTAGCTGTTGAGCCCCCAAGCTTTGAAAACCCAGATGTTGGTGCTTCTCTCTTTGGTAACTAACTATGTATGTAATGTTCAGGCAGCTAAAAGCCCTGTCTGTTGGTCTGTTGAATCGTGTTATTTTCTCTGTATTTTTCTCTTCTTGTGATTTCTGTTTGTGTTTTCTGAAGTTGAAGGTGCTGACTATTTTCCCCCAAACTAAGTGAATAGATAGATAGATAAATAGTTAAATAGATAGATAGACATGTGTGTATATATAAATATACATGCATATGTACATATGTATATATACATATATGTGTGTATAAGTATATGTGTATATATTCATGTGTGTATATATACACGCATATGTGTGTGTGTGTGTGTGTTTAATTAAAGACTGTTGACCCCTTTAAAGTTGCTTTCCTTTAGTAAAGCAGATCAAAGAACCTGTGCTAGCAGCCATCCTGGTTATGCTAGGGTGCTTGCTGTTACAAGATGTCATGAGAAAAAATGTTTTATAAACCTTAAAGTAAATATATAAATGTGAATTTTTATTAACACCAACTTGTCTTTTTTCCTTTTGTCATTTTATCATGCTTTTGGGACCCCAACCCCTTACCAATCCTTTTTTTCTCTATTTTCCTTTCTCAATAACTGTGAGTTCCTTTCCATACTAAAGGTATGCAATGTCACTGCTTCTTCTCCCAACTCTTTGAAGTCTGTCACTCAGATGTTATTCCTCCAGCAGAACAGAACATGATTCAACATCTTGTAAACATTGTGGAGCCAAAGTCAGATACAGAGTAAACAGAATTAAGTCTAACCCAACATGTGTTAAACAACTGTAACCTAGATTTCTTTGTAGGATTGATCTAGGGTTCAGATATAAGATAATTTTGCTTCCCCAAAGATCAGAAAAGCTAAGTAAAAGCATAAGGGGGACTAGGAATTGGGGGTGGGGGAGGGAGAGAGTAATATGAAAGAAGCAGGGGCCAATAAGAATGGCTAGTAACTGGAAGCTGTTTAGTCCTTAAAGGAAACCAAGATAACCAGACTCTGTAATTTGTAATCCCCACTTCCCTCACATTGTAATGCAATCTTGTGGTAGACTTAACCAACTGTATGGTAGGTTCTAATAGGAACAAGGTAAAGAAAATTAACTCCTGGCAAAGAAAGGAGCAGTAGAGAAAAGCTGTGATCCAGCAGTTAGTTCTAGGATGGGAAAGCTCTCTCCTCCCTTTTAGTAATTATAATAGCTAGCATTTATATGGTACCTGTGCTAAGCACTTAACAAATATTATATCATTTTATCTTCACAACCCTGAGAATAGGTTCTCTTGTTATTTTAATTTTACAGTCACAGAAATTAAGGCATGAAGAAGTGACAGTCACACAGCCAGTAAGTGACTGAGGCCACATTTGAACTCAGGTTTTATCCCTGATTCCAAGATCGGCACTCTATTCATTTGATCCACGTAGCTATTTCTTTGCATCTTTCTTCCTTCCTTCTTTCCTTCCTTCCTTCCTTCCTTCCTTCCTTCCTTCCTTCCTTCCTTCCTTTCTTTCTTTCTCTCTCTCTCTTTCTCTGTCTCTGTCTCTGTCTCTCTCTCTCTCTCTCTCTCTCTCTCTCTCTCTCTCTCTCTTTCATCCTTGAATAGTCACAGTCAAGAAGGACATAGAAGAAGATAGATAGATAGATAGATAGATAGCCAGGCTTAGCACTGTATCTTCTGAGCCACTTAGTTGTCCCTCTTGACTGTGATCACTCAGGGTAAAAAAAAAAAAAATAAAAGACAGCTAGGTACCTCAGTGGATAGTGTTGAGTCTGGAATCACAGAACATTATAAGCCATAGTGTGTGTGTGTGTGTGTGTGTGTGTGTGTGTGTGTGTGTGTGTGTGTACCCATGCATCCTTTCTATGACCCTAAACGTGAAGTTCAGGATTTATACAACTTGTGTTCAATATTGAAGGCTTCTCAGTATTATACTCTGATTGATACTTTTTGAGGGGGATATCAAAAGTTGGTTCATGCCTTTGTCTGGAACTGTTGTGGGCACTTTGTTATGCCAGTATGCTCTTATTTAAGAACAAAATAAACTTTTAACAAAAATGGTTTACTTTGCCCAAACACAGTAAGGATTATAAATTAAGGACACATACAGTGCACTTATCTTCAGCTTTGGTTGATGTGGCCTCTCGAACCTTCACATGAAAATAGGTCCAATCAGAAAGTCTATAGAATATCCTGACTTGATTGGGCTTTGGCACCCTTAGCTTTTGCTTGGATGGGTTTCCATTAGCCTTAGATTGGGGAGCAGTATTAAGAAATCTTGGACCAATGAGATAGTGTGTGTAAAGGAGGAAACTGCACCAGGGATGCCACTAAGAAAGGTGGGGCTGAAGGAAGTCACATGGAAATTATTTGAGGGGAAGAAGTGGTGCCAGGGCCATCAGAGGGAGAAAACACCTTTCTTATAACACCATCAAACAGGAAAAGTTCCTTAACTTGGAAGCATTGCTTTGAGATCTAAAAGCCCTAATTTCCTTTTTGATATTGAGACATAGAACCACCTATTACAAGCAAGTCCTAGAGATCTCTACATTCAATTTAGTCATAGTCTCTAAATCATGGACCAAATCATGCATTGTTCATCATTAAAGACTTCATCTACTGTATAAATACATCCTTGGCTTCTGTTTAGAGTCTTGAGAAAATGAGGGTAGAGAGAGTAGACCATAGACATTTTGGTTGACATTGGGTCTTATTTGCTTTAATATCTTCAATACTTTAACATGACTTAACACATTAAATTCTTGATAAATGTGAGTGAATGAGGTAAGAAGAGTTGATAGGACTTGTGGAAAGATAGTTCTTTGAAAGAGACTCTGTCTTTATGGAAGAAGTCATTCATATTGAACTCCATGTCAGAGGAATATCCTTCCCTTCACTTACATAAGTCACAATAGCAGCAACATGCTTGTGAGCACACATCAATGATTTTTAATAGTCAATTGTGAGGCACATAGTACAATGAAAAATGATTTAATAAAATGGTGGAATAAGAAAATTAGAAAAAAATGTTTCCTCCACAAACCTGGGCTATACTGTCCCACAAGTATACATGTATGTCATCAGTGGGAAGAATGGTTACACATCAGGAATGTGTGCAGAGGCACACAAGTTAGGAACTTTTCTGGCACAAGGGCTGAGATATGAATCAAGGGAACATATGTATCCAGGGCACCTGTGGATGAACAATTCTAATACAGTGGTACTGTAGATATCTCTAATGATGCCATCATATGATGGCTCTAAGATTGTTTCTCCCTGATCTTAGGTACATATACCCAGTCTCTGCTGAAAAGTTGCTCCATTAAACACTGCTTTGCTTCATTGCTTCTGCTGAGTACTAGCCACCTCACTTGATGCTCTTTTACTAGATGGTAATTTTCTGCATGCCTCTCTGCTGAACGCTATTCCACTAGAACCCCATCAAACACATGGCTAATGTAGTTTCTCTAGTTCTAACTGTTGGATTCAACTAAAGTCTTTTATATAATGCTGTCTCTTACTCAGGAAGAGTAAGGCCTTTGCCCTGGAGGTTGGAGTGGTAGAAGTTGAGTCCCTTTTTATTTATAGAGCATCCTGGTTGTTCCTTTTTGGTATCTGGGATAGAGTGCTTTTCATCTCCAACAGATGGTTACAAGGTTCCAAGTTTAGTCACTGTGAAGGCCTTCCTTCTAGGTGACTTAATCTTTTCTTTCCAATGAACTTCCTGGTAATTGACTTGGGTCTTCATGGAAAATTAGCTTATAGTGATCATTCTTTATGCTCTGATCCACACTCCAACACACCCAAATGTAATCTCCCTATCTAAATGCCGTGTATCCATCAACAAGACAGATTGTTCAATCAATAACCACCAAATATTGGAGCTTTCTCAGCTCCAACCCTTTCCTGTTTCTCATTTAGCTAAGCTGGTTGTGAGGGAGCCATGGAGACCAAGTGAAGAATGGCAGCTCAATTTGTTTTTCTGACCTGTTTAACTATATGCCTTGTTTTTCACATTCATATTTGGCCAGCCACATTCTAAAAGGGCTTTGAACTCAACTTTCTATCTATTAAATATATATATTTTTTGTGAAGAGTGCATCCTATATTTAGTTTAGAAGACACACATACACATATGTGTATGTGTGTGTGCGTGTGTGTAGTCAAAGTTGACTCTTATTTGGGTCGATGTAGGACTTAATGAAGCCTTGTTGATTGATGAATTGGTTGCTAAGGAGGAAGAAAGAGACAGGTCTGTTGGACAACAAGAACATACCAAAATATTATGCGAGATTTCTTACCAATAAGAGATCATAATTATTGCAAGTTACAGTCGCTAATACAATTTGGTGGTTAAATGCAAGGTTCAATCAGTTGGTAAAATGGAGCACATCTCCAGAATTTGAAGCCTGGAAATTTGAGTGGATTTAGCTATATTTGGGTGTCTCAGAATGGGAACAGCAACTGTTAGAAGTAAGTTGTGCCTACTCCATTTTCCCTTCTATCTTTAGACATCATTCTAAATGGAGAGCACTGATTAGTACCAATGTCTTTTAAATTTTGGCTTAGGTTTAACAGTACATATAATAGAAAGTAATAAAATGTCTTGCAGTAAAATGATTAATTTTTTTTTGTGGGGGTGATATCAGAAGAGGTCTGGGGCTATGATTTTTTCAGTATGGGTAACTGCTGGTCCACAAATGCAGAACAGGAACTTGTATGGGATCATAAATTCAAAGCTGGAAGAGTCCTTAAAGGCCATCATTTCCAACCCATGCATTTTATTGATGAGGAAACTGAGGCAACCAGAGTTTAAGTGACTTGTTCAAAGTCACAGATCTAGCAAGTATCTGATGTAGGTTTTGATCCCAGGTCTTCCTGTCTCTAAGTCCCAGTGCTTTATTCCATATATTATGTGAGTTTTTTTTTTCTTTTTTATCTTAAATTTCATTACTCAGCCAGTATGGGTCAGAGGCAGGACTTTAACTCATGGCTTTCACAGTTCTTTAGGCCTGCCCTCTATCCAGTAAGATAAAGACAAAGTAGGTCTGAAAAACTCTATCAATGAATTCAGAAGAAATGCATTAGAGAGAGAGAGAGAGATCTAATCTTAAGCAATGGATGCCAAGTATAGCTATAATCAGCCATTGCACAATTGATGGTACAGTGACATTTTGTCTACTTGTACACAGAGAAAGAGATGCTTAACTTCTCCAATGCTGAAACAAATTGTTCACTGTTGGGTATCAAACAGCTTGGCAACTAGCAAATATCCTGCAAGCATTTTCATTTCATCTGATGCCAAGGAACTGAGCTAAAAAAAAGTTTCAAAATGACTAAAATGAGTTTCATCCACAGCCATGAGTTTAAAGCAGCAGCTTCCATGCTTTTTTGGCATACATTTTGAAAGCTGATTCTTAGCTTGAATTTGCATGGTAAATGGAATGATTGCACATTGCCTGACAACATAATAAAACATTTTCCATATTGGACTTTTAAAACAATATTATTCAAGGACTAGCATCTCAAACAAACAAACCACCTTGTACAAAAAAGACAAACGCACACTTGTTCCAAGAAGTCAGCAAGCCTGTCTAAAACCATTTCGTGGAAGAATAATGTAAGAACATGCTCTCCTCCTGAAGTGAACATCCAAATCCCAAATACTGAAACAGTTCTGTTTTCATACCTGGCTCACATTCTTGTTCCTAGCAGCTTACAAAAATTGAACAAGCTACAGATGTTTCTCACTTCCCTTACCTGTACCATATAGATCAAGTAGTAAGATAAGGACAATCCATTTTTACTGCTATCCGAGGCCATAAATTGTTATTGCCCTGGGACTTGGAGAAATCTTCTGAAGACATCCTCCATATTGCCTTCATTGTTAGATTTTTCACTATACAACCGTTATTATTCTTAGGTAGAATCAGTCTTACACATAGGCAGAGTAAGTAGTCTCCTATGTGTAATGAACTGAGAGGTCCAGGATAGCATATCTCTCCCCAAATATGTCACATCATAATATAAATTCCTATCTACTATGCTCTCTCTCCTTATGTCCCATTTCAGAACCTATTCTTCATCCTCATAGTGATGTCCAATCCCTTGTTCCTTCCACTTTCAGTTCATCACTGTTGATCTGGCTTCACATTCTTTTCTTCCAAAATGTGCTCATATAATTTATGAATTCAGTTTATACCATTCTTTTCTTCCAAATCCCACCCTCCTTTTGCAGGTGTTATGTATGTCTTGCCAAACTGCAACCCTGGATTGCCTTTATCATAGCATTTATTAAGTATTTTTCATGTGCTAGACACAGTTGTAAGTACTGAGAATACATGTACAAGCAGAAAGAAAGACAGTCCCTGTCCTAACAGAGCTTACATTCCTATGAGGGAAGATAATACTTAGAAGTGGTGAAAAAAGTGTGTAAAGGTGGATGTCGTGAAGGTACCCTTGTGGGGTTATGGTATAGAATATTCTGTGAAGAAACTTAGTAGTGCAACCTGGAGAAAAATGAGAACGTGTTTGGATGGGACCTTCTGCTTAAAGCAGAAGTTATGGGAGAAACTAGGCAATTAAAGTGGGCAGACTACATGGACAGGGAGTACTTTGAATGTGAGAAGTAATTCTGGCATGAACTTCCAGGGTGAAGAGGTTTTATGGCATGGCAGAAAGTGATAGAAAGTCCTGTGGATATGAGTCAGGAATACAGTCTGGAGAGAAATATGCTTCTTCCTTCTACTCACAAACTGGAAAAAGTCATACAACCCTACTGTATCAAGCTTAGGCCTTTATTGACACAAGGCAATCATTGTACTATTCCTTAATGGATGTTCAATCCAAAATTCCTCTTCTGTTCTCAAAACCCCCAAATTATACGCACCGCTTTCTCTGAGTAGAGGATATTTCCTTAAATGTTATTGAGAAAATAGAGGCCAATTACACTGTCTTCCTACTCCATATAGCTCCAAAGAGATATTACAATAGCACATTTCTGACCATTCCACTCCCCTCATCACAAAACCTGGTGGCTCCCTCTTGCCTGCAGGATCAAATACAAAGTCATCTGTGTGGTGTTTAAAATCCTTCATCATCTGATTCTATCCACCCTTTCCAGACTCATTGTACATTGTTTCCCTTCAACTACTCTGTGGTCATGACCCATATTATCATTTGTTCCACTTACACAGAATTCAATTTCCCATCTCTTTGCCTTTGCACAGATTATATTTCCTACCTAAAATATTCCCACCTCTTGCTTCTTAGATTCTCTCCCTCTCTTAAAGCTTGGTTCAGGTGCTGACTTCCAGATGAGACCATTCGAGATTTCCCCAGCTGCTAGTTCCCCCAACAAATTACTTTTAGGGCAGCTCAGTGCCTGGAACATAAAACACATTTGATCTTTCCACACTATTTCCTTCAAAATGGGAATGTTCCCATAACAGGGAAGTACATGAAGTTACAACAATGTTGTCAGAATAAGTCTGCCAGATCTATTTCTTCCATGCAAAGAAGGAACCAGGGAAACATGGGATTGTTTGACTAAGTTGTACTTTGATGAGAGATGGGGAGACACTAAAAAGAGGCTCACAATGGAAGGGTAGAGGATGCTAAAATTAGACTGCCTACCTCACGGTTATGCCAGGACTAGCTCTGTACTCCAAGATAAATGACAAGAAGTCTAGAGTCTGTCCCTATCTTTAATCCCCACCCATATTCTCTGTTGAAGATATAAGGAAAATAAAACTTTGGTGGTAGATCAGTCAGTCCTCTTCATTTGGATATATTTATCAAATATTTGACAATGCTAAAACAATCTCATCTATCACATTTTTGTCATTTCTGAATAGTTTCTCCATTTAATAATTTCCTTAATAATATGTACTGACATATATAGATTTATGTATATGTGTGTCAGATACACATATAGATGCATATATACACATATCCACACCTATTTGATATATACTCATATACATATATCGGTTAATAAAATAATAAATAGTCAAAAGGAGTGATGTTGGAAAGAGGGCCATAAATTTTATGTTTGTAAGATAATTGAGGCATTTTAATTAAGGAAGAGGAAATGATAGCATCAGCTATGCCCCTGACTGAATTGGATATAAATCCATTTATAAAATATTTAAGTACGAAGGAGTTGCCTGAGACACATAGAAGTTCAGTGACTTATTCAGGGTAACATGCTGCTAGCCGACGTCAGAGTTAGGATTTGAATCCTGATTTTCTTTTTTTTTCCTCTTTTTTTTGGAGGGGGAAGGCAAGGCAATTGGAGTTAAATGACTTGCCTAAGGTAACATGGCTAGTAAGTGTTAAGTGTCTGAAAACAGATTTGAACTCAGGGTCTCCTGACTCCAGGGCCAGTGCTCTATTCACTGTACAACCTAGTCGCCCCAAATCCTGATTTTCTTGATGCTAAGACCAACACTTTACTATACAATGATTCTATAGGGTTATACTATTCTAATAAATATCTGCAGTGTTGATATAAAAATGTGACTCAATAAACATACAAAATCCAAATTAAAACAGTGTGTTCATTCAAAAAGCCGGCATTCAAATGTGAAAGAAAAGCTCTAGATATCCAAATATACACAGAAAACATAAAAAAATGAATACAAGGATATTTGGGATTGGGGGAAGGGGTAACCCTACCAGCTGCATGGCTCAGAAAAGGCTTCATGATGAAAACTTCCCAGTCTTTGAACTTGACAACTTGAATTTGTACAAGAGAATGACAGTTTTTCATTTTCATGATGGTTTTTCAATAACAACAAGCTGTGTAATTTTTTTTTAATAAATCCATGTTTTAATTTCTTAAAAACCTTCCCCCACCAACTCTACCTCCATATGATAGGCAATACCTCATTCTGGGGCACTCAAGAGATTTTTTTTGCAACAGGATTTTAATTTAAAAACCAAAACCAAAAACAGAAAAAAACTAGCAAAAATTCCCCAACCAAGTTTTTTTTCTTTTTTTTTTTCCCCTCTAACTAACTTCAGTCAGCCAATACCAACTGAACAGATGGTCTTTCAAGTACTTTTGTATTCTGCCAGATGAAAGACCAGAATGAACTGAGAAGGCGAATGGTAAGAGCCCAGGAAGGAAGACTACATGAGCAGCATGTTATATAACTCCCCCTTTTCCCCTGGCTTGATGTTCATGCTATCTGCAATTCCTCAATTAGAGCAACTATGTAATACACACTTTTTATTTCCCCAAGAAGGGTAAAGGGAGGAAGTTCCATATATCAATAAAGGATTGCATTGCCAAATAGCCAGAAGCCCTGTAAGCTATTTTGAGAATTAGGATCAACAAAGAATACTCTATAGGAAACCCCTTGAATTCATAGCTTTGCCATTCTAGTAATGAATATCTGCCATGTGTTGTGCCAAAAAGAATTGTCAGTAACTAAGGCAGCTAATGTCCCAGACATAATATGTGGACACTGAAGAGCCACTCTCAGAGACTTTTGTTTATATAATAGAGGAAATATCTGATGATGTACTGATTTTTCTGGAGTACATATCTAATTTTCTTCAGACCTGTTACAGATATAGCAAATTAGTGGAGTTCCCTTTTTAAGGAAGGAACTTTGAAAGGCAATGCATTATAGTGGAAAACAATTCTGCCTGTTATATTTGCTAGCAGTGTGATTATAGGTCAGCCTCTTAACCTCTGTGGCCTTTGGTTTTCTCATCTGTAAAATGAGAAGATTCACTTTAGCATCTTTTTCAGTGTTATTGTGAAGATCAGATGCTGGAATGTATTTAAAGCTCTTTGCAAACCTGAAAATACAACATTTCTAGAGGTTGGTTATTATCAACTTGGATCTTGATGTCTCAATCACTTTAAGAAGCACTTTGGTGCAGAGCTACAAGGTTTCCCTAGAATCACAGACTCTGAACAGTGGAAGGAACTGCACAAATCAAATAGCGCAATCTATATATGACCAAGAATTTCCGAGTTGTCATCCAACCTTCACTTGAAGCTGTCAGTGAGGAGGAACCATTACTTCTCAAAGCAACCCATTTCACCTTTGGTTAGTTCTAATTGTTCAGAAGTTTTGTCTTATGTGAAGACAAAATATGCCTCTCTTCAAGTTTCCTCTATTGCTCTCTCCGCATTCTGAGACTAAGAAGAACACGTCTGATCCTTCTTCCTCGTAACATCCGTTCAAGTCCTTGAGGACAATTTTCTTGCTTTCTTGTTTCTGAGCTAAATGTTTCTAAGCATTTGCCACAAACTCCCTTTTCTCCCTATTTCACACCCTCTTGACATCATCTCTTTTTTTTGGTCTCCTTGTTGAGGTGAAGCTGTCTTCCATGGACCCTTGATCTAATCCCATCCCATTCCCCACCACACACTCACTGTCATCTAATTCTTTCTAATGTTAACTCTATCCCTAGCTACTGTTTCTTTTCCTACCACCTACAAACATTGCCAAGTCTTTTCCAACCTTAAAAAGAACTCACTAAATGATACCCCCCTTATCTACAGATTTACGTCTTTCCTCAGTTAAACTCCTTTACAAAATCATCAATATTCAGCACCTTCCCTTCTTTCCTTTTTATTCTCTTCTAAACCCTATAACTTCTGACCTCATCTGCAACTGAAACTTCATTGTCTAAAGTTACCAAAGATAACTGGATCTTTTAAATGCCAAATCTAATGAATATATATTTTCTTTGTTGAAAATCCTTTTGGATATTCTTTCCTCTTTAGAATTTTTGTGAAATTTATCATTCTTTTTCTCTTCCTTCCTGTCTGATTATTCCTTCCTGTTCCGTATTACTAGATCTTTGTATATGTCAAGGCTATTAAATGGAGGTATCCCCCAAATCTCTACCTGAACTCTTTTGTTTTTGCTCTTCACTCTCACTTGATTTCATAATTTACTTGGTTCAATGATTATTTTATGCAAATGATTCTCTGATCTATATATCTAACCTTATTATATAGAACTATAGATATGAAACATAAATTAGGTGTTGGATATTTCCAAGCATGTCCTGTAGACATCTCAAACTCAATACATCTAAAAGAGAACTCATTATTTCTCCAAACTGCCTTCTGAAATCCCCTATTACTATTGAAGTTGACCATCATCCAGATTTTACTTCTTTGACTCCTTAATCTAATTCATCTCATATATTGAATTAGTTGACAAAACTTGTTTCTATTTCCACATCTTTCATTTAAATATCTTCTCTCCTGTCATTGCAGATCAGACCCTCATCTCCGCTCTAACATGGACCATTTTAATAGCTTGGTCTCTGTCCTTCAAATTTCTTCCCACTTTAATCTATCCTCCACATAATTTTCAAAGTGACTCTGATTTGATGATATATACTTAATGACCAGTGGTGACTTCTTTTTAATTTTGGAATCAAATCCAGCTTCCCAGTCTGGTATTTAAAGTGGTTCACAAGGTGGAGCCTTCCTATTTTTCTAGGATTCTTATGCATTCATCATACTGGCTTACTTTCTGTTTCTCACAAATGATACTCCCTCTTCAATCACCATGCTTTTCCACCAACTGTGATCCAAACATGTAATACACTTCTTCACCTCTACCTCTTGGAATCCCTGGTTTCTTTCAAGTATCATCTTAACCCCCATCTTCTGCAGGATACATTTCTTCTCCTCTCTCTCTTCCCCTTTCTTATATTCCCCCACCTGCTAATTTCCCCTCTAAAGTAAGCTTGTATCTCCTATCTACTTTGTGGGGATTATAATCACCAATCTATAAGAAAAAAACAAACAAACACTGAGGCAGAGCTGTGAGCTAATGGCACTTTATTGCAAGGTCTGTGGTCTTCTCTAATGAAGCAGACCTCAGATCTTCCTCACAATCTGATATACCTCTTTCTTCCAGAGTCTTATTTTCATAAGGCTTGATACCAGATTTAATACTTGAACAATCTAGAAGGACCATGCAAAGTACAGAATCCGGTTGATTGATACACCTTACTTCCTGGGTCCACAATGATACAGCACCTAGAAATGTTATGTCAGATGGGGTGGGGGGGTTTGGGTTGGGCAAAGTGTGGGGCATCTCTACTGATTAATTGGTCCTAAGATATTTATGTTGGAGAATGGTCTAGAAGTACAAAAATAAGTTGGAGGACTTTCCGTGTAATTGTATCACCTCTGCCACTGAGTTTGGTGACCATAAGAAGGAAAAACATGGGTGAAGGGCCTCTAATTAGCTTTCAATGATTAAGCAAGTGAACTTAAAATCTGTAGTTCACAGCTCTAGTATACAGAACTTGTAATCACTACCCTTATGGGATAATATCCAATTAATTAATGCTGATTGAAGAGAGTAGGGTTCCAAATGAATATCTCACAACATACACATATGCTCACACATACATACATGTATACATGCATATACATGTGTATATGTATATATGTATGTGTGTATACAGATGTATGCATGCATATGTAGTAGGTACGTATATGTGTATATGAATACGTGTATATATATATATATATCTACACACAAATATATGTACATGCATGCAAGTCTCATTATATGTGTGTATGTATTCATTAAATAAAACATACATATGCATATAAAAATATACACATCACCCACTCATTCCATCAGGAAAAGTCTTCATATGGTTGTGGTAGACATCTCCTAACTCACTAATAGGATTGATGTTGCTGGTTACCTTCAACCTTGTTTAACTCATCTGGCAAGAAGGCCACTGCACATGCTATAGCTTCTTGGAGCCACAATTGAGATTGGATGATGGTAGACACCAAACATGTATGAACAGCCCTGACCAGAGTTTGACAAACCCTCATAGGAGAGGTGCAAGTCCTCCCTAAATACTCCATATACACAGCTATGCATTTGGCTGATATCATAAATTGAGAGAAGTTGATAGATGGTTGAACTCTGTACTAAAGGCAGGAATCCTTATTCTCTTTACTCTCTTAACAACCCAATTTTGATCCAGAGAACAGACTTTGCTTAGCACTGTAAGTTTTATAAGTCTCATGGGAAGAGGAAGACATAATACTACCCTCCTAAATCTGAACAACTTTCCTGGTGTCAGTCAACTTTGTGGAACCAGACCTGCCTGGCTTCACCTTGCCTTTTCATTATCTTTGGAAAAGATGAACAAGATTAGCTAGAGATCTGTGAAAGAGAAGGGAGTTAGTGGGGCAAAGTGTGTCTTGTTATTTTTCTATGCAACTTTCAAAATATATAATCCCTCTTTTCTATATATTTAACAGCTTATTATTTTCTAAATGGAAGCCTAGACTTTTGAGAATGCAGAATGATCAATGGGGAGAAAACTAAATCCATTGGAAATTCTGAGGGAGTTCTGGGGCACTCTCCCCAAGGAGTCTGGATTTAGAATTCAATCCCTCATGAGACTCAGTTCTGCATTTTTGGCAGATGTCCAAAGCATCCATGATACAACCAGGTAGCTCGTGCTCTGGGAAATAATAAGCCAGCCTTCTAATTTATGAAAGTGGTGAAGGAGGATAATAACTTGGAGAACAGAAGAACAGCTTTCCACATAGACTTATCATTTCAACTTTTTTTTTTAATGACATAATTTATACACAGTTAGGGCCAATTTCAAGAATTAACCAATAAAACAAGCTTCAGCTATTCAAAATAAACTAATAGGATTTGAAATGCCAACAATCCTATTTCACACCAAGCCAAGTGCAAAGTCATTAATCCATCTTCAATCCTGATTTCACACATGGCTCTTGGGGGTGAATAGGAAGGTCTGCAGTAGAAAGGATTGGAGATTGGTTGGGGGTGTGGTGGAGGCAGGTTGAGAGCAGAGAAAACTAGCACAAGGAGCTAGTAGGAGAAGGATTCAATTGATTTACCCTGAGGGGAAGGGGGAGATGCCTTCCTAATCAGATCAGACAAAATCAGTTCCAGCTATTGAGGAGGCAGAAAAATAATGCCTAAAGGAGCCTCAGGTCCATCTTGACACCTAATTAAGTCAAGTAAGCTTTCTGGGAACTTCATCCAGAAATTAGTCTTTTTTTCTAAATAAGAACATATGCTTTCCAAAAGCGGTTAGGTTTCAATAAACACTACAAATTTGAAAGGCTTTAGTGCTATTGGAGGTTATATAGTATTGCACAAAGAACAGTGAAAGATTTGTTTCTACTCCCACCTCTCTTGTTAAAATATCTGTGGCACCTTGGGCAAGTCATATCGCCTCTGGGTCATAGCGTTTTGAGCATCACTCAATATAGTCCCTTCATTTTTCAGGTGAGGAAATTGAAACTCAGAAAAATCAAGTGATTTGCCCAAATTCGCAAAGGTATTTAGTGATAGCCAGGGCATAAATGCCTCATCTAGAGAACAATCAGTCTTTTTTCTGGCGTATATTTTGTATGCTGTTGCATGGGAGAGAAAGATGAAACCTAAGGCTAGCTAATCTTCTCCGAGGCTTCTAATTCCAGATTCAAGGTTCTTTTTAATATTCCATACTGTCAGTCTCCTCATCTGTAGCTGAATTGATTTAAACTTGGAGATGGTATTCTAGTTATATTTTGGAGATGTTATGAATGTCAAGTGTGTTACTACACATAAAAGATTAAGAATTATAAGAATGAATTCTGTATGAGGTATAATAAAACACAAAATATTATTATGTGGGTGAGAAACCTCACTGACCCAAATCAAAGGAATGTAGAAGAGAACTTCTAGCAGACAGGAGTTTTATTCTTTAAAAAAATACATACCCTGGGGTGGGGAGAGACCTCTCCCCGACACATGTTCCAAGAAGAAGAGAGAGAGAGAGAGAGAGAGAGAGAGAGAGAGAGAGAGAGAGAGAGAGAG
>CM053592.1:41902589-41915930 GCA_028646515.1 Pseudochirops corinnae | reverse complement strand
ATATCATTGCTAAACATGTATGTACCAAATGGCATAACATTCAAATTCTTTGGGGAAATTTTAAAAGAATTACAGGAGGAAATATAAAGCAAATCTATACTGGGGGACATAAAATTCCCCTTCTCTGAACTAGATAAATCTAATCTCAAAATAAACAGGAAAGAAGTTAAGGAGGTGAATGGAATTTTTAAAAAGTTAAATATGGTAGATCTCTAGGGAAAATTGAATGGAAATAGAAAGGAATATACCTTTTCTTGGTGGTATATGGCACCTACACAAAAATTGACCATGTATTCAGGCATAAAAATCTCACAATCCAATGCAGAAAGGAGAAACATTAAATGCATCCTTTTCATATCATGATGCCACAAAAATTACTGACAATAAAGATCCGTGGAAAGATAGACTAAAAAGTAGTGCAAAGTAAATAATCTAATCCTAAAGAACGAGGGGATCAAAAAACAAATAATAGAAAGAATCGACAATTTCATCCAAGAGGACAATAACGAGAAAAGATACCAAAATTTATGGGATGTAGCAAAAGTGATTCTCAGGAGAAGTTTTTTCTTGAAGTGTTTTCATGAATAAAAGAGAGAGAAAGTGTCATCCAAATGGGTTTACAACCACAAAAAGCTAGAAAAAGAACAAATTAAAAATCCCAACTTAAATACCAAACAAGAAATTCTGCAAACAAAAGGATAGATTAATTATATTGGAAAAAAGGAAACTACTGATAAAATATTGCTAACAAAAGGAAGAGCTGGTGTTGTGGAAAAAAAATAAAACATAAACCTTTGGTTAATTTGATTTTTTAAAAAAAGGAAGAAGGAAATCAAATTACCATCACCAAAAATTAAAAGATTGACGTCACCACCACTGAAGAGAAAATCAAAACAATAATTAGGAGTTATTTTGCCCAACTGCACACAAATAAATTCTACAATCTTTGTAAAATCAGTGAATATTTAAAAAATATAAATTGCCCAGATTAATAGAAGAGGAAATGAAATCCTTAAATAATCCTCTTTCAGAAAAAAAGAAATTGAACAAGCCAGTAATGAATTCCTTAAGAAAAATTCTCCAGGGTCAGCTAGATTTACAAGTGAATTCTACCAAACATTTAAAGAAAAATTAAATCCAATAATACATAAACTATTTGGAAAAATACGTGAAGGAGCTCTATCATTTTTTTTTTTATGATACCAATATGGTGCTAATACTTACACTGGGAAGAAACAAAACAGAGAAAAAAATTATAGATCAATTTCTCTAATGAATATAGATGCACCAATTTTAAATAAAATATTAGCAAAGAGATTACATCAACTTATCTCAAGTATAATAAAATATGACCAGATAGAACTCATATTAGGAATGGAAGGCTCATTCAATATGAGTAAAATTATCAGCATAATTATCCGCAAAATTATAAGCATAATTAACCATATCAGCAACAAAACTAACACCTCAATAAATGCAGAAAAAATGTTTGACAAAATACAACAGTCATTCCTATTAAAAACACTAGAGAGTATTGGAATAAATGGAGTCTTCCATGAAATGATAGGTAGCATGTAAGCCAATGCAACCAAGATTAGAAGAGAAGCAGAAGGCTGGGAAACAATTTTTAGAACCAGTGACTCTGAAAAATACCTCATTTCTAAAATATATAAAGTGTTGAGTCAGATTTATAAGAATACAAGTAATTTCCCAAGTGATAAATGGTGAAAGACTATGAGCAGACAGTTTTCAGATGAAGAAATTAAAATGCTCTAAATCACTATTGATTAGAGAAATGCAAATCAAAACATCTCTGCACCTGTAAGATTGACTAACATGATAAAACAGGAAAATGATAAATGTTAGAGAAGATGTGGGAAAATTGGAGCACTAATGAATTGGTGGTGGAGTTGTAAACTGATCCAAACATTTTGGAGAGCAATTTGGAACTATTCCCAAAAGGCTATAAAAACCGTGTATATCCTTTGACTAATTAATACCACTTCTAGGTCTGTGGAGCAAAGAAATCATAAAAATGGGAAAAGGACCTACAAATACAAAAATACTTATAGTAGCCCTTTTTGTCATGGCAAAGAATTGGAAATTGAGGGGATGTCCATCAATTGGGGAATGGCTGAACAAGGTGTGGTATATGAATATAATAGAATGTTATTGCTCTATAAAAATGATGAGTAGGCAGACTTCAGAAAATCCTAGAAAGACTTATATGAACTAATGCTGAGTAAAATGAACCAGGAGAACACTGTACACAGTAACAGCTACATTGTACAATGACTCCCTTTGATAGACTTGCCTCTTTTCAGCAATGCATGCACCTAAGACAATTCTAAAAGACTTATTATGGAAAATGCTATGCACATCCAGAGAAAGAACTTTTATGTTTGAGTGCCAATGAAAGCCTACTATTTGTTTTCTTTTTCTTTTGTTGTTGTGTTCCATTTCTTCTTTCTCATGGTTCCTTTCATTGGTTCTAATTCTTCTTTACATCATGACTAATACAAAAATATGTTTAATATGCTTGTATTTGTTGAATCCATATCAGATTGCACACCATCTTGGGGAGGTGGAGGAGACAGAGGGAGAGAAAATTGAAAACTCAAAATCTCATGGAAGTGAATGGTGAAAACTAAAAATAATTATAAAAAAAGGCAACAAGAAACCTCATATCATGAATATTGAATCATTTCTTCTTGTAGTACCCATGCTAAATGCAAGCTGAATGACTACATTGCAAATGACAGTTTATATGGCAACATTTACAGTAGAGTGTGAAGAATTGGTTTTACGGTGAACTTATCAAGGTCCTCCAAACCCAGTCAACGAGTTAAACAATTACAAATAAGAATTACATTCATACTATGTGTTAGGCACTGAGACAAATATACTGTGCCTTTGGAGTCACAAAATCAATAATGAAACATATACTTTGATACTTGATGCCTTATCTAGAAAGGTGGTGATTCACTTTTCACATTCACAAGTCATTCACAGGGGTGAGTGATGAAAAAAAATGTCAGAAAATAGAGTAAGAAATGAAAGAAACCAAATTCTTTTCAATTATATACATATATTATGTATACTTTTCTAAAGAGGAAAAAAAGAAAGCCCCAAACATACACACAATGATTTTTTTTTGTCTTAACAGGAAAGAAGAAGTTACCATCATAAACATTATTTTAGAATGTACTACTTGTATGAAATAAATTTGAGTAGTTAGAAAGAAGGCCTGAGTTAATATCAGTTTTTATGTAGAAATTAAGATGAGAAGAAAGTGAGTGAAATTACAACTCTAACTTGCCCTAATTAAACAAAAGTTTGAATCTGGAAAACGAGAAATGTATAAAAGTAAAGGTATTGAGTCTAACTTTATTTATTTTTTAAATATCTTTAAACAATATCACTCACCAGAATCAGTAGAGCCAGAAATGGATTCAGTTGGTAAATCCTTGAAAGCTTGACTAAGTCAAGACATGGCAAGTGAATGATAGTGATTTACAGTCCAAGCTACTTTGTCAAATACCATGCAGCAGAGGATGAGAGATTACCAAGAGTACTATGTTATAAAACATCAAAGGAAATTAGAAGGGAAAGGGACCCTGCAGAAAACTTGCCACGAGCATCAGCAAAACCAGAGCATACCAAGTACATTTTTAGATGAAATTAGGACAAAAACAAATATATATGTAATAATGAAGTTGCAACTGTTTCTTTAGAGATCTAATGCTGACAGCAAGATGACTATATTTAAATCCTAACATCTTAGTTCTGGGTTATGTTATGAACTGGAAATAGCACTTAAAAAGAAGAAATTGAAACAAATGACTGAATCTAATTAAGAACATCAAGAAGAAATGTGTAAAAATTCCAAGAAAATGAAAAGTCACCAGATAGTATTATTATCAATAAAAGATACTTCTTTTAGGGGAAAAAAAATAGAAGGAAAGGTAAATTAGCTGTGCCTGAAAGGTATAGTATTCTTATAGCTCTTTGTAATGAGCAATTCCTAAGCTGTTGGAAGAACAACAATATATACTTTAGATATCAGTGATCAAATGTGGTTTTGCTGGGAGAAATTTTGTCTTTTGGAGGAGTAGAGGGAAGTTATTGAGTGTGTATAGTAGCGTAGGGTATGAAAGAAAGAAAATGGTACCTGAATTAGGCATTGGTAATGGGTACTGAACAGATATTGAGTATCTGAGAAGGAGTAAAAGTAAGAAAAAAAAAAACATCTGTGGCTAGATAATTTGACCCAGTTCTTTGTAAAAACTTGAGTTGTAAAAGGGAAGAAGAGTGTCCAAGTGTAGGTTCTAAGAGAATCTTTTTTACTAAGTTTGTAGGGTGTCAGTTTTTCAGGCAGGAAAGAGCAGGAAACCCTTTGGCCATGCAGCTAGTTAGAAATGGGGCAGGCTCTGAGTGGTCATGCCACTCTTCAGATGAATATTAGTATTTTAGAATGTGTGAGAACCAACCCTTAACAAATAACACATTTAAAGAACATAGTTCTGAGCTCATGAGGGTGTGTGTGTGTATATATATATATATATATATATATATATATATATATATATATATATGTGTGTGTGTGTGTGTGTGTGTGTGTGTGTGTGTGTGTGTGTGTGTGTGTGTGTTTGTGTGTGTGTGTATATGTATGTATGTATGTATATATATAGAGTGTTTAATCAGAGCAGACCAAACCATGATTCTGAATGTGAATGTATGTTTCAGCAAGTGTAATAGACAATTAACTAATCCATCTACTTTTTCATTTGTGAAATCTTTGTGAGAATGACCTACTTTTGTCCTGAAGATATCCTTGATAAAAATATATGAGGAAAAAAAGGCATCTGTAGATGATTTTCCCACAGAAGTACAAATGTTCATAGTCTCTATCATATTCATTGTGCCACATTGTCATACTCATGTTATATAATTATCTGAATGTTGTAGATAATTAAAGACACTGCCTTTTTATTTATATGGGCTACCCATACAAAGTTGATTTGGTAGAGAAAACCTTGGTTTTACAGGTTCTTCTACAAACTATCTCCCCATGGATTGTAAAGATCATGCAACCTTCTCTCATGGCTCCACTTAAAGGTGTAACATGGTTTAACACTTCTTCAATTATCAAGATCAAATTAATCATAACATATGTAAACATGCTCATCAAACTATTCAGTAGTGTTATGGAGGGTGTCCTGTACAAAGTGTAAAATGAAAATGGATTCCAAATGACAGGAGATTCTCCCTGCTTATAGATATCATGGCACTGACTACATCAAGTTTCAGGAATGCTTCTTCAGTGAGAGAGGTGATCTAAAAGAAATTAGCCTGACAATTCACACATGAGGAAATAAATGATTGAAAAATCTATGTTGCCTAGATTGTGACATACCATTGGATGGGAAGCCAATTCAATTAGTTCAGTCAATCAATTAAACAAAAATGTATTCAGCACCTACTGTGTGTCAGGCAGTTAGATGATTCATTGGATAGAGTGCTGGCCTGGAGTCAGGAACATCAGAGCACAGATACAACCTTAGATACTTTCTAACTGTGTGATTGTGGGCCAGTCACTTAACCTCTGTTTGCCCTAATCCAGTGGAAAAGGAAATGGCAAACTACTCCAGTAACTTTGCCAAGAAACCCCATGGATAGTATTGACTTGCTATAGTTCACTGGGTCATGAAAAGCAGTAACAACGTGTGTCAGGGAATGGGATAGTCACTAGGTCTACAAAGACAAAATTAAAACGGTATCTACTCTAGAGGAATTTGTTGTTGTCTTGTCCTTCATTTCTGAAGAGGATCAATGACATCAGGAAGTTGATGTCTTGACTTGCAAGTGAATTAGATTTAAGTGAAGCAGGGCTATACAAAGTCATCAGTCTCACTCTCTTTTTTGAAGCCATCTGGGTACAGTTGCAAGACATAGATCAGCATGATGGCTCCTGATACAGTGGGAGACCTTTACCCTTTTAAGCCAAGATATTTCCTAGGTCTCAGATTGTCTGAAACACTGAACACCTGTTCAGTGACTAAGGCTAAGTAAGAAATTAGGTAAAAAAAATAGCCTTTTATCTTCCAAAAAAATTATTCTGAGAAGGGAAGACCCTCAGGGCTTCTGGCCGGAACAAAAACAATTGCTATTTACAATCACTCTGAGTCATCAAAATCTGAACAATGGCCAAGTGAGACTTCCACTAGGACCTATCATTGGCCAATCAGTGAAAGCAGAATAATTTGTGTATAAGGAATGGACATATACCAAATATATTCACCAAGTGAATGGGAGAGAGAAGGTATAACCAGTTAGGGGTGTCAGGGAGAACTAGGATATACCAATTGACCTGAGCTGATAGAAATCAGAAAATTTAAGAGATAGAACAAAGGAAGGGATCCTTCAATCCCACCATATCCTGTCCCATTTATTCCATACCAATCTCTCCAGCTTTCAAGCATTTGTCATTTGCAAAGGTATTATAATGAATTTGGCTACTGTGCCCCAATATGAACTTATTTGAAAAGAACTGCTGGTGGACAGTGTTCTTAGTCCTGAATTTAAAAGGAGTAGGAGAAAGCAGATTTAATTTTGTCAATTTTACAGTGTTTTTCATGATCCGAAACTATGTTCTGGACCTTCCTTCCCAAAATAAACAAACACGTGAAAAAACTAAAACACATTAAAAAAAATAACAGTATTCTTCTGGTTACACTATATAATAGTGAATTATGGAATCCCAAAGTCTCTGAAGGATCAAAATCACAGGTAATATGAAGGACAATGGAAATATGTATGATGGCCATAAAAGGGCATCTACACATACTTACAATGATTTATATGTGAAAAGTTGTATAAGAAGTATTATTGAGGACATATATTCAATGAATTAGTTTTATGATGAGAATGAAGAAAAAAAGCTCATATTTTTGTATTACTTTCAGACTTGTAAAACACTTTACATATGTTTTCCCATTTTATCCAAGAAAGCCCATGTTGTATTGGTATCCACAAAACATTTTTTAATCTGTTATTTTAATTTTTTAAATAACAAGTTTTCTTTGCCCCCTTCTTTCCGCCCACTACTCTCTCTTTGAGCAAATGAAAAGGAAAAAAAAATCCTCTGGAAAACAAATTCCTGAATATATACCTATATAGTCTTGAAAAACATATCTCCACATTAGCTATATCCAAAAATGTATGTATCTTTCTGAATTCCAAGTATCCACAAATTATTAAAAAAAAAAAAACTCGGGGTATACATCCAGAGCTTTGGATATATTCTCTTATCATGGAAATGCATGAATGAGAATGCAATAGAATGAGAAAGTATGCACGGGCTGCAATCTGCCCTGGTAGAATGAGTATTTGATTAGAGCAGACAACTGTCCAGTATCAGTGCATTGCAATGAAATTGTACCTTGATGACTTTGACAGAATTTTAGCTCAAGGACAACAATGTAAATTATTGTTTATGAAAATGGGATTGGCTCAAAGAGAAAACTACAATGCTTGAGGAGCTTTTATAACTTAAATGTAACTCACACATGGCAGTAGGCAATGAAGGCACAGACATAAAAGGAAAATGATTCATGCTTTATAAGATCCATAGGGGCTGAAGATGCATAGTGCCCATAAAGAGAATTGAAATTTGCAATAAAAATCCCTCTAAGAAAATGGGAAAGGATAATAAAGGTAATTTTTCTAGGATTCTTTTTATTGCTTTTTTTTTTTTTGCAAGCTTTGAAACTTCTTTTTTTGGGGGAGAGAAAGAAGGACAGCATGTAAGCCTCCTAGACCTAAAAAAAGAGTGAGAATTCCCACAGAAAGATTGTCTTCTTAATGAAATATTAGGAGACAGCTAGTCTCTCTGAACACTGTGTCAGTCCACTTGCAAATCTACTTTCCAGGAGATATAATGAAGAATTTTCTTCTAAGTCAGTGGTTTCCAAAATAGGGCATGGGACTCCTTGGAAGATGTGGCTTGACCCCAAATTTAGCATTTCATCCACCTATTGAAAGGTGGAAAGATGAATACCTTCCTAATCTGTGAGCAATAGCCAATAATGGATTTGACTCCAACACAACTATGACTATGAAAATTTAATTAAATATTTTTTTCTTGCCAACATCAACTGTTTTCCAGGTGTAAGGCTAATATTGTTTTCATATGCCAGGTACCTTCTCATACTCATTGAAAGCACACATAACAGTTCTTAGATTGGAAAGATATATACAGTAAAGGAGGACAGGCAGATAATAAAGCAATTTTGTTCTTCACAGTAGATTTCTTTTTAACATACAAGTAAATAACATTACATTTTAATATTAAAGAGATAAATTCACACCACACACTACACCTTCTTTAAATCTATTTTGTAAAGTCAGAAGTCATTTTACAAATGTGAATAAATGTACCTTTGGCTATTTAAAAAATTTTGATTTTTTTTTTTTATCATGGGATTCACCTCTCTAAACAAAAACAGAAAGGAAATGGAAAACAACAACAAGAACAAGAAGCAATGAAGTGATTACCCTTCAGAAATTTTTAAGGATTTATCTAAAATCTTGAAGCTCATCTATAATTCACATATCTATTTAGGCTTCCAATTTAGGCTTAGTAAAAGTTGGAAATGTTTCCAGGAAAGACATAAAAACTGATTGTACCTCCTATAACAAACATCACAGGAAACACAGGCACACACACACACGTATATATGTGTAAGTATGTGTATTATATATTATATACACATATAAGATATACTTGTGTGCATATAGATGGATATATATATTGATATATAATTTTTATATTATTACATAGTTATAAATTTTAATGTTACATATATTCACATATATATTATAAATCTCCTCCCCCCCCCCCTTTGACCTATCATTCGGCATACGAAACTGGGACAGACAGGAAATGGGAAGGAGTACCTTCGCTGTCCCTTTGGGGGTCACCATATGCAATGAAGTGATCCAAAAATTGCTTAGAGCCAAATACTAGGACAGTTCTGGATAAGCTAACTAAGGTCACCTTTTTTTGCTGGCTATTTTCAAGACTCTCTAGACTAGCCTGAAAATACAAAGGTGTTCTTTTGAAAGAATCAAATTGTTTTAAAAAGAGCTGTTCACGCACAGCTTTTCTCTCCTGAGTGATCAGGAGTAATGAAGCACAAATAGCTAATAAACTACCTGTAAAAGACTGATTTTCCTCCAAATAGTCAAAGGAAAGTAGAGTTATGAAGGACTGATCCCATGAATGCTGTCTGTAGGTAAACAAACCATGATGTCTATAACAAAATAAATATGTATGTATATATGTAACCTATTTTACTGAACATTGAGGCTATGAAGGCAAAAATAAAACAATTATTCTTGCTATGCCTGTTTTCATTGCTCTCCAATTCTACAATTAATTGTTCTTTCCCTCTTTGATTGCATAGCTTGGGTCAAGGAGGAGATTTTATTGGTTGTCTGCATTTGTTTTTCAAGGGAAGGGACTCGATTAAAAAAAAAAAGTGCTACACCAGACTCCTTGCTTTGATTTCCTCCCCAGTGGGTGGAGTGATTCCAAAGAAAAGCTTTTAACTTCAGGAAGAATCTATGAGTTTCAAAGAATTGACATCCCCTTTATGTTGGGTGGTAACAGTGTTTCTTTGAGAGAAACAGCATGTGATAAAAGTTGTCTCTGTTTCAGATTTCTTTTCCTCCACAAACTGTACAAGCTCTTCAGTCATGGCTAGACTTTGGAAGACTTCTTTCCAATAAAGTTACAAATTGTCAGCTTTTATATTCTTGTTTCAGTTGCCACCTGAATAGGAAGTAGAGGCCTTGTTTGGCTTTTCGACTAGCTCCTCTGGAGGCAGACAAGAATAACAAGCATGCTGTTTGGCTGTCAATAATTCTTTTAAAATGCCTGTCTTTTTAAATGGTAAAAAGCAGATGTAGTTGTCTGCATCAAAACAGGCTTAGAATTTAAAGTTTATTGACAGATATGTAACAAACCTTGTTTATGAGTGTAAGTCAGCTTTAAAAGTGGCAGATTGGAAATAGGTGAACTAAACTATAAGTACCAGGATGTAGTTTATATGAAATTCGAAAATTTTTTAGTGTATTTTGTTTTTCAGTTAGCCATGCTAAGATAAAAAAAAAATCAATAGAAGCACATTGATAGAACACAAATTGGTTTGAAGAGGTACCAGCCCATAGTTCCCAATCAGTCAAGTGTGATCTATTTAATCCATGAAGCGCTTATGACTTTTAAGTTTTGCTTGTCAACAGGGGAAAAAAGAGAGAATAGATCTGAAGAGTAATGAAGGAGCCCTGGAAAGGAATCTTCCAGGGCACTTCCTTGTTTGAATTTCTTTCTTCTAACCTCCTTTCTGTGCTTATAGAATTCTATTGATTTCTGTATGGGCATGGACTGAAGGAACAGTTGAAGTTATTTGGTAGACTATTCTCTTTCAAAGTTCTTCTACTTAAGAGTCACTGTAGACATAGGCTTATTCTGACCACTTATTTCTTTTATGCTGCTCAGGATTCTATCATTGTTTCAGAAGAGATATTTCTTTGATTCATCAAAATTAGGCTGTTTTTCTATAGAGAAGTTCCAAGTTAAAAACAAATGTACCAGCCACCATGAAAGATTTTTTTTTAAACCAACTATCTTTTCTTCCCTCTAAAAAAATACAAAACAAATAAATTTATTAAATTTACTTTAATATTTACTCTAATATATCTAAAATCTGTGATTTCACTGAAAGTGCACTCCTTCCAACAATGCTGAATTTGAACCTTCTAAGGCTTGGAAGAAGATTATCAAATGTGGCAGCTTTTCCAATTCTCCCCTTCCCCAACCAAACCAAACCAAACCAAACCATACCATCACTACATGGATGAACTGATAATGAGATTCTTTACCTTGCCTGTCTTTCAATGACAGCCATCTAGCCCATCACCAGTTTCATATGTCGAAACTTCTCTAGTTTAGTGAATCCTGTCTGACTTTTTACCTTTGGTATAGTTTTTGAAAGCCTAGGATTGTTTCCCTTTGGACCATAATGAATTCTCTGATTAGGACCATGGTGGAAGCTTTCATCTCTATGAAGCACAAGCTATTCCTTTATTTATGTGAGCAAGCAAAACCTTTTAATAGTAATGTAATAGATGAGCCATTAACCTTGGAATCAGGAAAAGTTTGAGTTCAAATCCTGCTATACCCACTTACTAAAAATGTAACTGAATAAACCACTTAGCATCTATCAACCTTAGGTTCTTCATTTGCACTTATCTTATAGGGTTATTGTGAAGCTCAAATAAGATAACATATATGTGAAGCACTTTTTAACTCTCAACATACTATATAAATGTTATATCTATCAAAGCTACAAGATGGCTCCAGAATATAGGTAAGTGCAATTTCTGGAAAATAAATTGCTTCCAATTAGGAGCCAATTTTAATAATTTATTTGATAATTCAATGAATTAATCAACAAACATTTATTAAATAACTAGTGTCTGCATAACATTGTGCAGGGGAATGCAAAGTTTAGACAATATAATGCACGATTCCTTTGCCTTCAAAATACGTGGTGAGGGAGTTGTTACAGGCATTTAACTCGGCACTGCTTTGTTTGAGGGCACAGAATTTAAAATTGCAACACTAAAATGAGTCACAAAAGGAACTTGTTAAGCATGGACTCCTCTTTTCCTCAGCTCATCTTAGCCTGGTGTGAACAGGTAATGCTCCTTCACCTTTCACGCAACTGGATAATACTGCGGCACATGATGATTTTTGTCCTAAATTCTAAACTCACTCTAAGTAGAACCATTTCTTAACCAATCTCGCATAACTTCATCAACTATTATACCCATTATTACAAGAGAAAGCTATTCCAATGTAATTTCAACAATATTTTTTTAAAAATAACTTACCATGCAATAGATAATACTAAGGCAAAAAGGAAATAGCCTATCCTCGACGAGCTTACAATCTGAGGGAAACAAAATTTATAAAAGCAAATTAACTATACAGATGCACACACACATATGTGTGTGTATGTGTGTGTATGTAAGCCAATACTGATAGGCCATTTGGTATGAGAGGTTTAGATGTAGGGACTCCATTAAGAAAGTCCAAATGAGAGGTGATATGGCCTGGGAATTAGTGTGAAAGTCATGTGGGTAGGGAAGGGAAGGGAAAGGTCAGAGAGAAATTTTAGATGTAAATTTGCCAGGATTCCTCAGCTGATTAGATATGTAGGGACTGAGGTTGAATGAAGAATTGCAGACAATTTCCAGATTATTAAACTGGAGAACTGAAAGGATAGGTATTTCCTCAATAAAAATAGGGCAGTTGGAAGTAGTAGTTATGAGTGAAAAGGTAAACTCTCATTTAATGATTAAATTCAAGACATCTTTGGAAAATCCAGGTGGAAATGTATGATAGATGAATTCAAATTGCAAGCATAGAATTCAGGAGAATTCTCCCTAAAGATGATAATTCAGTCTTAAAGAACTGATGAGTTAATGAGATCACTACAAAAGAGAAAGCAAGAGAAAACAAAAGAGACAGAGCTTGGGAGAGAGAGACAGAGACAAATGCAGATAGCCAGATACAGAGAAAGGCACAGAAATAGAGAAAGAAAGAGACAGAGATGCATGGAAGAAGAAACAGCTACAAAGAGAAAGGCTAGGAGAAGAGCTTTAATAGCTATACCTAGGCAATTAAATGTAAATTGTAATTTAGAAAGGGAATCCGAGTGATTGGTCATAATGGTGTAGAGAGAACTAGGAGAGAGCAGTGTTGTGAAAACTCAGAGTGAGAAGATGTCTAGAAAGAAAAGGTCAATAGTATTAAGAACTGCAGAGAGGTAAAAAACAATAATAATTGAGAAAATTGCATTGGATTCAGGATTACAGAGGTGATTAATGAGTCAGATATAGGAAAGGAAGAAAAGAAGTATGACTGATATGGAACAAGGCTTCTCTATCTCCTCTTGTGATGTAACAACACTTTTAATTCTTGGTTTCTGGAGAACTTGACTAGGAGGACTTTTTGTAGAAAGTTTTAGAATTTTACAAATGGGGGAAATACCAAAAGAGAAAGCAAGCAGGAAAGAGAGAGAGAGAGAGAGAGAGAGAGAGAGAGAGAGAGAGAGAGAGAGAGAGAGAGAGAATGAGAGAGAGAGGGAAATTATGTATGCATACAGGGGTAAGGAATATATTACTCAGATTAACCTACTGGCTTACCCTAAATTGACCATAAAAGGAGGATTATCTTGTATAAGCAACATAGGCAGACCCCAACTTATGAAT
>CM053592.1:41880241-41895966 GCA_028646515.1 Pseudochirops corinnae | reverse complement strand
AACATACTTACAATGGAACAATGGAAAGAACACCAGTTTTTCAGTCAAGGGACCTAATCTTAAATTCTTGCCATCCTTGTGACCTTGGATAAGTCCCTTCACCTTGAGGGACCTCGGGGTTGTTTTTTTTTTGTGTTTGTTTGTTTGTTTGGTTTGGTTTATCTATAAAACAAGGAGGTTAGACTAAGTGCCTCCTTTAAGTTTTTGATACTTTGAGCCCTCACTCAGATCATATATATAGCCAAGTTTGGGAGGAAAGTGTTGCTCATATTAGAAATAACATATAAATAACATATATATATATATATATATATATATATTCTTACTAAAACAATTTAAGAAAAGCAAAAACAAAAGAATGGGGGGAGGGATTTGATATTTCTGTTCGTGAAATGAAAAAGGAAGAGTCAAAACATTAAAGTATGTTCTGTTTCTATGAAAAATATTTTTGTTGTTTTTGATGTTGATAACCTTGATGATTTAGAAGCTCCTGAACAGTCCACAGTTTTTTCTTAAATCATTATGCTATCCAATTTGAAAATTTTCCATGATTCATTAACACAATATTGTATGACTGCATCAGCCTTATATTAAGCATTTTATGTGACTGGGATCCATTTTGACAGAATTATTCTATCTTTGTTCAGCAGTTTCAGGTAAAAAGAATACTAATGTATCATGCATAAACAATTGAGTGTTTTAAAACATGCACTGATGGAATGATACATTGCTTTAACATAGACAGTAAAAAAAAGAAGGACACTCCACAAATTGATTTTTTTTTCATGGTTCTTTTATAATCAGTATCTTGGATAACTACTCTCTTCTACAAGGAAGCATTACATCAGAGGGCAAGTGCTATCAAGAAAGGTAAATCACTCGTTATGGTAGTAGAAAGCATAAATTATTATACCACTACATCAACCATGCCCTCATTTTCCCCCTACCCTTAGTTGTTACTTAAAAGCATTTTATTAATGTCTGGGTGAATAAAGTGGCTGACCACTTTAACATTATAAAATATATACAGCATGCATCATAATCAAGAACCAAAAATCTGTTTTCCTGTGACCATAAACTTGGGATTTTTAAGCCTATGCTAAGCCATCACCTTTCACTGAAGAGGGCTGCAAATAAGGATTAAAATCTTGGGCTCTTTCCTTGACAGGAACAGTTTCCTGAAGGGGAAATGCTTTTGCCTCAGCGATTCAGACAACATTTTGTGGCAGTACTGGGAGCATGAACAGTGGGATTGGCTCATAAGAAAATAAGTAGGGTCTACTTCTGGTTGCAGGGTGTAATCACTTAATCAACTTAAGAACCCATGGCCAGTAAGGAACCTCTGGAAACTAAGAGAGATAAGATTCAAAATTTCTATAGGAAGCTCAGAATTTACATAGCAGCTCTATGTTGGGGCTTTTCCTTTAAAAGGTCCAGGATTCAAGCAATAGAATATTACCTGTGAGAATTCTGTTTGTCAGTCAGCCATTGAGGGAAACTACCTATTAGTGATGGTAGTCCAGTCCTGTTGAGACAACAGAAAGTATGGTATCATAAGATTAATAATTTATGAGTTTGAGATACTGGCCACATATGACTTGTGTGACCATGGACAAACCACTTAACCACTCAGTGCCCCACACAATGCTTCAAAACTGGGTTGTGGATGAGTGAACTCTTAATTAGTTGAAGTAGTTTCTACTTAGACAAAATCAGAGATCTGGACCAATGTGTACACCACGAAGTATACACATTTATTTCAAAATGGGGGGAGAGAGAGATTTGAGAGAAGAGAGGGAAGAAGGGAAAGAGGGAAATTTAAAGGGGAAAGAGTTGCAAGGAGTGAAAGAAAGGGAAGAAGGAAAAGGATGTGTACAAGTAGAGGGAAAAAGGGGTAATTGTGTTCTTATCTTTATAACATATAACATTTAGAGTCTTAGGAGCACCTATATTTTTTGCTCCTATATTCTTGAATTACAGGGAACTTAATTTCTGCCACTGGATTTCAAAGCTCCATCTTTGTGGAATAAATAATACTGGGAAGTTCATTTGGTTCTTAAGAGAAGGAAAAAGTAAAATCACTTGACCTCTCCTCCAAGTCTCATTCTCTGCTTCTATAAAATGAGGGCATTCGATTAAATTATTTCTAGGATTCTTACAATCTTCAAATTCTATCTTTAATTTATTTCATAAAAGGACAATTTAATTGTATCCTCTTTGGCTGCTCAACCTGCCACAGGTCCAAGAACTCTACAAGTCTGCAATGGTTATGAAAGTTATTACAATGTTAGTTAGTATTTTGAGACAGAGAAAATTGGGGAATAGACAGGGTGGATAATCAAGTCCCACTTCTGACACACACTGGTGCACTATGACCCCAGGGTTTAACCTCTTAGTGTCTCAGGAAAGCACTCTTAAACTCTAATGTGAAGAGAAGGTATTGATCCTCATCTGTAGGGGGAGTTTCTTCATCTGGGAGTTCCCCACACTGCTGAAATCATTGATCTAGTCCATGTCCCTATGCACTATTTTGTAATATAATATCACATGGCCTGAAACAATTGATGCATACCTTAACATTGCCTAATTTCCATAACATATTGTTCACTAAGGCACTCCAGCATTATTACTTATGCCAAAATGGGAAAATCAGTATTTAACTGAGATTCCTAATCAAACTCAAAAGTTTTGTAGAATGAAAGCAACCCAAGAGAAATAACATATTTTGATGGGTAAAAGAAAGCAAAGTTTATTTTTCTTGATGCTGGCCTTTTCATTGAATCATTTTCGATATATTTTTTTTTTTAACCTGAATCTCCCTATTGCATCCAGGTTAACTATTCACAAACTCAATACCTCTGTTGTTCAGTGTGGAAATTTGGTCCTGCTCTATTCCCAGTCTGTGCCAGTTGGCCCATCTTTTAGATAGCCTGGTTGTTTCCCACTCTTAAGGACTCATGAGATTGGTGTCAGCCAGTGTGAATACCCAATCAGCTTTAGTTCTAGAACAACTCTGAACTCACAAGCTCAAGAAATCCACCAACCTTAATTTACTTAGTTGTAAAAATTATGAACCTGGGCCGTCTTGCCAAGTACTTGTGATTGATTTCAAAAGTTAAGAGCTCTTGGATTTTGAGGAACTCTTTTCTATAGATGAATCCCTAGAATATGTCCACATGTGCTGTAACCAACAGTTTAGAAGAAAATGAGTTTGTGTCCTACAAATAAATCAGTGTCCACAAATGAAAAATTAGTTAAATGATCAACTGAGTCACAGATGAGAGCAAAGCTTACTGTATCTCCCCCAGAGGCTTAATACCTATTTCCATGTTACAGTGGATAATAAAGAAGATGATGTTTCTTTCCCTTAGGCAAGTGAGGAACTAGTATCCTTGTTCCAGTCTATCCAAGGCTAGAGGGCCTAAAATACAAGGATTACAAAGGGGTCTGGCTTCTACAATCCCATCAACAAGAGATTATGGAGCTGACCATGGTAGGAAAAGACAATGCTTTAAAATAGAAGGAGCATGTACAATCTCAGCATGAGATAAAGCACTAGGCAAGTAGGGCTACATTCTTCCCCCTCCCTTCCTTTGTCTCCCTCATTCCTCCTCCTCTTCCACCCTTTCCCTTCTCTATCTTTCTGCCTCATTCTCTTTGTTTTGATCTCTTTCTGCTTTTGTCTCCATCTCAGTTGTGTTACTGACTTTGGTGTGTCTCTGTTTTTGTATCTATCTAGGTCTCTGTCTCTCTGTCTCCCTCTATCTTTCTCTATGTCTCTCTCTCTGTTTCTCCCTCTCTCTGTGTGTCTCTGTCTCTCTCTGTCTCTGTCACTCTCTCTCTCTTTCTCTTTATGTCTGTCTGTCTCTGTCTCTGTCTGTCTCTGTCTCTGTCGCTCTCCCTCTCTCTGTTTTCTCTCTGTTTCTCTCTGTTTCTCTCTCTCTCTCTCTCTCTCTCTCTCTCTCTCTCTCTCTCTCTCTCTCTCTTTCTCTCTCTCTCTCTTTTTCTCTCTCAGCAGCAGCGGCAGCAGTAGCAGCGACAGACGCCCACATAGCCCCTCCTCACCCCTAGAGAACGGAAGGAAATGGAACTCTGGAGCTGAGCACCGGGAAATCTCTGGCACTCTAGAACGGAGGAAAGGAGCCGAACGAGCAGTTCATTGGATACAAGGTCAGCCAATAGAAAGGATGCCGGCGCTGAAGAAGGAGTTCTGCCTTCCGCTACTGCTCTGCCTCTCTGTCTCCTGCCGCCTCTAAGAGTGTGTGAGAGGATGGGAGGGGCTGGGAGGCAGCAAGAGAGAGTGCTGCATCCTTCACTGATAGATAAAAGTAAGAGGGACTTTGGGACCAGGATCAGTGCCGGAGTGCACTCTAAGTGGAGCTGGTGACAACAGCAGCAGCAGCATCCCCTCACAGCCTGAGGCTTTGCACTTCTGGAGGAAGCTATCCTACTGAGAAGCTCTGGCTGCTCTCGCCCTTTTCCTGGCATTTTATTCCCTTTGGGCACCTCCTGCAGTCACCTTCTCCCTACCAGCTACTGCTTGGGTAAGGGACGTTCGAATTCCTGGGGAAGGAGGGGAAACGCAGTTCGCAGCAGCCACCCACAGGGCTGAGCTTCAGGCTGTTGGCCCCTCTTTGTAGACCAGATTGCAACAGGGGCCGCGAGACTGGCCGCAGACACCCCTGTCTTGTGTCTAGAAGAGCTAGTTGCGGCAGGTCGAGGGTCAGCCGGAACAGAAACATGTTCGCCGAGAGCAACCTCCAGAGGTAATAGAATGGGAGGTATCATTTTTTTTTTCTTCTCAGTGACCAACCTGGGAAGGATTTGGGCTACTTGCTAATCCCAGAATATGGTACACTCTTAAGCACAGAGAAACAATTTTGGCGTTGCCTGTAATCTGGAAATCCCGGAACTCATACTTGCTTTTTAACCAAGCTTCCCTCTGTTCCGGTTTGAAATAAGTTTATTTAGACTACTAGCAATAGCCTCGTAGGTAACTGACTCTTGGTTTGTAAATATGATTTTGAAAGGTTTTTGTTGTTGTTTCTTTAGGCAGGCTGTGATTGTATTTATTTATGCATATTTATTTAACCCTCTAACTTTTCCTTTGCTTGGAAATGCTGGCATTTAAAATATTCTTAAACGACCCATTACAAGTTCATTGTAACAATCGGAAGTCCTGTTATTCATCACCTTAGTTAGCATCTGTCTTCTGAGTGTGGGACTGGAGCCTGTCCTCAGCAAAGAGGTCTGTGTGTGACACTCTTGCCCTCTAGTGTCTTCTACGTTGATAGCAGGTTGATGACCGATTTTACTCAAATATTGCATAACAGAGGAACAATAAATGCCCCTACGAATACAAATGCCCAGTACCAAAGCCCTTTTCTAGAAAGCACAATCCTAGGTTATTTGAAGTTTTGAGTTCTCTTCTGTCCATTGTTTAAAAGTGTGTCAGATTTTTCAGTTTTGGAACCTTCTCCAATGTGAGTTTGTTTACTTATCTTGCTGAATTTAGTTAATTAAGGCATCTATCTGATGGCTTCCACGGACTTGTAGGAGTTTGTGAATAGACAAAAGAAATAATTAAATGGTTACTCTTCGTTTTCCCAAGGTTTCATCAGTTAGACAGGAATTCTATTATATCAAATGACTACTTTGAATCTTTTAGATTGATTAGTAGAAAGACAACCATGAAGATTAAAATAACTTCCACAAAGAAATCTTTAATAAGTATTCTAAGGCTCTTAAAAATTCAAAAACTGCAGAATTAAACACATGAGTTGATTCATGTCAGATCTCTCGAATTGGCAATTCATTATTATTTGTGAAATAAATATGAAGCACTGACTCTAAGCCCAGTGTACAAGGAACTTACTAGGTATAGAAGGAATATAAAATACAACTTATTAAAGCAAATAGTGACTCACAGCCATTGCTTTCTAACTATCACTCTTGTAAAAAAAAAACTTAAAATAATTTTACATGATATACACCTTGATTTAAAAAAAAACAGTCTAAAGGGCAAAAATATTTAGAATTAAAAGAATCATTGTTCTACTGCAATTTTATTGGTTGCTTATTTGGACTAGCTCCCTTTTTAGAAAAACTGCATTCTTCTTAGTCCTTCCAGTCTAAAAATCTTCAAATACATTCAAATATCATTTCTTAACTACTTTTTAAAAATAAATTACTGTGGTCCGGTAACATATGGTGGTTGGGAATAACATTTCCTAAACAATTTTAACTGCTCTTTTCTTCACACTAAATATAAGTACACTTCCTTATATCCAAACCACATTAGAAATTAATGTCAGATATTTGGAAAGTTTTTCTGTACCTTTCAAAAATGTTCCTGTTATCAACTATCAATTGAACTGACAGAAAAGCTCTGCATATTTAGATAAAGGATATTCTGCTTCTCTCATCATTCTCTTTTGGTGTCATAATTTGAAATAGGATTTTCTAGAAATTGAAGGAAATGCATTTTTAATATCAAATCATATAAAGAATTTTGAGTTACAGACATTTTAAAAATCCATAATTATTTAGTGCTAATGTAACTTCTCTAGGATACCATTGTTTCTTAAGGCAAAAGTGAAGGTGTTTTTTTTTTTTAATATTCAGATCTAAAAATGCATCCTTATAATTTGGAATGTGATATATTATATTCTTTGTGTTTAAAAAGAGGCCTCACATTAGCGATATGGTCAGAAAAAGTGAGAACTTTTTATCTCTTTCTAAAGAGATGTTTTAGTTTTCCTATGATGTAGGTTATTCACTTCTGATAATTTTACCCCCTCAAAGGAACAGCATTTCTCATTTTCACAGATAATTTCACAGTGAGTTTGGTAGGGTTTAAAGGTTTGATAACAAGACAATAGAAGAGAAGAATAATCTTCACAGATGGTATTGAGGATTATTTTTTCCCATGCTGATTCTTTCAGGAAGCCAAAAAAAGACCCTTTTTGTGAACTGGGATTTGAATATTGAGTAGTTAATTCAAAAAATAGTTTTATTTCAGACTCTAAGATCCAAAGATCTGTGTTACGAGATACATTATTCAGGAAGTATCTTATAATATGACTTTTTGGCACTTTTGTTGAATCTCAGCAGCACTTTGGAACTTTGGGCCAATTTTTTCTTTGAAAACCCATATGTAAGTATATAAAATATATTCAAAAGAAATACATCTATTTTTATGCTTTAAAATGTTTGCATATATTGAAGATAAGGTTTAGAAGAGAGAAGAAGATATATATTATCCCCTAATTACTAATGCTGCATGGAGAATTCTAATTAGAAAAAAAAAGTATCCTTAATTACATCTCTCTATAGTTACTCCCATTAAGAATGGGGATGGATGGGCCCTAAGGCTTTAACATTAGCACTTGGGTTCTAGGAGCATCAACCCACATTGATTAGTAACTACAATGCCACAGAAATATTTTTATCTAACTTGCTGTAGCATTATTTATTAAGATATTTTAAAAAACTGAATGATCCTGAAGGACATCTAAGAAAGAACAAACAATTGCTTGCAGAGTCAAGAAAGAAAGGGAGAAAGGAAAATATGTAAGAGGCAAAATGAAGGTCCTTCCCTTTTTTTTTTTCTGGGAATATACATTATTATTGCCCTCCTAGATCTATTTATAAACTATATCAGATATGATTTTTGCAAACTCATTATTGATTTAATGTATCTCAGAAAAATGATATCCTGAAATTTAGCCTTTTTCTCTCTTGATTGGTATGTCATTTACCACACCCAAATTCTACAGAGTTCATTGTTGGTTTTAGTATGGGATAATCATCTGCTTACCTACCTATCATGGGGGCTGGGGATTCCAATGAATATGACTTCGTTCCATATACTTTTTCTTGGGAAAAATGTGTTCTTGATTCATTAATACCATTAAAGATACTATTAACAAATTGCTCAACTAGTTTTCATCCTCAAAACATACCTTTTCACACAGATCTATGTACAATTATGAAATACGCCAAAAAGAATGTGAAGTTATGTGGAGAGGGCTGGGCTTGTTTCAGGAAAATAAGGGTTAATATCCCATCCCTGACACCTCCATGTGCCTCACACAAGAAAAACTGCATACAAAGTCACAGACAGGTTATATTGTCAGAGGAAATCTATTTATGGTAGGGAATTGATGTGTTGTGTGATTGGTCTTGAGAAAATTAAGATACATTGTCAAGGTCTTTTTTTTAAATCATGAGTTTCAATATGCAGATTCATGTCTGCTTAAATGTCCTAGGCTCCAGATCCTGAAAAAAAAAAAAGTACATGGAATCATGAATCATATTCATTGACCTTCCTCCCGCCACCTGCTCCTGCCATGGTGGGCAAGGAATCAGATGTTTATGCCACCTTTAACCAATAGCAGGTTTTGCCCATGGAACTGTGTGTGATCTGTGGTATTCCCATGGTATTCCCATCACGTGGGAGCAATACTAAATTTGAGGATATTGTTTTGGTTAGGATCATTAAATCAACAATAACGCCATACCCAATGCAACATAATTTATGACTGGTGTCTGGAAGGCCATTAAGAATGTGCATTCTCAGGTGGCTAGGTGGCCCAGTGAATAGAGCACCATGCCTGGAGTCAGGAGGACCTGAGTCCAAATGTGGCTTCTGACACTTAACACACACACATCCCCCCCAAAACTAGCTGTATGACCTTGGGCAAGTCACTTAACCCCAAATGCCCCACAAAAAGCAAAAAAAAAAAAATCACAAAGAATGTATATTCCCAGGAAAAGAGGGATGGCCTTTGGGAACCAGTTATTTGTGTTATCTACCTCTAGAACAGGAGTGTCAGGCTCAGATAGAAATAGGGCAACTAAGGGCCACTAAACCTTATATAACGATCCTTCCGGTTCACATATTGACTTATAAAACTACAAATTAATATTATCATTTTTATTTCAGTTTTATTTCATCAAAAACTCCCCAATTATTTTTAAATTTGGTTTGAGTACAGCCCATGGGTATTAGGTTGTGACACCTCTGCTCTTAGACATAGGTTTTTAACCTGGGGTCCTTGAACACATTATATACATGCATATATGCATACATATACACATACATACATTTGTGTATGTGTGTATAAATATACATGCATACACACATAGATACAAACACATTTGTCCACACATTACATATAAGCACACTTATATGATGACTACATTTCAATACAATTACTTTCCTTTGTAATTCAATATATATGTGTACACTCATGTATATATGTACATATACATATATATGTATACATATTCTGAGAAGGGGTCTGTTCATTTAACCAGACTAGTAAAAGGGGGTTCCATGAAATAAACAACATTTAAGAATCTTAGATTTGGAACATTGTTTTTTTTAACTACTAATACTAATTCCACTTAAGTTTCATTTCTTATATTTTTCATGATTCATACTAATACATATGTGCTGTTTTATTTAGCTTAGTTTTCCAGTGATGAAGTAATGGGTGTTCATTTCTGTAGTATGTTGATTTTTATATGATGGTGAGGCATTGAAGTATAAATTTCCAATGAACATCTGGGTATGGATGAATAAAAATGAAGGAAACTAGGAACAGATGTAAAGATACTTTGACAGTATAAGCAAATCTAGATATGACCAGGTTTATTACATATCTAGAAATAACCATGCTCTTCTTATATAATTGAATCAAATAAAGAAATATTTAAGTTTCTGACATCTATCATAAACTGTGTTAAGCACTAGAGTACTGTGCTAAATTCTCTGAGTGTGTCCTTTGTCTTTCTAGTCATTGCATAGAAATGAAAGTAAAAGGTATAGGGCTTTTTTTAAACTTTAGCTTCAAAAGGGAGAACAGCGGTGGGACATTTACTTGAGGGCAGAGTGGGATCAAGTCAAGATTATTTCTAAGGATGAGGGTGACATGTATATGTTTGAATACAGCGGAGGAGGTGTTGTTACCAAAGAAGGACTGATGATTAGAGCAATGATGAATGATTAAAGGGTGAAAGATCTCAGGGGAGACAGGAGAGGAATAGGATGGGAGAGACAAGTATTAAAGTTGATTTTGGTAAGGAGAAGGACCACTTCTGTATTAGTTACTGAAGTAAGGGAGAGAATGGGGGAGAGTTGATGTACAGTGGTTATGAGATATAGAGTAAAGGAAAACATGGCATACAATACAGATGCTTTCTATTTTCTTGATAAATTAAGAATGAAGGTTCTTTGATGAGAGAAAGCAAGGAAACAATGTTTTAGGAGGCTTGAGAAAAGCTGATCAAAGAGCCTTTATGACAGTGGTTCTCAACCTTCCTAATGCCACCACCCTTTAATACTTGTATGTGGGTGTATCTGCATGTGTGCGGATCTGTAGGGAGAAGGATAGAGGAGCAGTGTCTTGGTTCCTATGACCATTGGAAATACATGTTTTCCAATGGTCTTAGGCAACCCGTGTGACTCCTGTGAAAGGGTCGTTCGGCCCTCCAAAGGGGTCATGACCCACAGGTTGAGAAATGCTGCTTCATGAGGAGGGCAGTAGAGCCAATTATGGAAGTATAAAATGATTATTTTTCAACAGTGTGAACCAAGGAGAGAACAGATGGCCAGTGAGGTGGCACAGAGAATAAAACTGGAGTCAGGAAGACTTGAGTTCAAATCATATGTCAGATACTAGCTGTGTGACCCTGGACAGGTGACTTAAATTTTTTCTTCTTCAGTTCCCTCATCTGTAAAATGAGGAATAAAATAGCACCCCACTCCCATCTCCCAAGGTTGTTGAGAGGGTGAAATAAATGAATGTTTATAAAGTACTTTATAGTGATGAATAAATATTAGCTATTTATCATCATCATCAAATTTGTAATATGAACAGTTACAGTTTTGTGACTTTTTAGCTGTATGTAGGAGAAGAAAGGATGAAGTAAATCTAAGATGAATGTTTGGCAAGGTAATAGGACAAAGGGCAAAGTTTTCAAGAGGAAAAGATAATTCATCTAATCTGTAGGGTCAAGATTGTGAAGGGAGAAAAATGAGGCTAGAATGGGTTTGATGAAATAGGAGAGGAAAGAAGGGGTGAATTATTATAGGTCATGCTGAGGGCAAAGAATAGATTTATTATTATTGAGAGCTTGGGAAAAAGGAAGAAAAGTATGTTGTAATGAAATAGACTAATTTCAAAGTTCTAGAACAATAAAAATATTGCAGTGATGATCAGTAAGCATATGACCATCCCCATTCCAACTGAGTTGGAAACAAGGTATAGGTTATTGGAAGTTTCAAAATGTAACAAACTGGGAGACTGTAATAGTAATGAAATTTGCAGTTCCTTTTGTATTGCTAAGCTGACAGATACTTAGCACCTAGTTTAAATTAAGCCTCTGTTAAAGAAACAGAAGATATGAACTCTTGTTGCTTACAAAACAGGAAAGGTCTGAAAAGGGAGGAGCAATACTGTATATAAGGAAAAGCCCTAGAGAGGGAGAGTCAGAACTTCTTGGGATAAGTTTTGTGGAGGCAGAAGCAGCTGCTGCCAAGGAGGCTGAAGAGGAAAGGCCCAGGCTAGAGAGAATGATTTTGACTTTGGGAACCTGGGTGAAGTGATTTTGATTCTGGGAACCAGCTGGAGCTACCAGCTTCTACCAGGAGCTGCCAAAGACTGAGGTAGCATGACTGTGATACTGGTACTTTGCATGCACCTGTTTGTGGCTTTGTTAAGCCTTCACATCCTAGGAATAGAGACTGTGAAGGATTTAAGGTGAACTGGACACTGTGAGCTTCAGGGTGGAACAAGAACAGCATTTAAAGCTGTACAAGTAACTGGGAGCTCTCTGCCTTTGAACCCACATGACAGTTTGATGAATCCAGGTAGGAGCTGGGACCATGGAAGGGGATCCAGGGAATCTGAGAGACTACCCCAAGTTAAACTGAAAGAAGACTTTACTTGGATACTGGGTACTGACTAAGAAGATTGTAACTCATTTGTGACTTTGGGGAGGATAGCCTGTGTATTTTACACTACCCCTTAAGAGAGTGCTGAGTTAACACCTTAAGAGAGTGTTATATGCACACATATATGCATGCACATATACACATACAACACACATTTAGACATCTATATGGTACACATGTATACACATGTATTTGTGCTATATGCACACACATAAATGCACATATGGGATATGACACACATACATATCACAAAAGTATATATGACATATGTATATATGTGTCATACACATGCTGTGTCTGTGTGTATATATATATACACATGTATATGTGTGTATAGACATAGACAAAGATGTAGATAGAGAGATAAAGATATAGATATAATTATAGGTATAAATATAGATATACACACACATATATATTTTGCAGAAGAAAACAGAAGGCCAGAAAAAGCACCATCATTTGACGTAGATTTTAAAGTTACAAATTGTATTTATGACTTAACTAAAAAGAAAAGCAATTTGTACATACTAAAGTGATGAAGATTCCTGGATAATCTTTTTTTCTCCTTTACTATGTACACAAAAGTGTCCATTTTATTTGGTATTTACTAAGTTCAGAATGGTTTTTTAAAAAAAAATAGAGAGAGGGAACAGAGAGACAGGGAGTCAGAGAAGACAAGAAAGAAAAGAAAGAGAAGTGAAAAAAAGAGAAGAGAAGAGGAGGAAAGGAGATGAGTAGGAGGAGAAAAAAAAGAGTTGGAACCAGGAGATAACTATAACCCAGAGCTAAATAGGATAATATTGATGGCTGAAGTGAACTTCAAATATATTTGAGTAGTGGTAGCAGAGCAAAGGGTTGAAATTTGAGGTGAGTAGCAAGATCTATCTCTCCCCTCCTTCTAGTTCAGTGAGGCTCTAGAGTGTGCGTAAGAGGTGATGGTTGGCAGGATGCAGAGTCTGAGAGAAATCAGGCTTCCTTCAGTGAAAGAAAATAGAAATGTAACATGACAAGATCTAAGATGAAGAACAGTTTATTACTAATAGAATGATTTTCCTTAGGGCACAGAATAAGGGGAGGGCAAAACAGAATCTGGAAAGATAGGACTGAGGTGAATGGGGAAGAAAAAGTAAAGATGGTAGCAAAGGAACAGTGTTTATTTGGTTTGGTTTATAGCCTAGGTATTCTGCAAACTGGAATCAGAGAGACTGGGAGAGAAAGAGGTAGGAGTTTGCTATTCATAGGACACAATGATATGGTTTTATTATTTGATTGATGCTATCTGGAAAGAACCTGTTATGCTGGGATTCAATATCAGTTAATTCTTTCTCAATCACCAACAAAGGAAGGGAGTTTGGATTATGTTCCTAAAGCATTCTTCCTAGAAGATGTCTTCCTGGAAAGGTGTTTTGTGTTTTAGGCTGTGATCCTGGGTATATGGTCTAACATTGACAGCTGTGCCTTATCACAGCCCTTTGGTTATGGAGAACTATAGCATTGTAGTCTAAATTTCATGACAGTAAAGGTTGGAATGGATCTAGGAGGCCTGTGAACCTATTCCCATAGTTAATGCTCCATTCTGCTCCTCATTTGTGGTTGGGATAGGTCACTGTGGCACTTTATGCCTTCTCATAAGATGGTAATTTCTTCAGTATGATGTGAAGGCAAGACTGATGAAACTTTGTGTCATTTATAGCAAGTTCTGTTTTAAAAGGAAACAAAGTGAGAGGATTGATGCCACCTTCTACAAAATTGAATTATTGCCTCTCCAGATTTGAATGTCTTTTTCTTCATTGGTTGGTATAGTTGGAAGTGCTATGACTCTGATTCTTCTTTGTTAGAGGATTCCATGACCACTTTCTGCTGTATGTTACTGACAAAGGCATTTGTTTTTTGGTTTTTGCATGGTTTGCAAGCAGATATATGTCCTAGCTCATCTGTATGTTTTCATGTTGTGAACAAATCAAGTCCACAGTTAACTCTAAACCTAAGTTTCTATCTGGTTATGTAATGACCTTTTCATGATGTGTAAATGACCAATGACAATTTCTCAAAAGACTGAAAAGACAACATTGCAAGTGATTCAGTATGGTGGGAAGGGAGAAATGGTGAAGGAAAGAATGAGAACAAAATCCATATATGATTCTGGAAGATTATTTGCACAGATAAACCATTTTTTCTCTAAAACCTATTACCAGTGAATGGAATTGAAAAGTCTTTTGTATTTGCATCAACAACTTTTGAAAATCCCATCTGCAGGGAATAGAACATGAGTTTGTAGGTTTAGAACTGGAAGAGGCCTTAGCGGTCAAGTATTACACTGTCATTTTTCAGACGAAGAAACTGATACCTGGAGAAGTTGTGACTGCTGGTAGCAACAGTTCAGTTCAAAATCGATTCGTCTTGATGGTTTTCAGAAATGAACAAGAGTACAGAAAGGATGAAGGAAGTTGTAGTTGCTAGATAAGAGGTGGGTTGGAATTCATGAGGTTAACTGTGTAGGAAGTGGTATTCACAGTTGAAGTTTTTTAAAGCCTTGTCTTACCTGAATTCCTGATTAGTATCTGAGTGGAATAGTATAAGTCCTGGGTTTAGAAAATGTGTATCTGTTCCTTTTGGTTTTGGTGATAAATGGTGAGTATATCACCACAAAAATAAGCTGGCTAATGTCTTTAAATGATGTATTTAAGTTTTACAGATAGGAATTCTATGTTAGTCTCTTAATATCTTTCCTAAATTGTCAGAGCCAGATTCAACTCACAGCTCTGCCTCACAAATAAAATCTCATGTGCAACATGTCTTTCACTTCTGACATTAAGAAACAAACTGTGAAATGCTGCTGTCTGAAATGCAAAATATTGCAACATATTTTGTACCTCATCAAAAACACTTTGGAAAGATAAAAGCACATCTTTAACATGAAGTGTATTCAAAGACTTCAGAGACATTCAAGTACCTTCAGCACCCAAACTAGAGAATTTGCTTTGATTTCATTGAACCATATAGACATGGACTTAGAGTAATAGAAAGCAGTGGAACTTAATAATTTACATTGGATTCATTTCTCATTTCAGCATATTTCATATTAATACTGAATTTTATTATGTACATTATAGTTGTCTATGAAAAATGAGATCATGTCAAAGATAATGGGCAACATTGATTATAACATATTAAAGCACACACATAAATACATATTTCCTTTTAACAAGTGTCACATCATTAAACTGGAAGATTTCACATGCCATTAATAAAATTCACTCTTTTATGCATATTATATTAGTTCTTGAGCTTTAGTTCCATGTGATTTAAGATTTTACATATATATGTATTTATATAAAATGTACATTGAGTACAACCTATTACTTTGTGTTTTTCAAATGTTAATATAATGGTTGGCTTCAAAACTTCACTTTCTGAAACTGAATTGAATTTTAGTTGAAAGAAAACTTTGTTCTCCACTTTTAGCTAACTTCCTGACATTTTTTCTACTTCTTTCTGAAAGGTGGAATTGGAAATTTGGCTCTTAGCATCCCTTATAAAACACTGGCAACAGAACTGGCCCTATGGCTAGGTTAACACAAAAGAAAAGAGTGGTTTTCCTTACTAAGGAATTGGTAGGCTGCCACAAAGTCTTGCATTGAGTATTAGAATTCATATTATTGGATGATAGGTTTATAGATTTAGATTTAGCTCTTTTCAGAGATTACTTTTGGGGGGCCTGGGTTATTGTTGTCTGTTGGAGAATAAGATTGTAAGTGATAGG
>CM053592.1:41846036-41869988 GCA_028646515.1 Pseudochirops corinnae | reverse complement strand
AACAATAACTCTTTTTCTCGTTTTGGTGGGGTCATCTTTGCTGTTTCTCTGGCTTTCAGTAATATTTTAGAGAAACTCCTGGGCTTAATTATCCTGTCCCTCCACCCATAATTCACTTTGACATTCTTCAAATACCAATAGTTGTGGCATAGCTTTTAATGGAATCATTCTCCATTTTTAGCTTCAGTTGAAATATCCAAGACTCTCCTAATCAAAATAGAAACTAGAAGCAAGGTATATTTTTCTTATGTAGATACAGCATGGCTTTTTAAAACATACAGTGATATTATGTTAAAAATGGAACACAGAGATGATTCAGTTACAAAGATGCTAATATCTACTCAGACAGTAGAATAATGTCATGTTTTCTGTGTGAAGAATGGTTAACACAGTTAAGTACCTCCTTAAAAAGTTTCCATGATGGAACAGTTTCTATTGCCCTTTTCTGTATTCTCTTCTCCAATATGTCATGCATTTTTCCCTCTATTCCACTTTCAAATCATTCACCAATTACCTCTGAAACATACTAACCAATGGGAGAAGTAGCAAACTTAGATCAAACATCTCTTATTCTCTAAGCAGGCAGATGGGGATGTTTCCATTGCTGTTGCTATTAAACAAGATGGAGGGAAAAAGACAAGCATAATTTTTTTTTTCTCAACCTGTGGTCACTCTTTCAGGCTCCATAAATTGCAGATAGTGGAAAACAAATCTTCACTCTGTCCTCAAATCAATATTCAGGCATGCAAGGGGGGTTTTAAGTGTTTATTGTGCCTGCTGTACTGACTGAGTGTTTAATGAGGATCCCTGAAGAAACTTTGACCTGCTGTATTGCTAAACTGCTGTGGGCTAGATAGTTTCCTTGCTTTTAAGTTAGGAATACTGTAGTTAGAACCTGTCTGATTGCAATAAAGCAGCATGCAAGCTCTCACTTCTTCCTGAACATCTCAAAATATAGGAAGATGTCACATTGTTATAGCCACTCACTTCAATTGAGAACAAAGTTCAATAGGAAGGTTCCCCTAAGGTGTGCCAGCACCCTCAGCTTAAACCTTTCTACACATCAACAGAGGAGATAAAGGTGAAAAAATAGCCAGTCACAGGGAATTATGAGGCAGGATGATATGGTGGATGGAGAACTGGCCTCAGAATCAGGAAAATTTAAGCTTAAGGACCATCCGTCTTACACAAATTATCTTTTTTTGAACAAGGCAAAAAACTTGACCTCTCAGTGGCTTCAGTTAACATTCTAAGACTAAAAGTTGCTAAACACCAGCAAATTGACTTTGACAGAGAGTTGCTTCACTGACATCATTGGTCAGGACCTCCTCCCCACTCCCCCCACTCCCTCTATTTGTACTTTGAGTCCACATTTCTATAAAAGGAAAGCAGAAATAACATTCTTAACCAATTAGGAAAGGTAATACAAAAAAGTCTTGGAGAGGAATAAAAGTCTCAACAAAAGGCCCCTAGAAAGTTCTTGCAGCAGGACAGCTGCCTAATTTCCTACCTTTGAAGATTCAGCAACCCAGAGCACAGTAGAAAATCTAAATGAGCTTTAGTTTCTCCAGCTCTACTCGCTGGTAATTTAATCAGATATACAGGCAGGTGAGTCAATGGATTTCTTAACCAATGTATCCATTCTACAGAGAGTTTTAGCCTTGTACTGATGCTCTTACTCATCAGACTGTTTTATTTATCTCCCCATGTCTTCTCACCAGATTCCCTTCTGAATTTGATGTCCTTTTTGAGGGCAAGGCTCACGTCATCATTTAACAAGTTCTGGAAGCATAGTTGAGGGGCTACTGAATGGATGTAACTTAGGGACTTATTATTTAGACTTTTGAAAACATCCTTCTATGAACTGGAATGTGTCTACTCTTCCAGGCCTAGGAGGGGGATCCACTCTTCCCATTGCCCCTTCCAGATTTATTGAGATCTGAGATTCTTAACCCGGGGTCTGAATTCCCTGACCTTCAGGAGGTCCCATGGATAGATTTCAAGGTTTCCATGAATTTGGATGGGAAAAACAATACATTTTTTTCTCTAATGTCTAAGTGGAATTTAGCATTTCCTTCAAATATTAAAAAACTCTATTCTGGTAAGAGGTCCAAAGGCTTTTAGTAGATTGCCCAAAGGGTCCATGATCCATAAAAAGTTTAAGTATCTAAGTTTTAGATAATTAGCAGCACTTGTTGATCATCTCTCTGTCTCCCATCCTCCACCATTCCCCCTTATCACTTTCCAATTTCTGCCTAAGGCTTTCTTTCTAACAAGTTTTCCCAGATTAAGCCTATATTACCTAGGCTATTTCAAAATACTCTTGTAATGTAGTCACCCATATATATGGACAGCATATCATACATCTACTTGTCCACTTGGACAAATTTGAAAGTGAAAATAAAATATTTTTATACCTAAAAAGAAAAAAGATAATTAAAATATTCTTTCCTCCATAAACTAATTCACTATTTTTGCTCATCTTCTAATGATTGTAAGAATGTTTTAAAATCTACCATATGCTCTATTAAAACATCTTATATTTCTTTCTTCACCTAAAGCTTCCAAAAGTTTGAAGGGTTCAAGTCTTATTATTATTTCACAGGGTGCCTAATAAAGGGTTATGTTCCCAATGGACGTTCAACATATGGTTTTTGGAGAGAACACTAATGCAAGACAGAAAACATTGTGTTAACCTAAGTGAATTATCACTGCTCTGTCTTTCAATTACTTAATTGTGAAAAAAATATCTTAAGTAATTATTTTACTTTTAAAAATTAATAAGCACTTATTGTTCTGTCCCTCCCATCTTCCTCCAATGGAAAAAAAAAAACAACTTTGTAACAAATATGGAAATTTAAGTAGAACAAATTTCTACATGGCACTTTTCCATAGCTATATATCTTATTTGGCATCTTGAGTACACCATCCTTCCATCAGGAAACAGCTAATATTTTTCATCACTACTTTTTTTTTTTGCTTTTTGGAGGGGGGAAGGCAGGACAACTGGGGTTACATGACTTGCCCGATGTCACATGAATAGCAAATGTTCAGTGTCTGAGGCCAGATTTTAACTCAGGTCCTCCTGACTCCAGGACCGGTGCTCTATTCACTGTGCCACTGAGCCACCCCTTCATCACCACTCTTGTAGGATCATGTTTATCAGAACATTGATCAAAATTCTCAAGTGTTTCAAAATTATTTGCCTTTTCAATGTTCTTATTGCATAAATTGTAGGTCTAAACTTTCCTCCAAACTACCCCCAAATCCCATTAATTGGTGAGAGTAGAAGTGTAAGTTCTAAAACCAAAATGGAGCTAAGATACAAAGTAAAATGCTTTTTACATTAGATGCCCAAGAAAATATTAACTCAAGAGACTCTTACCTTATCCACACTGTATGCCATTAATAACATCACAAGCTAGAAGAAAAATGTACAACAGTCCATGTACTTTGGATTCCTCAAAACTTAGAAAAGGAGTAAAATATCTAGCTTTCCAAGCTCCATAATAAAATCCCAGACATCCCAGAAAATAACTTCAATTAATTCAGTAGCCTAGTACTGCCATTTTGAGGTTGTATTTAGAAGCTGGCTTAATTTTTAGAATTCTTGTTTAGGGGATTAAAATTGAAAAAAAAAATGCCAAGAATACCAGTGGCATAGGTAACATTTCTTGATGTCATTCCCTAAACAGCTCTTTGAATGTTTATATTTAAAAGCTGATTTATGAGCTCAGCTCTCTTTTCCTGTTAAGTTATTTATATCTCTAATAGTGGAAGGGGGATAATCTGTGTTATGAATTGATGGCTATTCCCTAATTTGTTGAGTTATAAATTAGTATAAGATTGATTCAGTGACCCATTTATTATTACCTTCTTCAAGCTGGCCATGTTTTTCATTTACTGATGAAAATTTCTATGTCTACCAAGACATGTCTTTTTCATTACACTATAATATTGTATATGGAATAATAATTTATAGTCCAAGAACTAAAAATAACCTTGTCAAAACAAAACAAATAAAGGACAGTGTGTGTGTGTGTGTTTGTCTGTGTGCGTGCGTGTGCGTGTGTGTGTGTGTTTTGCAGAGTATTTTCCACCTTTCCTTTAGTAACTAGATGAAAAAGAAATTCAGCCTGGAAGCCATTAAAAATGAAGCACTATAGCTTCACTCTTTGATAAAGTTAGTTCCCTTGTGGCATCTGGTGATTGGTTCAATTATCCCTCAGTCAGACAAACTGCACCTTACGTGGGAAATATAAGGACTGATTGAGTGCTTCTGTGTGAGCAATGTCCCTCTTATGTTACCTCTGGTAAACTGGAGATATAAATAGTCCTTAAATTCTTCACTGGGGCACATCAGGATTTCTAGGTGTCTGTAAACTATGCTTCAAACATCACTCAGAGACCAAAACAAATCCAGGTTCTTGGGGCGAATACTTTGAAATTGGTTTCCCATATAAGATTCAATTAGGAACTCAGAAAGCTTTTCCTCAATCAACTTGATTGCCACATCATAGGCTACAAATGTCATAGACACACTCTGGGCATAGGCATAACCATTTCATAATAAAAACAATAATAGCTAACAGTTTTGCAAAGTACTGTATATCTGTTGTGATCCTTACAATACTTCTGGTGGATAGTTGCTATTATTATATCCATTTTATAGCTGAGGAAATTGAGACTTAGAGAAGTCAAGTGAATTGCCCAAGATCATGCAACTGTTAAGTATCTGAAGCAGGATTTGAATTTGGGTCTTTCTGAGTCAAAGCTCAGTACTCTCAGCTACTATACCACCTATTTGCTGTATACATGCAAAATTTTGGTAAAACAGATAACTAGCATGAGATATTTAATAGCCATATCCCTGAAGAGATTTTTATTGTTTTATCTGTCTCCTTCAACATATTCTCTTGAATACCAGTTTCCAATATTGCTGCTAAAATTTTCTTTTGTTTATCTTATCATCCTCATCTTCTTCCTCTTCTTTCTCTTCCTCTTTCTCCTCCGCCGCCTCTTATCCCTCTATCAACATGGGGAGTCATACTCTTGTATGTGTATGCTCTTTCCAAAGGAATATAACTTTTAATTGCTTATACTTTGCAAGATATCTTGGGGCTTGGGGGCTAGATATTTCCTCCCTTTTTTATGTTTATTTATCCTAATTTTTTTTTTTTAGAAAACTGGGACAATTAATTATTTTGCCTTATGTAGTTTTCACTTATGATTTCTTAAAATGTAGCTCTGAAAAACCAGGTTTCATTAAAGTGATTGGATTGGATGAATTGAATCCATTCTTATCCAAAGGGAACTGCTTCACCCTGGCTTTCACTGATTGGGCAATAACAGGTTCTAGCCCAAACCTCACTTGCTCATTGTTTGCATAGGATAGCTCAGAGTGAGTATAAATAGCAGTTGCTTCTATTCTGGCTAGAAACCCTGAAGGTCTTCTTTTCCCAGATGGATTCTTTTAGGAAGACAAACTAGGCCATCTTGTGCCTCAGTTCTTACCTAGCCTTTAATTACTGAATGGACATTGCCTCAGACAAAGTGATATCTGGAAAAGTCCTTAGCTTAAAAAAGGGAAGGTCCCCCACTGCATCCAGGGCCATCCCCGTGGTCTTGACCTATATCTTGCCACTGGACTCTGATGACTCTGGAGGAGAGGGTGAGGCTGATGATTTTGCACAGTTCTGCCTCACTTAAATCTAATTCACTTGCAAGTCAAGGCATCACCTTCCTGCTGTCATTGGTCCTCTTTGAGAATGAAGGACCAATAACCACAAGTTTATTAGTAAATATGGTAGCAATAAGAGACACTTTTTACCTCTCTCATTGCTTCATATGCTCTTTGTTGTTGTTGTTGTTGTTGTTGTTGTTGTTTTGAGTTGTTTTTAATTGTGTTTGATTCTTTGTAATCCTATTTTTTGTTTGTTTTTATTTTCTGTTTTTTGCAGATCCTGGAGTAGTTTGCAATTTCCTTCTGCAACTCATTTTACAGATAAGAAAACTGAGGCAAACAAGGTTAAGGTACTTATTCAACCCACAGAGCTAATAAGGTATGAGGCCAGCTTTGAACTTAGGAAGATGAGTGTTCCTTATTCCAGGTACAGCACTCTATTTACTATGCCACCTAGCTGACCATTTGTACACTCTAGATGTAGGCATTTGATTCCGTTCAAACAAGTTTAAATCAACAAACATTTATGAAGTGAGTTCTAGATGCAAAATTCAAAATTAGGGGCTGGGGATACAAGTGAAAAAAAAGAAACACTTCCTTCCCTCAAGGCCTTTACATTTCTCCTGAGGTGATACATCTTATAGACAAGTAAATACAGAACAGTACATGTATGATAGAGGAGGTAGAGATCATGAAAAACCAAGGTATTTAAGGGATTTTTAATGCAGGAGATGGCATCTGCATTTAGCTTTAAAGAAATGCATGGATTCTGAGAAGCAGAGGGTGAGAGACCAGTTGTGTGAATATACATAGGCAGGAAATGGATTCTAAAGGTCACAAGATAGCTGGTAGTCTAATTTATCTAGAGTTCCTGAAGGTGAGTGGTGGATGGCTTAAAATGTCAGGCAGGCTAAGCAACTATATGTTATTCTGAAACCTATTGTAGCCAATGGAATTTTTTTTTGAGATGGTGGGGCAGGGGCTTACATGGTCAGATTTATGCATTAGGAAGATTATTTGGCAATTGAATGTAGTGATGATTTGAAAGGGGAGAGACTAGAAGCTGAGAGTCTAATTAAGAGCTTTTTATGGCAGCCTTGGTGAGAGATGATGAGGGCCTGATCTCTGGTGGAAATTTTTCTAGTAAAGGGAAAGAAAGCAATGGGAGATTGACTGTGAAAGGAAAATCAACAAGACATGGAAGTATATTCCTGCCAGAGGTATCAAACACTTTATCCACAACACTCTCTAGTGAAGCTTGAATAACACCACAATGTAATTGGGAAATATTTAACAAAATAAACAAAAATGCAATAAAATAGATAATATTACATTTCAAAAATGTCAATATTTGTGGCCAGTAGATATGCTTATATAGAGATTAGTAATCTCAGTTCTATTTGTTTGACACTACCGTTGTGGCAAATTTTGATTGCAGTATATCTCCCATTGACTTTTATGATACCTGTATTTTGGATGCTTCAGATTTTTTTATCTCATATGATGTCTGTTAAGCCAAACTCTATTTCTTTCTTATATACCATGTGACTCAAAACATATTCATCATATTCATTTTCAGATTCTCTTCCTTAAAAAAAAAAGTATTCACCATATACACAACTGAATTTCTGGGCAAATTACCAAATTTCCTTCTAAAAATATTAATCCAACAATTATATACAATCCCATGGCCAGCCCAGAAAGTTGCCACAATACTACCTAGATCATGGATAGATATGCATATGAACAATGAACTATGACCAGAATTACACAGGAAGAGAAAAGTGTGCTAGATTGCTGTAGAAAAATGATCTGTATCTCTAATGATCCCAAGCTTCTTCATGAAATAAAGACCTCTCATTTTTACATTAATATTCTATTCATGCTGAATGTCTGTGAATCATAAATTCTCTGCAGTATCAATATTTCAGGTCCCATGGAGGCAACTGAGAGACTTATGGTGAGTCTAAGTAATGACATGTTACCAATGAAAAACTGTGCAAAAGAATTCCAGACCTGAGGGATCATTTTCACCCTCCATTTGATGCCCAAGTTATGGTAAGAGTTCTGGAAGAAGAGATCTTACACTGTGGTTCACAGATGCCCAAAAAGTCCATAGATAGCTTTATAAGAGCCTGTGAATTTTGAGAGGAGAAAATTCTTCTTTTCCACTAAACACAAAATAAAGTTTAGCATTTCCTTTATTTCTTTAGTATACATTATTCTGAAAGTGAATCCTTAAAATTCACCAGAACTCCCAAAGTGGTCTGTGACACAAAACAGATTATAAACTTCTGATCTAGAGTAAGGTCAGCAGCACACTGAAAAGATCACCCATGGGAGGGCTATGGAAGGGCACAAATAATAGGCAAATATAAGAAGGTGAGGATGAGTTACTATGTGAGCCACTGGAAGGAGTACCTGCATTATGAGTTCATAAGTCCAGTGCTGTATTCAAGCATGATGGCAATTATATATATATATATATAGTATGTATGTATATATGTATGTATGTGTATATATATAAATAATCTTCCCACAAATATCTGTATTTGTACCTATATCATCTCTCTCTCTCTCTCCCTCCCTCCTCGTTCTCTCTACCCCACTCCCACATGTCTGTTTTTGCACTGATGTTTTCTTATTTACCTTAGATATTTTAAGACAACATTCACTTCCAGAGTCTAATCATTAAATATACCATATGTAAATAATATTCAACTATATAGACATTCCCATTGACTTTTGAAGGAAATGAAATTATTGTCTGGAAAATTCATTGTGCCCCACATTTAGGATACTTTCTATAGAATGGAAACCATTGAAGGCTGGTATTTTCTAAATCTTTTCACTGGCTTTCTGAACTTCCTTCATCCTTATTTTGCACAGCTCCTTGTGGCTAAATCTTTGTTACACACACATATGTACTATTGTGCTTGCTAAAGCTGATCATTATCGGGCAATGGATTTTTTGGGGGAAGGGGGACCAGGAATCCATTAGCTTGTTTCCTGAGGTGTAGAGTGACTGCAGTCTGTTGATAAAGAGAATACCCTAAGTAAAGAATGCTTCTTTTGAAGTAAGAAAGAAGAAATATCCTAATTTAAATATATTAGGATGACCTTAGAAATCACTTAATCCAATATCCTCAGCCATAGTTATGCATTTTTTTAAACTGATAGAAATATCCTTTCCTCCCTCCCTCCTTTCCTTCCTTCTTTCCTTTCTTCTTATCTTCCTTCTTTCCTTCATTCCTTCCTTTGTTCCTTCTTTACTTCCTTTCTTTGTTCCTTCCTTCCTTCCTCCCTCCATCCCTTCTTCTTTTCCTTCCTTCCATCCTTTGTTCCTTCCTTCATTCCTTTTTTCCTTCTTTCCTTCTTTCTTTCCTTTTTCCTTCCTTCCTTCTTTCCTTCCTTCCTTCCTTCTTTCCTTCCTTCCTTCCTTCCTTCCTTCCTTCCTTCCTTCCTTCCTTCCTTCTTCCCTTCCATCTTTCCTTTCTACCTTTCTCTTGTTAGCTTGTTTTTTTTTTTCTTCAGATGTATGGTTTATTAGTGTAGGTAACTCAGAGTAAGGAAATTATTTTGACAAATAATAGGGATTGCAAGAGATGGAGGGGAACGAATAGTAGAAGCATGGGCACAGCTGATGCAAATGTACATAGGGGAAATACAAGGTATATCTCCAATAGGATGGTTTGGCTGTGCATAAAGGATGAAATGTATCAATGCAAATCAGCAATGCTGAGTCTAAGAGATTCTCAGAGATTAAATGACTTGCCCAGGGTCACATAGCCAGTGTGCATCAGAGGTGGTCTTCCCTGTTCCGTGTTCTCTTTACTATAAGGTTATAGATTCTCATTTTAAAAATTAAGAGGTATCACCATTATTAATCAAGTCAATACTCTCTTCTAGAGCAGTGGTGCCAAATTAAAAAAGAAACAGGGGGAGACTAACCTAACCAGTCTGGGATGAGGTTTTTACACCTCTGCCTTTCTCATTAGAAAATGAGGTCCTTTAATGAGTCTGTCAGTCTGCAAGTAGAGTACTTGATCTTGTCATTATTCTTCTCCCCTCTTAACCTTTCCATATGCATTAAGAACCATTTTTTTTGTTAGAATAACAATATTTTATTACTGTTGTATAGTTAAAGTAGAGCAGAGGATTTGTGTGAAATTCATACAGTTTAGCACTAAAAGGAGATTTTACTTTGTCAGTTCATTTTTTAAATGCATTTTAGTAGGACCACTACAGTACTGATCAATAACTTTTAGGGACAATGGGGAAAAAGAATAATAAATGAATAAGTACAACATAAAATATCCAAATATATTTTTGTAAAGTATAAATATTTTGTGATAATAAAACAATGACCTCAATCTCAGCCATTTTACTTCACATAAACATTTCTTCATTTTCTAGTAAAACGAGAAAAAAAAAAAACCTGGCAATGTTTTGCAGCATTGAATGCTAGATTTTGGCTTCATTTATTTATTTTTACTCCCTGGTTGTACTGGAGAAAACAACTTTATGAGGCATTCGGAAACTTTTCCTATACTTTCATGTTTCAACCTACTCACCTTCAGGGAGACTTCCTTGACCCCCTACTTGCTAATGATTTTTCCTTTTGAAGTTGTCTTCCTTTCTACTCTATATATTCTGTGTTAACTTTGTTATTTCAATGTCTGCCTTCCTTATTAGAATATGACCTCTTTGAGGGAGTCAGTCTGGATGTTAGTGTTTGTTAAGTTTTTATTATGTGCCTAGTCCTGTGCTAAGCACTGAGAATACAAATAGAAGAAAGAAAGGCATCCCTGCCCTTGAGGAGCTTTTACATTTTAGTGGGGGAAGACTTGTAAAATAATAAAGGAGAGCTGAAAAAGTGGTAGTCATGGTGGTAGTAGTTGGAGACTGAGGATGGCATATGTAGTGTAGAGAAAATCCTGGGGAGTTGAGTCATCAGTGCAGCCTGGAAGAGAGAATGATCCTTGAGAAATGGCGGGAGATTTTTGTTTTGGTTTTTATTTTTGTTTTCTGTTTCCTTCTCCCCTTTATATTCCCTCTGATTATTACAGTGCTTACACAAAGTAAATACTTAATAAATGCTTGTTGACTGACTGAATGATCTGAAACTATATTAGATGGATCACATTGGGATTTTAGCAACAAAAACACAATTCAAGAACAGAGGTGATATCTTAATCAGATGTGTGCCTTTCCTGGAACCAAGAACAATGGTGAGCACATAGCATAATTAATAATCGTAATATTAAAAATGCATTTTGAACTATGCTACGTTTAAATTTATTCCAGTTCTATCAAGTGTGTACTTTATGGATTTTGCTGCCTTATATCATCAGTGATGGGGTTAGCAAAAAAGACTTGTGGAGATTTAAAGTGGTCAGTGACATTGAGCAGTCATTTCCCCCCAGATATTTCAGTTAGGAAAACATTTAAATCATACTGCAAGACAGTGATAGAACTTCAAGGTTGAGGGACCTTGGAGGTCATCTTCATTGTTGTTCAGTCATTCAGTTATGTCTAACTCTTTATGACTCTGTGGATAATATTGTCCATGGAGTTTTCTTGGCAAAGATAGTAGAGTGGTGTGCTATTTCCTTCTCCTGGAGTTTATCTAAATAAATTTATCAACATAGCAACTGAATATCAAAGATATTAAGTAATTGTCAAAGGCCAACTGGGCAGGAAGAAGCAGAGATGAGACTATAATTCACCACAACTAGAGAACTGGTATTCAACTTAGAGGGCCCAAGGCTCAAATTCCACCTCTAACAATTTAGGCAAGTCACTTAACCTCCTTTCACCTCAGTTTCCTCATCTGTAAAATGAGATTGGATGAGATAAACTTCTAGGTCCCTTTCTGTTCTAGAGCCATAACCCTATAATTTCCAAATATAATATGATTTTGATATTTTTACCTTTACATTTAAATTCTAACTCAAAAGATGCTTAGAGAAGGATATTCCTCAGTTGCAAATCAGCAACTCCAAGAATGAGACTCAGGCAAACTAATGGTAATACTAATAAAAAAGCTATTATTTACATCCAAATCTACATCTGTTATTTTACCAAATCTTCAAAATAATTCTGAGGTACTATTATTATCCTTAATTTACAGATGAAGATATTGTGTGAGCAAGGTTAAGTGACTCCTTCACAATTGCACAGTTAGTAAATGTCTCAGACAGGATTCTAATGCAGACCTTCCTCACTGTTCAGTGCTTTCTTTAAATCAATGAGAAATTAGCTTCTTGGAGTCTTTGTTTTTTAAGATTTTTCAAGTATTTACATTTCATATTATACATACATATGTCTTCCCTTTGACACTGTGTTTTCTTTATTGACTTTATACCGATCTCCAGGAATCTTTCCTATCTATAATTTCTCAGAAAGCCTAAATTATGCTATTTTTTTCAGTATCCCTTTCCAAACAAAGAGCTTATTTTGCCAATGTCAAAGTGAAGGTCATATAAAATCAATGTTTAATCATTTGATTACTGACTTTGAATTTGAAAGACAAGAACAAACTTTACCTCTTATCTAGGCTCACAATCTCAGTAAATTTATGAATACTCTCAACCCTAAGGATTGCTCTTTTCTATTTCTATAGTATCCTTATTTCCTGAGGATACAGTATTAAGATATTTAATAAGTAGTCTACTTTGGTTCGTGACTGCAATGTGAAGCAAGCACACTACATCAAGATAATATGACCAAATATGTTTTTTTTTTTTAGCCTTTACTCTCACTCTTAAAGAGCAAGGGTCATGGAGACAGAGGCTGATATTACTTCCAGGAATTAGGAGCTAAGTGGTCTACATTACAAGGAAAATTGAAGAATGGAACAGAGGTTACAATGATGGGATGATTATTCTACTTAAGAGGAAAAGATGCTATGGAAAAAGATCAATAAGAAAACTAAAATGTCATATGGAGACTTAGAGAAAGAGAATGCTGGTCCTCTCAATTGATTAGGAAAAGGAGTCAGGGTTTTTTGTTTGTTTGTTTGTTTGCCTATAAAGGTAGGTATCTTTCTTCACTTTTTTTGGAGCCAGGCAGATCTTTGAAATGTCATTGCCTCATCAGTCTCTAGTGTGTATTGGAATTCTAGTATCAGTCCCTGCTTAGCAAGATCTCTTTGTCAATGAGAACAATGACAATAGCAATATAAGTAGTCCCTTTTTATTGCTACCAGCACCATAGTCCACAGAATATTAAAAATAAAAGAATAATAGCATGACTGGGGTATATCTCAGGATCATTTTAATCTCAATCTCATAAAATCAGTTGAGAAAAATGAGATGAAAATAAAAAAAATATTAAGTAACAGTAACATCAACCATAGATTTATATAGCACTTTAGGGCTTCAGAAATGCTATCCAGTTTCATTTGATCCTCACAATAATCCTGTAAATGAGATGTTGTTATTATCCCCATTTTCCTAATGGAGAAACTGAAACAGGGATATTAAATGATTTTCCCAATTGATAAAGAAAATAAGAGTCCAAAACAAGTTTCAAAACTGGCACTAAATTTATCTGTCTTTCTGACATTACTTCCTGATTCTATTAGAACGTATGTCATGACTACCACTATCATATGCATGATACATTTCATAGTGTTTGATACTCAGTTTTTTCCAGTAATGAATGATCTATGCTTTCTAGCATATCAGGTTTCTGATCATCACATTTATATTTCAGTGTGCTTATTTATTAAAAAAATCAAGTTTGACTTTGTGATCTACTGGAATGACAAGTTACATCTCAATGTTGTTATTTGGTTAAAACTGTTAAATCTTCTCTGTACATATCATGCTGGTACTAAGTAATTTTCATATTAGACATGTATAGATTATGCATTTCTATTTCAACTCTTAATTTCCAGTAGACCATTTCTACCATTATTATTTATTGGTTTTCTCAAGAAATCTTGATGATATTGCTTCTACATACACACAGACACACATGATCATATAATCAGTTAAACTCTTAGATCTTAGAACACCAATTGCAGAAAACTATCAAAGAGTTTGTACAGTGAATTTTTGACAGCTTTAGTAATGGAAAATTCCACTTTGTATTGGAAGGAGAATGATCTATGAACATTTCTAGAAGCTAAATGATAGCTAGCCTTCTGTAAGTATTGGACTTTGAAAGGTTTGCTGCTTTTCTTTTTTTCATTGTTTTCATGTTTATTTATACAAATGTGTGTGTGATTTTTCTATCTATTACACCAATGGGAATCTTCTATTTTCTAGACTTGTCCTGATTCTGATTGCTTATTCTTTTTTCCAAGTATTATTATATATGGGATTGAACTGAGAACTTATTTTTGTTTGCCTTTGGACACCCTGAAGCAGTGGATTATTCTTTTTTTTTTCTTATTATTATAGTTGACTCAGACTCAGCTGAAATATTGTTTAATATGGTAAAATGTAAAACATTTCATCAAATTTATATTTTTCCTTTGCTGTATGCACTTTTTTATTATGAAAGTCAGACAACTGAGGATATTCTAATTACCCCTGATAAAAACAGCTCTGATGGATTAGAAGCACTTAAACAGGCTTTGTTATGCTACAGTAATTTTAATAAATCATGACAACTTCACTGGCTACAATGGCTCCTTTCTTAATTACCTACAGGCTTACTAGGTGAATTTTGACCATTCTTTCTTCCTCTGTATGTACTGTATCAGCATATTTAGTTTCATCTGTTAAAGGCCCACTTAGGGTGAATATCTTATAACCTTGTCTCAACTGACTTCCTGGCTGATATCTTAATTTTCTTGACATAATAACTGCTATAATCAGCCATTCCACCTTTGTAGAAGTCATTTTGTTTTAAAGTGTCCCCATTGCCGTTCCTTAGGGGCAAGAGTGGTAAATGAAACTGCTCACCTTCAAGGTCTAACCTCTTCTCCGAGCATCACAGTGTATTTCCTCAGATAGCTGTTTCATTGAAAGTGACAGGATTGAAGGGCAATCACTCCTCTCTCCTTGTTTAGGACTTTCCTAATTCTCATGAGGTACTATTTGTAAAAGCATGGCCACTGATGGAGTCAGGGATGCTCTTAGAACAGTTGTTGGTAGTAAAGTTGAGAAATGAGAAGTTAAAAGTGACAAATATTACCCTGTCATACTTTACAGTAAATGGTCTAAATTGTGTACAATTAAAGTTGCTGCAAAAATATTATTCATTTGACTAGGAAGTCTGAAGGAAGAAGGAAAGGAGGAAGGGATGTTTCCAGCACTGGAAATGTTCAGCATCATAATGGACTAGTTTAGGGATACCTACAGCCTAGATACTAGATTGAGTTCAATGTGTAATGTAAAAGACCTAGAAAGGGTTTTGCAGTCTTCTGCTGAGAAGACTGGCTAAGGGTAATTTTAACCTTCTCTTCATGAGAGGCTTAGCAATCACAGCATTTCCAGTAACTGAAGAACAAAGCAGCACGTGGTTCAGATGATAGCAACTCAGCTGAGAATTGTAACTGAGGAATAGGAGAAGGTTAAAAGGATATGCTGCAAGTGCTATCATACACCCTTAATGAGCAAAGGTTTATAAATCAGAGCACTCCTCAGTGGATGGTGGAGGTGATTTAAATGACTGGTTAAGAGGAGGGAATAAGCATTTGTTAAGTACCTACTATGTACTAGGCACTGAGCTAAGCACTTTACAAATATTATCTCCGTTCATTTGTTTGGGTAACAGTGCTGTATTCCTCATTGCTAGAGACAGAACTTTTCCAGTGGTTGGTAGACAGAATTTTCTATGACCCTGAAGTCAGCTGAATAGTTGAACTATATCTTGAGCAGAGATATAACACCAACTAGAGAATGTGGAAATTCCTAAGTGGGAGCATCTGAGATGTATTATGAGTAGCAAGGGCTTCAGAGAGAAGTACAATGATACCAGCAGAAGATGTTGAAAACTTTGCAGCATGATGTAGGTATGTAAGTTAACAACTTAGAAATGAGTTGTTCCTCAATATATGTGCTTTAGCCCCATGTATGAGCCCCATGCAGATCTACTTTTCTCATTATATTAATATGTATGAGAGGATAAACTCAATATTTATGGGGGTTAAAGCTCTATTATTACCATTATTGCTATGATATTATTTTGAAAGGTTTTTGAATAGGTTCTCTTATTGACAAATAAAAATATACATATCCATAGTTACAGCTGAATTATGAAGAGGATTGCCACATAGAACCCATGAGTGAGTGGGTCCTTAGTTACTACACTAAGGATTTCCCATAGCACAAAATAGAAAATTATCTCACAGTAGGCAATAAGCAAAGGCCCAAATAGGCAGCAATTACAAGGGTGGTAAATATAGGCAAAGGAACTTATGTTGAGAATTTCTCTCTGTGGGAGATTGAGGCATTCTGTTTATACTAGACAAGTAATCAAGGTAGGAGTAGTGAAGGAAGACAGGGATCTAATTATTGAAATAGGGCAAGTGCTTGGTTAAAATGAATGAGATCAGATACTAGAACCAAGGAACAACATTGAAGTAGAACTAACAACATAGTTTACTGACCTGATGCCAAGTTACTTGTATAGCATGTAAACATCCTTATATTTTCTCTGATTAGGGCACCAGGCATGGACAATGTACAGGGCAGGGTAGGTTATGTAATATTTTAACTGCATTTATTTTTTTTTTGATCACACACACATTTTAGGACTACACAATCACAGTTTCTTTTTAATAAGATTATTTCCCTTTGCCCTGTGCACTATGTTAAGATCCCTGGGTAGTTGCAGCAGCTTTGCTCGTTGACCCTCTGTTTACCATTAAGAAATCAGGTATGAAAAGAGATCATTTACATTTGCCAAAGAAGTTCATCACTCTGATAGAAGATTTTTTCTGAAATATACAGACAAAAAAAGGGATCTCTATAGATAATGGGGATAGGTAGGTCCCATGGATGTTCCTCTCTTTAGTTATCATAGTATTGATTTCATCAAGCACTAGAATCTTGCAAGGAATCCTCATGATTTGAATGCAATTGGGATGATAATGATAATATATCTATACCAGGGATGTCAAATTGAAATAAAAATAAGGGCCTTTAAAATGTAGATAAGGATGTCTTCAGGCTGCATTTTTACTGAGATAATCATATGCTAACATTATTTTTCTTCTATTATATTTTCACTTATTTTGTTAAATATTTCCCAGTTACATTTTAATGTGGTTTTGGCATCACTCTGAAGCATCTTGAACCACAATGGCCCCTTACTTTGATTCCTCTGAACTACATCCTTTATCGCATTTGAAATTCAAAACAACTGGAGGAGGTTGGTGTTTTGGGCATTATTATCCCAATTTCAGAGAAAATAAAAAAAAAACAACCTGAATCTCATGGAGATTGTGATATTGATATACAGAGATCAAACTTGTAATACATAAACCTAAGTGATAACAAATGTCTATTTCCCAGATGATGACATGCAGTTGGACAGGCAGTCTATTTGAGTTCATCTCTTGTTATATTATCCTAGACATTCGACATCTGGGATAATAATCTGGTCTTAGAATCACACAAATTGAATAGAATAAAAGAGGACAAATCTCATTGCATTAAGGAAATTGTATATACCTTGAAAGCAACAATATATCCTCCTGACAAAACAAAAATCACCATATTTTAATAGCATTATTTTCCTACATTTATATCAAGTTCAGCTTGGTTTCATACTGAATAGAGTGCTTCACTTGGAGTCAGGGAGAGCTGAATTTAAATTCTTCTCTGAGTATTTACTAGATGTGTAACCCTGTGTAAGTCATTGCTAACCTCAGTTTCAGTTTCCCCATATGTAAAATGGGCAAAGATAATAACACTTATCTCACAAGGGTATTATGGAAAATAAAATGCTATAATAAATATAGACTATTATATGACTGGAAATCATAGAATGCCAAAGTATCTGAAGAATCAAAATTGTGTGTGACCCAAAGATCCGTATAGAGGAGAATGGTAGGATTATGTAGGCAATATAAACATAGGGAATACACACACACACACACACACACACACACATTTACACATACCCATATGTCTCTGTGTGTAGGTAATATGTATCTATATATAGGCAATATATGTGTAAACTATCTGTATATCATTTCTATCTTCATCCATCAATCTATTTTCTGTCTATCTATCCATTTATCTATCTAGTGATTACTTTTGTGCAAGTAAAAGTCTTATCCAGGAAATAAACACCAGAAAAAGGAATTGGACAGGACGTATATTATATATTTAGGGCAAGTGAGAAAAAATGGGCAGAATGTAAGCTTCTCTGGAACCCACATAATAAGAAAAGATGTAGATGCAAGCTTTTAGCATACTGGCTAAGACCTTCAGTGGAGTATTCAAAGGAGCATATAGGCAAGAATCATACAGGACAAGAAAATACAATCAAATTGTGATCTGCAATATTGAAGAGAGTGATTTCATTGAATATAATGTGGTTTCATTAAAGTATTGTAATACCAGCATTAAGAGTGATTCTTTTACTCTAGTGCCCATGTTACAGTAGTGGGGTAGGACTGAATGTATACATGAAAAGACCTCAAATGTGGGTCATGAAGAATTCAGGAGTTGAAAAACTGTCAGGTCATTGTAAGTAAAAAAGAATAACAGCCTGAAATGGGAAAATCACCCAGTATAAAAATCAGTATGTGATTAATGTAGTTAATGATGGAATGGATATATTGATCAGCAATGTATTTGGAATTCTAGTCAAAGAATAAAATTCATTGATGAACAAATTAATTGTCTACAGTTCAAAATTGTGCACATATCATATTATATCATGCTATATCATATTATATCATATTGTATCATATTTATACACATATACACATGCAATGTACATACATACATACATAGACATCTTTCTCTCTCTCTCTCTCTCTCTCTCCCCACACACACACACACACACACACACACACACACACACATGTACACAAACACACACACACACACACACACACCTATATACATTCCTGGTTCTCCCTGACAATAGAAGGAAAGGATAATGTGAATCATTCCAAACAGAATGTGATGCAAAAATGACATTTGAATTTGAAATCCATTTTTATGTGAATTTTAAATTAAATGCATTCGCCTTGAGTATGGGTATATGATGTTCTGGGAATTAATAATATTTTGAACAAAATTGTGGAAAGAAACACATGTTGGAGAACTCTCCCATATTTTCCATCTTGCTTTTTTCCTTAATTCCTTCCTGTTTCCCTTTAGGACTAATAGAAATCAGCAGCCTAAAAAGAGACATGCTCACTTTATTTTTCTTTCTCTTTACTGACTTATTATTAATCTACCTTATGTCTTCTTTTGGAAGAGGTGGGTACTGAATAAAATTAAGTGGTTGTTTTAGAGCAAGGGATCTGAACATGTGGGTCACAGACCACTAGGGGTTCCAGAATTACTTACAAGTGACTCATGAATACATAATTACACTGGAAAAGCCAAATTTTCATCACGTATTTTCTAAATCATTCTAAATTCTCCATTGTACCAATGGTACAATTACTATCATGTGGGGGTCTACAAAAGTTTATAACCTTATAAAGAAGTTATCCTAATGCAAAAAGGTTTGGAATCACTGGTCTTTCTTGGTAGCTGAGCCTGAATATGGACATGTAACAGTGAAGCTTATAACCTTTCCTTTTATCATGAGGCTCCGGGTTTCATACAGATTAAGGGGAAAAACAAACAAAACAAACAAACAAATAAAAATAGTGAAAAGGATGATGAAGTTAGCAAATGCTTAGAATCCAAGATCTAGATCTGAAAGAGACCCCAGAGACCATCTTGTTCAATCCCCTTGTTTTACAGATGAGGAAACAGAGGGCCAGAAAGGTCAAGTAACTTTTCCAAAGTCACACAGGAAAAGGGAATTGTTTGCTATTGACATTTCTGAATGCCTTCCAAATGAACCACCTGACCTTAAAAAGCTACTCAACTATCACGTGTCAGGATATTCATATGACCAAGTTGCCTTGTCTTGGGTATTAAGGCTATTGTCTAGGTATGTCAACTGTGAGTGAAAGAGAAAGAAAACAACCCACAGGAAAAATAAAGAGCCACTCGACTTTTTTTTTCTTTCCCTTCACTCTCTACCTCTATTACAGACTTTTTTGTTTTGTTTTTGTTTTGTTTTTTGTCTTTTGGAGGGCAATTGGGGTTAAGTGACTTGCCCATAGTCATATGGCTCGTAAGTGTTAAGTTTCTGAGGCTGAATTTGAACTCAGGTCCTCCTGACTCCAGGACCAGTGCTCTATTCATTGCATTACCTAACCACCCCTATTAAAGACTTTTTATTCTCATTAGTATTCGAATTATTTGTGCACATATTTTATCTTACCTACTAGGCTTTAAGTTCCAAAAGGTAAGATTTATGATTGTATCTACCTCATTACCTTGCTATGGCATTGCATGAAGTAGATGCTCATTTTTTCCTCACTTGAATTCAATTTATTGTTGTTATTCAGAAACATTTGAGAGTGAGGATTCTTACATAATTTTATAGATAAACAAAATTGAAACAGTAGACTTTGAATCAATAATGCCATTTATTTAGGAAAGGACTTTATTATAGATATTTCAACTTAATAGCAGGCATGTGAAATCAAATCCTTGAGATAATATCACTTGGTAGCATCAAAGAAATTTTAATGCCCATAAGGTGCTTAAAGAACATTTTCCAGTAGTCAAACTTCATGATTCCTGGAAAGAATCCTTTATAGTGGAAGGATCAAAAACATAGCTCATACTAAGTCTGAATTAATGTAGGTTTATTGGATAAATAGCATGTTATTTGCTGAAGAAAGATTTCTCAATAGCAAATGCAAACCAGTATCAATGAAAATGTGGGAAATAATCTCATGCTCTAAATTTCCCCATGTGTGCCAAACCTAACCTTCTAACTTTTTATAACTCGTCTCACTTAGATTTCCTGCTGCCACCCCGAATTCAATATTGTCTGCTCCTACACCAGAGTTATAAAAAACTCTAATGAAAAAGAGATAAAGAGTTTTTACACTGAAAGTGTGCTCCTCCTGCCCCATTCTTCAAGATTTTACTCAGGTAGTCCTTCTGAGAATGATTACATCCTTGCTGAACCTCAAATTTGATGAAAGGATATGGCCTTTTAGTCATAGCTACTTGAGACATCTTTATCTGAAAATTATATCATATCATTCCATTTTTCTTATGCTTTACTTGTACTAAACCTATTATTTGTCCTTACTGTGACCTCAAATACCTATATTACTCAGTGATTTCCCAGGCTTTTCTAGTTTCCTTTTCCTCTCCAATTCTGCCCCATTTATTTCAAAACTATGCTGCTGTGTGTGTGAATGTTTCAGTGTATACAGATGTAAACACACTCGCATATACATACACATACGTAATACCTATATATATGTACACACATGTACGTATATGTACTATGTATTCATACATATCTTGATAGTTATAGCTGTATGTATATTAGGACCCATATTAATAAGCTAGAAATCATTCCTTATAGAAATATTGATAAATAATTGGAGAACTATTTACTGTCTATGGTAGGGCTAAACCAAGATATAAAAAAAAGATAATACCCAAGCTAAATAAACATTTTTATGCTATGCTAAATAAACTACCAACATGTTTTATAATACTGGCCAAAAACAAGCATTCATCTAAAGGATAAAGAGATTAAGATTAAGTATTAAGAGATTAAGATAAAGAGATTAAGATAAGATAAAGAGGATAAGAGTAAAAAAATAAACAAACAAAAGAGCACTACCCTCACAAATTGTTACTTATATGAGAAAAATATCATCAAGCCTATGTAGCACTAGCCTCCTATACTGAATGTAAACCCAATAATATCAACTAATGAGATAAGAATTACGGAATTCCTTTTCAGGGGAAAAAAGAAAGCAATTTCAGATGAACACTTTACATAATATAACGCAATTAAATCCACATAAAATGGCTTAAATATATAAGTTAACATCAAAAAAATAGAGGAAAATGGAAAGTAGAATTTTGTACATTAATGACTACAAAAAGAATTCTTTTTTGTGTGTCTTTTTACATTTCTTTGTTTACTTTTAGCTTACAAGATTCAGTTCCACAATCCCTTGAGTTTCAAATTTTTTCACCCAAACTTTCCTCTTCCCCTCCTCCCCCTATGGCAGTATTCAATCAAGTATAGGATCTGTAAATACTTTTTCTCATTAGATACTAGACAGGTTTTAAAAAAGAATTGTAATGGATGAAATGAACAATAGGAAAGAGGAAACAAAACCAAACAAGAAAAAGAAAGAGAGCAGGTAGTTTGCTTCAGTCTGCATTCAAACTCTGTTCTTTCTAGAACTTTTTCTGAATGTAGACATCTTCCATCATGAGTCTTTTCAAGTGGTCTTATAACCTTGCATTGCTGAGAAGTGTCCAGTCTATCAAAGTTGGTCATCACAAATACATTGTGTCGGTAATTATGTACAAATTTTTCCTGGTTCTGCTCTGTTTGCTCAGCATCAGTTTGTGTAAGTCTCTCCAGGTAAATATGAAGTCTGTCTACTCCTCATTTCCTATAACACAATAAATTCTATTACATTCATATACCACAACTTGCTTAGCCATTCCTAAATTGATGGGCAGCCGCTTAATTTCCAATTCTTTGCTACAACAAAAAGAGCTGCAATAAATATTTTTACACATATAGGTCTTCCTCCCATGATCCTTCCTCCTATGATCTCTTTGGGATACAACCCTAGAAGTGGTATTACTGGGTCAAAGGGTATGCACTTATTTATACTACTTTGGGCATAGTTTCAGATTGCTCTCCAGAATGGTTGAATCAGTTCACAACTCTACCAACAATTCATCAGTATTCCAAGTTTTCCACATCCTCTCCAGCATTTGTCATTCTCCTGTTTTGTCATCTTAGCCAATCTGACCAGTGAGATGGGGTACCTCAGAGTTATTTTGACTTGCATTTCTCTAATCAATAGTGATTTAGAGCATTTTTTTCATATGCTTATAGATATCTTTAATTTCTACCTCAGAAAATTATCTGTTCAGATCCTTTGACCACTTATCAATTGGAGAATGACTTGTATTCATGTAGATTTTGACTTAGTTCTCTGTATATTTTAGAAATGAGGCCTTTATTAGAGAGTCTGGTTGTAAAAATTCTTGCCCAATTTCCTACTTCCCTCTTAATCTTGGTTATACCAGCTTTGTTTGTACAAAAACCTTTCATTTTAATTTAATCCAGATTATCCATTTTGCATTTTATAATGCACTCTAACTCTTGTTTGGTCATAAAGTCTTCCCTTCTTAATGAATCTGACAGATAAACTATTCCTTGCTTTCCCAGTTTACTTACAGTATCAGACTTCATGCCTAGATCGTGCAACCATTTAGACTTGATTTTGGCATATGGTGTTAGATAATAGTTTATGCCCAGTTTCTGCCATACTATATTCTAGTTTTCCCAGCAGTTTTTGTCAAATGGAGAGTTCTTGTCCCCCAAAATGGGTTCTTTGGGTTTATCAAACAGTAGATTACTATAGTCAATGACTGCTCAGTCTCCTGTATCCAATCTATTCCATTGATCCATTACTCTATTCCTCAGCCAGTACCAAGTAGTTTTAATGACTGCTGCTTTATAATACAAATTAAAATCTGGTGTGGCTAGGCCACCTTCCCTAGCATTTCTTTTCATTAATTCCCTTGATAGGCCAAACCTTTTGTTCTTCCAAATGAATTTTGTTACTATTTTTTCTAGTTCTATAAAGTAAGTTTTTTTGTTGGATTGATTGGCATGGCATTAAATATGTAATTTATTTAGGCAACATGGTCATTTTTATTATGAGCAATTGATGTTTTTCCGATTAGTTAGATCTGATTTTATTTGTGTGAAAAGTGTTTTGTAGTTGCATTCATATAGTTACTGGGTTTGTTTTGGCAGGTAGATTCCCAAATATTTTATAATGTCTACAGTAACTTTAAATGGAGTTTCTGTTACTATCTCTTGCTGTTGGACTTCATTAGAAATATATAGGAATGCTGAGGATTTATGTGGGTTTATTTTATATCCTGCAACTTTGCTAAATTTATTTATTGTCTCGAGAAGTTTTTTACTTGATTTTCTAGGATTCTCCAAGTATATCATCATATAATCTGCAAAGAGTGATAGCTTAGTCTCTT
>CM053592.1:41829309-41845536 GCA_028646515.1 Pseudochirops corinnae | reverse complement strand
AGGGTGGAGAGTGGATGGGGGGTGGCAGGATAGGAAGAGGGGACATTTAATCAGACTTTCACAGTGTGTTCACTATGGAGAGGTTCTGCGTAATTTCACATGTTCAGCCTATATTTGATTGTTTGTCCTTCCAGTGGGGGTGGGTGGCGAGGGAGGAGGAGAAAGAATCTGGAATCTGGAGTTCCATAATCAAATGTTATGAATATATATATGCTATTATTATTATTATTATTATTATTGTTATTGACTACATCCAACTGGAACTTGAGATACACAGGCACTGTGGCTGGGAGATCCATCCTGCCCTTCCAAAAAGTGACATAGGAGAGAATAGACTGGGGGAGGTAGAATAGACTGGGGGAGGGCGAACACACTGGGATGGCTGTTTTGGGGCGGTGGGCAGGGGAAAGGGGGAGAAAATATGTAACTCAAAATGTTGTGGAAATGAATGATGCAAACTAAAATAAAATTTAAAAAAAAAAAAGAAAAAAGGAAAAAGTTCAATAAATGATATCCTGGAGATAGAATATGAAAAAATATATTAGTGAGCCTTTTTATTTAGAAACAACATAAAATCAAAATACATTGCTAACATATAATATCTTTGATATCTATGGAGCATCAATATCATGGAATAGTCAAGAAGAAGATAACTTAATATTTCAAAGGAATGTAAGGGAGGTAGGAAGGAAAAGAGGGAAGGAGGAAGAGTGGAATGGAGAAAGGATAAATGAAAGAAACAAAGAAGTTAATGTAAAAAAGGAGTTCTGGTTTGTTTTGATCAAGCTTAGTTTACATTGAAAAGTATTACATAATCTAAAGCCTTATAGGAAAATATAGCCTAATTGCAATTTATAGATAATTCCATTTAAATCAGGGAGTCTAGCCTCTCTACAAAATTTTGAATCGGTGTTTTAATGGCGAATTTGGCTCCATGAAGCTCCCTAGTCTTCACCAATGAAAAAAATTGCAATGTGAGTTCATCCAGTCTGACCTTGCCTGGAAGAAAATAGCTATAAAGAGAATACCAGGAGCAATTTTGTGCAATTTGAAATTACATTACTAATATATAAATTTAGAGTTTATACTCAACATGGGCAGTCTCAATGCAGGCTGAAGCTTTGTCTTATTAGGGTTTGGGGTAAGGAGATAATTTTTAGTCATGGATCATTATAATGCAGTAGAAAGACGCTTAGACTTGGAGTCTAGAGGATCTCCACTCAAATATTAGCTTCTTTTCCCTAGATAAGTCACTTCTCATTTCGTTGCTGATTTTCTCATCTGCAAAATGCAAGGCTTAGGTTGATTGATCTCGAAGGTATACCATTAAAAATAAGTTGTTGTAAAAGGTAAAATAGTTGACTAAAAGGCTTCAAACATTCTTATGTAAAACAAGATTGTCCATATTCATTAAAACACAATTGTGTGTTAACTAATAGACAGATAAGAGACATATCCTGTAATGCATTTGGCCTCTCATGATTCCCATGGTATTATAATATGTTTTTCCATGTTTCCATAAATTTGGGAATTAGGAATTCAGACAAGATTTCTGAAAAGAGCCAGAGGACAAGAAATGGAGCCCTGAGGAGAGTGTTCAAGGTAAATAAATTCAATTCTAGGCATATCACCTATAGGCTTTAAGAAAAGGGTGGCAAATTAATGTTTCTATTACTTATGAAATTGACAGTTCTTTCATGCTTCTTCAGGACTATGGATGTTTATTCTTGGTGAATTCTGATCAATTATCCAGAGCATCCTTGCTTTCATTATGAGGCTGAAATACTGAGGCACTTGTATCACTGATTCATATACATGCTGATGGATATATGAACAAAACAATGAAGGTAAGTAAAATTGAAGGTGAAATTTGATGAAACATGTGACAGTGATTAGGATCCAAAAGACTAGCAACAGAAAAAGCTTTGAAAGGTCTCTTGAGTAGAAAGAAGAGAAACTAAATGTACCTTGAAAATTCAAGAATTTGTGATTTCATGAGTCCACTCATACAGACTGCAACTCTTTGACTTGTTAGCTGATATTCTAAAGTTTCCATGGCCAAAGAGCCTGTCATCTGTGAACAACTTGGTGAAAAGCTGATTCCTGAAATTATTTAAATGTGTGCTCTGATAACAGACATATAGACCTTCACTGGCTCTATAATGAAAGCATCTTCATCATACACCACCAGATCACATGCTCCATTGGAATAGTCTCAGAAACCCAGAATTAACTTCATATAGTGAGGAATATCACAGTACATTTTAGTGGAATAAAAACAAACAAAAAATTGCAAGACGGAAACTTGGTGATTTTTTTTTTTTAGCTTGCCTTTTATATTGCACTTTAAGATTTACAAGGTGGCTTACAGGTTATCTCTGATCTTCATAACAGCTTTACAACGTAGATGTCATTATTATCCAAAATTTACTTATGGGGAAACTAGTGCTGAGAGAGGGTAAATGACTTACCCAGAGACACAACCTAGGATGACTTTGAGGTAAGGTTTGATCTCAGGTCTTCATTATTCCTAGTCTAGCACTCTACCCACTGTGCCACCTAGTTACCTCTTTATTAATTTTCCTTTAGGAAGCCCACTTGATTTGTTAGCATACACACATAAGCACATATTCAAGCAAATATATATATATATATATATATATATATATATACACACACACACACACATACACAGACATACATACATGTGATTTATACAGGTGTGTTTATAAGTGATACGGGTGTATATGTGTGTCTCTTTACATATGCACATGCACATGTATGTATATGTATATACAAATATACATGCATATATGCATATGGAGAGAGAAAGGCAGTGAGAGAAAGAACACTCAACACATCAAGCAGGCTCCCTATGGGAAAATGTATAGAGATGTATTTATTTATATAGATAATATGCATGCATATATGTGTATATGTACATGTGCATGTATGCATGTGTATATGTGGGTTATGTTTTTCAAGTGACCACATAACGTATGGGTTGGCTATCGATTGTCCCTTGGTCTACATCCTTGATTAAACCACTTTCCCCACTTTTTATCATGTTTTCTTTTTTTCCTTTTGGCTCCCTTTACTGTTCTTTTCCTCAATGCACCTATAATGTGTTGAAGTCAGTGCTATGTACCTCTCAGGTAAGCTATTATTCAGTGTTGTGTCTTTAAAAGTGTATTGCTAACTCAGTTAATAATTTTTAGTCTTTCCATTTCCCACACAGTTTGTGCACAAATGTGCAGATTATCTTTGAAAAGGGCAATATAATGAATAAATAAATGCAATACATAAAGCATGTTGAGGGGATAGGAAACATCTGTTTATCATGCCTATTACCATTACCTGGGTTGAGGTTTCCATTACCTCTTTCCTGGATAACTGTAATACCTTCCAAATGTAATTCCCTGATTCTAGCTTTTTCTAACTCCAACTCATAGTCTACACCACTACAAGATTAATGTTACAAATACATTATTCTAATCACATCAATCAGAAACCTTCAGTGCTTCCCCTTTGCCTATAAATATAGCTTAGCATTCAAGACTCTTCACAATCTAGCTACAAACTACAATTACAAATTTATCTTTCACTCCTCCTCCTCAAGAACTTTATAAATTTGAATATCATCATAATTTTCCACTTTTCCATATTGTTATGTTATGCCCTCCTTGATTTCTACAAGATAAAATCTTCCTTTTTTGACAATGTTCAACTCAAATATGACTTCTACAACATTGATTCCTTGGACCTCTCCTGTCCTCAAGATGGCAGTGATCTTTCCCTCATCTGCAATTATAGTACACAATTTATAGGGTTTTTTTTTTTCTTATTCACTTATGACATTTTATTTTACATGACAGTTATATATGCAGATCTTTTAACCTATTTTAATAAATAGAATTTTGATATCCTAAAAGACATGAAACAAGTCTTATTCATTTTTGTATCTCCCCAAGAATCTAACAAGGTATACATATTGTGGCTTTAGTGATTGCTTGTTTAATGAATCAACGGAGTTAACAAAAAAAAAAAAATGAACCACAATTCTTTTCAGCAGTACCATGCCTAAAATAAGTCTAATTTCAGGAGCATAAAAGACCAGTAGAAGGATGATATGAAAAGTGCCAACATGCTATTTACAAAAAGGGAGGATAAATAATCAAATAATATTTTCTTTACTAATTTTTCTCTGTTTATAATTTATCAGCAGTGGGTAACTGTACAAGCTTCTCATTTAAAAATGCTGGGATGTCCTTTAATATCCATATTTACTCCCTATTAAATGTTTTAGATATGGGGTAGTTTAGCATCCAGATCTAGTAGCACATACTAAATAACACATTATGGACCCTCTGATTCTTCTTTTAGATCCAACCAATAGATATATGTTTCATCACTGAACATGACATATATGCTGTGCCTAATCTCCTGATACAATTATTTTTTCATAAAATTTACGCAGACAAGTAACAAACCCAAAGGGGACCAAATGCAAAGCTTTGGAGCCAAGAACATGAGTAAAGAATCTAAATTTGATGGCATTTAAAAGAAAGGATGAACATCACTTGTAAAGAGATAATGTGAGAAAATGGTGCCTTGCTAAAGAGTAGGGTGTATTATGTACTCTTTCCTTTGTACTGGTTTAAACACTACTTAGAAACAGGCTCTTTGTGCCCTCTTAAAGAAATCCCCAACATTTGTTAAGAAAATGAAAGTAGATACCCAACTAGATAAGGTAATAGAAAAGACCCAGTGAATAGAAGAGAAGAGTTGGGTCACACAAATGAGTAATTAGTGCCTAACCAGCCTGCTTTCTTCAAGGCCAGACATTTATTCCTCAAGAGAGATATACCCTATGCTTCTGTGTCATCTCTATAGTTGAGAATTCATAGAATTTTCTGGGAATTTTTGCTAAATAAGAAATCCCCAAAATGGATTTCCTACTAACTTCTCACTGTAACAGCAAATACCCTAGCATACCAAGGATGGCTGCTAGCATAGGTTCTTAGATGTGCTTTTCTAAAGGAAAGCAACTCAAAATGGGTTAATAATCATACTTTAATCAAACATATATCATTTACCTACTTTAGAGGAAAAAGTCAGCACCCTGAACTTCAGCGAATACAAACAGAATATAAACACAAGTTACAAGCAGAAGTCACAAGCAGACAAAGAAACAGATTAGCAGACAGGCTTCCAACCGTCTGACCATTACATCCATACCTAGTTAGTTACCAGACAGGGAAGCACCAATATCTGGGTTTTCAAAGCTGGGGGGCTCAATGGCTTCCCAGAATCTCATCTGACCCAATCACACAACTCTTTCTAAAGTGAGCCCCAAAGTAAAAATTCACATCAGGGTATATATAGCCTTCTCCTTGGTCAGAGAATGTCACAACCCTCTTGACCAACTGCCCAATCACAAAACAATAAGGTGTGGGCATTCCTGAAAAACAAGCTTCCCACCATAGGTTCCGTTTGACCACATTCAGTCTATTAAATCAAATCAGGGAAGGTTCTCAGAGTCACTGAAGCCTACTAAGCAGCCAAGGGGCAGGGAAGATTTTCAGATTCCCATAAAACGCACAGGAGAAGAAAATCATAAGAACTCCTGCATTTTGTCTTCCTTGTCAAAGGAGGAATTGGACTTAGAGTGAAAAGGTTCAAGGGGCAGGGAGATGATGTCCATGTTTTAGTACAATTTTATAAATTCTGTTCTAATATTCTGATTTTAAAGTTGCACACAATAATGCTTTTACAAATGACTTCAACTCAAATGCAGCAGGGTCAAGACAAGAGGAGTTTCCTTGCAATAGGATAAGAATTGAGCTGTGAGCTAGTTAGTTAAATCCTTATGAAACCATGACATAAGTCTTATGGCTTTAGCATCAAAGGAAGGTGAAGCAAAGAGGAGAGAGGAAAGAGAGTTAGCTAAGCTCTCAAAGTCAAAGAGAGCCTGGTAATTGCCAAAATGACCTCCAATGTTGGATGGTGGATGCTGGTTTACAGCAATGGTGTCAAACTCAAATAGAAACAGGATATTAATCTGTTCACATTCAACTCACCGTGTGTCCTCTGTGTGTGTGTGTGTGTGTGTGTGTGTGTGTGTGTGTGTATTCCCTTCAACTACCTGAATACTGAGAAAGGTCTCATGAGTTACAAATATCATCTTTCCATGTAGGAATGTAAACAGTTCAACTTTAATAAGTTCATTACAACATCTCTTTCCTGATTATCTTTTCATATTTCTCTTGAGTCTTGTATTTGAAAGTCAAATTTTCTATTAGTTCTGGCCTTTTTATCAAGAATGCTTGAAAGTCCTCTATTTCCTTGAATACCTGTTTTTACCCCTTCCTTCCTCTGAAGGATTACGCTCTAGGTAGGTGATTCTTGGTTTTAATCACAGCTCCTTTGACCTCTAGAATACTATATGACAAGTTCCCCAATCACTTAATATAAAAGCTGCTAAATCTTGTGTTATCCTGATTGTGTTTTCACAATACTTGTATTGTTTATTTCTGCCTGCTGGCACTATTTTCTCCTTGACCTGCAACTCTGGAAATTGGCTACAATATTCCTAGGAGTTTTCATTTTGGCATTTCTTTCAGGAAGTGATTGGTGGATTCTTTCAATTTCTATTTTCCCCTCCAGTTCTAGTTTTTCAGGGTAGTTTTCCTTGATAATTTCTTGAAAGATGATGTCTAAGGCTTTTTTTTTTTATCATGTCTTTCAGGTAGTCCAATAATTTTTAAATTTATCTCTCCTAGATCTATTTTCCAGGTCAGTGTTTTTTTTGTTTTTTTCCAAAGAGATATTTCACATTCTTTTTCTCTATTTTTTTCATTCTTTTGATTTTGTTTTATAATTTCTTGATTTTTCATGGTCATTAGCTTCCATTTGCTCCATTGTAATTTTTAAGGACTTATTTTCTTCAGTGAGCTTTTGGACTTCTTTTTCCATTTGGGTCTCCTTTAGCAAGCTGCTGACTTATTTTTCATGATTTTCTTGTATCACTCTCATTTCTCTTCCACAATTTTTTCCTCTCCTTCTGTTACTTGATTTTCAAAATCCTTTTTGAGCTTTTGCATAGCCTATGACCAATTCATATTTTTCTTGGAGACTTTGGATGTAGGAGCTTTATTATCTTCTTCTGGTTGTATATTTTGATCTTCTTTGTCACCAGAGTTAGATTCTATAGTCTGAGGGATATTTTCCCCACTGTTTGCTCATTTTCCCAGGCAATTACTTGCTTTTTAAATTTTTTTCTAAGGCAGGACTTTGCTTCCTGTGTGTAGAGTGTACTATCCCAAGCTTCAGGGGTTTTGTGCAGATCTTTTCAGAGATACTTCTAGAGACCTGCAAATTTTCAGTTCTTCTGAGGTGGTATGATGAAAGGAGAGATGCTTACTCCTTCCCTGGACTGTGGGATGCTCTGGGTGTGACCACAAGATCTCTTTTCTGCCTTGAAACTGTGAGGAGGATTCCCTCTCCACTTCTTCCACAAGCTCCACCATGCCAGTGCTCCTCCTCACCCCAGGACTGCTACCCATGACTGTGACCCAGATCCAAGCAGGGGCAAAGGAAGAGAATCCTGCTTCAGCATCCACAAAGAGATCCCTGCAATCCCCCTCTAATCAGTCACTTGATTTTCCTCCCCCCCAATATCTGTGGGATGCAAGCCACCAGGGCTGGTGCCAGACTACACTCCTCTCTCTCTCTCAGGTCTCACAGATCTTTCCCACTGATCTTCTAAGTTGAATTTGACACTTTGGGGTTGAGAAGTCTGGAAGCCACCACAACTTTAAGTGATTCAGTCCCCTCATGCTTGCTCTTGGTTTGCAGAGTCCCAATCTACGCTGGCACATTTTGTGCTGCACTGTGCTCCTCTTTCAGATTGGTACAACAGACTGTTCCTTTCAACCTTCCACATAGTCTTGAGCTAGAAATTTGTTTCACTCTGTCATTTTATGGATTCGGTGGTTCTAGAATTTATTAGAGTCATAGCTATTTGGAGGGGTTTGGGGGAGATCTCAAGCAAATCCCTATTTTTACTTCATCATCTTGGCTCTGCCACTTCCCAATTAAATTTTAATCTGATTTGTGTCATGGTTAGAAGGGTTGTGTAGCTGTATGTTTGATTCCTCTGGTTTAGAGTATTTGCTCTTTACTAATGAAAAAATCAGCACCCTTTCTAAAATGTTCAGAAACATTTGCAAGTTTGTATCCATCACCTAGGAATAAAGAACTACTTAAAAGATGACCTGGGGCTACCAAGTAGGAGCCAAAGAAACTCTATAAAATTTGAATTAATTTTTAAATGTCATTTTCTTATTGGGTGTTCAAATCCTGCCAGTGCATAGAGGAAAGGGAAATCATTCCTTAGTAATAAAAAATAAATTTATGAGATATGTTAATGTATCGCTACATTTGAGAGGAAACAAGAACTTAAAACAAATAAGCAAAATGACAGGGACTTTCTTGAGTGTAAAGATTTTATCTGTAAAGCAAAGAAAAATACATAATTAGCACAGAATAAATAAGTTCAAAGTCATGAAGAACAAGTAATCACTAGTAGAAATATTACTGATTTTAACAGTCACTTGAGGAAGTAGGAAAAAAAAAAAAAGAAACAGTTGCCTTATGGATTAGGTTACAGAGGTTTCCTGAATGGGAATTTTCATATTAGGGGAGTTTTAATGTAAAAAGAACTTAGCCTATTAGTCTGTTTCTATAATCAATCATGGAATATAGTACAATGTTCAGGCTGAGAGAACTTCACCATTTATGTCAATCAGATGAATCTAGTTTTGTTTTTGATTTAACAATGGGACTCAAAGTAAAGAAAGCTTTGGTTTTCACTGCAAATTGACTTCTCAGAGGAACTCCTTTATTTCACCTTTTCATGGAGGAAATAAGAATGCTTCATTAACCACAGTTTGTACATAATTAAGTATTCTAAGCATGTCTCTCTGACAATTTTTTATATGCTTTAAAATTCTTCTGGAGTCATCTTTTCTTCTATCAATAGAAATGAAATTCATCCCTTCTCTCTCACAAATTGAGTGTTTTCATCCTCTAGCATTAGAGGATTTAGAGCTAGGCAAGATCTTAGGGATCATCTTACTGCCTTGTTTTACATATTATATCACTAAGTATGAATACATTGGCTGTAGCAGGCAGAGCACATTCAGCTAAAATTTCAACTTCAGCATGAAGCTGATTCTTATTCCCCTTCATGCTAGTGCCTTCCCTCTGGGATTACTTCCAGTTTCTCCTGCTTATTTCTTGTTTGTACATAATTGTTTGCATGCGTCCTGGCCCATTTGGACTGTGAGTTTCTTGAGAGCACAGATTTTCTTTCTCTTTGTAACCCTAGAATGTAAGCATAGAGCTCGGCACACAACAGTCATTTTACAAATGCTTGGTGACCTTGTTCACTTGACTTTTAGAGCAGGAAGAGACTGAGGGGCTAACTAGAAAAGCCTTTTCCTGGAAAAAAAAAATATTCCCACTCTCCTATATCCCAAAAGCCTATGCTTAACTATGCGCCAGTAGGGAGAATCCACTACATTCTGGAACAGTTCATTTTTTGTTTGGGGTTTTTAGTTAGATTATTTTCCTTGATAATAATCACAATTTTGCATTTTTGAAACTTATACCTCATGCTCCTGATCAACTTTCTGGGGCCAAATGTGACTTTTTCAAAAATCAGATCTGGGTGCAGCTAGGTGGTACAGTGAACAGAGCACCAGCCCTTGAGTCAGAAGGACCTGAGTTCAAATCCTGCCTCAGGCACTTAACGCAAAAACTAGCCATGTGACCTTGGGCAAGTCACTTAACCCCAATAGCCCTCCAAAAAGCAAAAAAAAAAAAATTTAAAAAATCATATTTGATTCATGAATACTGTCATTTTGTAATTAATAACATACAAAAAGAGTGTTATACTACCAAAATATTTTTTGTAAAATAGCTAAAATTCAGACACAAATTCATGAATAAGGTTATTTCATCACAACTAACCTATTTTCAGAGAGTATGTTTATAATTGGGGCAGCTAGGTGGTGCTGTGGATAGAGTGTCAGGCCTGGAGTCAAGAAGACCTGATTTCAGATCCAACCTCACACAGTAGCTCTATGTTTCTAGACAAGTCATTTAACCCTGTTTGCCTCAGTTTCATTATCTGTAAAGTGAGCTGGAAAAAGAAATGAAAAGCCACTCCATTATCTTTAATAAGAAAACCCTAAATGGAGTCACAAAGAAATAACTGAGAAACGACCACAAAATATATATAATATATAAGAATAATTAAAATATTTTAAAAATTACTTGAATACTAAAATAACAGCATTGGGGGAAAACCTTCTAAATATCTAAATGCAGTCAAGTAGATGGTTTAGTGAATCTATAAGACAGTTTAACTCCTCTCAAAATCAACAATAAACATAATCTTCATGTGGCAGTTTAAAAATATCTCAGAGTAATAAAAGGAAACATCTGACACTATGAAAAAGTATTGTGGTTTTAAAAGAAGCCAAGACAACATATTTAGAGGAGAAATATAATGGAATGATTACAATAATATCATCAAAACTGCAGCTAGAATTTTCTCAAGATAAAACAAAAAATAAATACATAATAAAATTATTACAGCATTAGAAGACATGAGGAAAATAACACTAAGTGAAATAAAACATCTAGAGAAAATTTAAAATATATTAAAATAGGATGATGATTAAACTGAAAATACTAGGTTTCCAGGGAAAATAAATGTAGCAGATCACATTAAAAAATTGTTACTTTACTGAGTCATAAATGGTGCAGAAAGAATAAAGAAAAAAGAAACCTAGGTAATCATTCATCTGGGGGAAAAAGAAAAAAAAAACAAATAATGCATACAAAACTCAGAATTATTGGGCATTATAAATAACATGAATATAGAATCTGATCATTTTATTTAATAATACTGTCCATGAAATCACCCCTCCCAAATAGTGAAATTGAGCAAATGGAATTCAGTGAATATAAAGATAGGACAATCCATCTAGAAATAACATTGTTATGCTTGAAGAATAAAATATCAAAGACTGACCTTATCTTCAGGTTAAAAGAAATATCAAAGAAAAAGAAGCCTATACAAGAGTCATTTTTTTCTATAATATCAAGAATTGAGGGAAGAAATTGATTTCTTTTTCTGTACCAAGATAAAGGAATTAACTCCAAAATCAGCTTCCAAAAAATCATACAGATTTTTTTCAAAGTCAAGATGAAGTTTAACAACTCAAGGAGAGAAACACCATACTTAGAAAAGCTTTTTATTTAAAAAATAGGAAAAAAAAAAGCAGCACCTCCTGACAAGATCTATTATGATCAAGCTAAGTTGTTTCATCAGCAAAAAAATTGCTACAATTATTATTATCTTAAAACTGTTAAGAGGATGAAAAAAAAATGTACCATTCTTTAGATTGCCTATTAGATGTTAAAAGTTTTAGGTTATTTTTTTCACAAATAAGAGTGAAGGATTGAAAAAGTAGATAGTGACCGTAAGAGAGAAAGAGAGGGAGGGAGGGAGATTGGGAAACAGGGAGAGAGGGAGACAGAGTTAGGGAGAAGGGAGAGGGAGAGAGAGAAAGAGAGAGAGAGACAGACAGACAGAGACACAGACACAGACACAGACAGAGAAGAAACAGAAATATAGGTTGCTTTTCCCCAATAGACAAATACTATTTATAAAATTTTATCATATTCTACAGTACAAAGAAATTACAGATAAATTCATAAAGGTGGAATTTTTAAACAGTTGTATTTGGAATACAATGAAATAATAATTGAATAAAAATGAACTTTGATAAAAAAAAGATAAAATCATTTATGGTCACTTTTAACTAATCCCTCAATCAAATTATAGAATAATTTGAAATTATATTAAAGATAAGAAGAAAGTGGGTCTAGGATTTCACTGATTTTGGCAGTTCTTGTCTGAGGAAATCACACTTTCCAGAGCACATCAGCACCTTCTCTACAATTTATAGTCCTAGAAAGTTGCCCACAGTACTTGGAGATTAAGGGACTTGACCAAGGTCACATAGTCAGGATATGTCAGAATTATCACTTGAACTCAGGTTTTCCTGCTTCCAAAGTTAGATCTCTTTCCACTAAGCAAGAATGCTTTTCTTACTACTTATTTTTAATAGTATTTTCCCCAATTACATGTCAAGACAATTTTGGCTTTAACTTTTACAAGGTTTTGAGTTCCAAATTTTTGCCCCTCAATCCCTTCCATCCTCTTTCTAAAATTATAGGCAATTTGATATACATTACAAATGTGCTGTCATGTAAAACATATTTTACATTATATACACTTTCAAAAGAAGAAGCAGATGAAAAGGAAAACAAACATGAAAAAGAATAAAGTACATACAAAAAAGTATGTTTCAATCTGCATTCAGAGTCTATCAGTTCTTTATCTAGATAAGCATAGTATTTTCCTTTGTGAGTCCTTTGTACTTGTCTTGGATCATTTTGTTGTTGTGAAGAGCTGAATTGTTCATAGATAATCATCACACAGTGCTGCTGGGGCTGTGGACAAAGTTTCCCGGATCCTGCTCATTTCACTTTGCATCAATTTGTGCAAATTCTTCTAGATTTTTCTGAAATCTGCCTGTACATTACTTCTCATTTCACAATAGTATTACATTACATTAATATAACTCAACTTGTTCAGCCATCCCCAATTGATGTGCATCCCCTCAATTTCCAATATTTTGCCACCACAAAAGGGCTGCTATAAATATTCTTGCACACATATGTCCTTTTCCTTTTCTTTTTTAATGATCTCTTCAGCATATTGATGAAGTTTTGCTAAATCAAAAGTTGTGCCCAATTGGTTTGCCCTTTGGACATAGTTCCAAATTGTTCTTCAGAATGGTTGGATCAATTCACAATCCCACCAAAGGTATTTTAGTATCTCAATTTTCCCACATCTTCTCCAAAATTTATAACTTTCTTTTTTTAGAGAGGACAGATTAGTAAATTTGATAGAGGTGGGGGGGTATCTCAGAATTCTTTTAATGTGCATGTTTCTAATCAAAAGTGATTAAGAGCACTTCTTCATATGCCTATAGATAGCTTTGATTTCTTCATCTGAAAACTGCTTGTTCATGTCCTTTGACCATTTATCAATTGGGAATGGCTTGTATTCTTATAAATTTGATTCAGTTTTTTATACGTTCAAAAAAAATTAGGCCTTAATCAGAGACACTTGCTGTAAAGATTATTTCCAAGTTTTCTGCTTTCCTTCTAGTCTAGGTTACATTGGTTTTGTTTGTGCAAAAGTCTTTTAATTTAATATAGTCAAAATGATCTGTTTTACATTTCACAGCACTGTCTTTTGTCTGGTCATGAAAATGTAACTCTTTTAACTTCTCTAAGAATTTGGGTGCTATACCACTCAGTCTATATATTTAATATCGATATTTGTTAATTGCGTATTATGCTTTTTAGGAAGATGTAGTTTTCTTTCCTATATTTTAAAATTAGATATAGTTTCTCTTTTGCTTTGTCTGAGATCATGATTTCTGTCCCTGAATTTTTTTTTTACTTTAGCTGGCACATAAAAGATTCTCCTCCAGCCCCTTACCTTTACTCTGTGTTTGTCTCTGCTTCAAATGTATTTCTTGTAAACATCATATCCCAAGATTCTAGTTTTTGATCCACTCTGCTATCCATTTCATTTTTAAGGGAGATCTCATCCTATTAACATTTACAGTTATGATTACTGTTTATTTCCTTCCATTTCCTTACTTTCCCATAAGAAGGTTTTTACACCTTTTGCTAATTTCTAATTAGGCACTGAGTCAGCTATCTTTCTTAGCAAAGCAGATCTAAGAACCTAAGCTAACAGCCATCCTGGGTATGCCAGTGTGGTTGTTGCTATATGCACCCAGTGTACTCCTCTTTTGTATTCCTTAGTTATTTTTTATGTCATTTACTCAAATTCACCTTATACTCTCTGTCCATGCATATTCTTTCTAGTTGTACTATTGGTGGTACAATTTTTGAGTAATGCAAGTATCATCTTCCCATGTAAGGATATAAAAGTTCAGCTCCATTTAGTGCCTTATGTTTTCTTTTCCTTTTTTTACCTTTTTTAGGTTTCTCTTGGGTTTTACTTTGGAGATTTTTTTTTTTTTTTTGGTTCTCTTCTGGCCTTCTCCTTATGAAAGCCTGAAATCCTTCTATATCACTGAATACCCTTTTTCCCCTTGAAGTAACATGATTACTCTTACCAGGAGATGATTCTTGTTTATAGTCTTAGCTTCTCTGCCTTCCAGAATATCATGTTCCATGATATCTGATCCCTTACTGTTGCAGCTGCTAAATCCCGTGTAATCCTAATTGTGGCTTCCCATGATTTTGTTTCTGTCCACTCACATTATTGTTTCCTTGAGCTGATAGTTCTATAATTTGGCTATAATGTTCCTTGGAGTTATTATATTGGGATCTCTTTTCTGATGTGACTGATGGACTCTTTCAATGTTTTTTGGTTTTTTTTTTTTGTTTTGTTTTTTTGCCCTCTGGTTCCAGGATATCAGGAAGTTTTTATTTACAATTTATTGAAAGATGCATTCCAGGACTTCCTTTTGACTATGCTTTTCAGGTACACCAATGATTCTGGCATTGTGTCTTCTGGATCTTATTTCCAGGTCACTTGTTTTTTGCCTGAAATATTTTATATTTTTTATTTTTTCATTCTTTTGAATTTGCTTAATGGATTCATGATGTCTCAGAGTCATTAGCTCCCACTTGCCTAATTTTAATTTTTAAGGAGTTGTTTTCCCCAGTTAACTTTTGTACTTCCTTTTCTATTTGGCCAATTCTACTTTTTGAGCAGTTGTTTTCTTTTTCCAAGTTGTTGACTTTTTTCTTCTTGCTAATTTTCTTGTATCACTCTCATTTTTTTCCATTTTTTCTTCTACCTCTCTGATATGATTTTTTTGGGGGAGATATGAGGCAATTGGGGTTAAGTGCCTTGCCCAGGGTCACATGGTAGTGTTGTGTCTGAGGCTGGATTTGAACTCAAGTCCTCTTGACTCCAGGGCCAGTGCTCTATCTACTGTGTCACCTAACTGAACCCCTTATATGATTTTTAAGCTCCTTTTTGAGCTCTTCTATGAGCACTTTCTGGGCTTGAGAACACTTGCAGTTTTTTTTGTGGTTTTATTTATAGGTGTTTTGATGTTTTGGTCTTCTTCTGAGCTTTTGTCTTGGTCTTCTCTGTCACCATAAGAACTTTCTATGGGCAGATTCTCTTTTGTTGTTGTTGTTTTTCTCATCTTCTTTTTCTTCCTTTTTTCCTTTCAAGTTTGAGCTCTCCTGACAGCTTGAAAGGGGCACACTTTCTTGTTCGAGGGACTGCAGGCCCTGGCTATTTACATGGTGCTGCACTAATGTTACCCTGAGACCCACAGGGCACCCATGCATCTTGTGCTACACTGAGGAGTTAGGATGGGGGAGTGGCTGGCACTGCTAGAGTCTGTAAGGGTCTGGCAGCTTTTCTGTGCGGCAAGGCTGGTCAAGTATTTGTGCATTATTCTGAGGCAAAACTGAAATATGTGGTGGTCTGGCCTCTGGAGGCTACGTGTTTGCCTGGGACTGTGCTGAAGCACATAGAGATCTGGCAGCTGGAAGATGCCTGCTTGTCCAAGGCTACACTGAAGCTCATGGGGGTTCTCCAAGACTCCAAGCTGGAGTCTGCTGTTTCCCTTTACTATGCTAACACATGCAGGTGGGGAAGGTGGGGGATTCCTGGTTTTAGCACTTGCCTTCTCTGTAACACTGGAGCTCATGATCTCTTACTGATTTGCTGAAGTGGAGTTTGCTACTGGCTTTCTGGGATGCTTCTTGTCTTGACGTGTGTTTCCCTTTTACCAGAGTGAGACAGACTTTTCTTGCTGATCTTCAAATTTTTCAGGCCAAAAGATTGTTTCACTATGTCTTTTTGCTGCTTCTGTTGTTCCAGGATTTGTTTTGAGGTAGTTACTTTATGGTTGTTTGGAGGTGTCTACGGGAGAGTTACAATTCAACGTTTATTCCACCTTCTTGGCTCCTTCTCCTACTACTTATATTGATAATTTATACACAATCCATCAATGTTTATGGGCTTCAACCAAAGTAGTACTCAGTGACAAATGTATGTACCTGAACTTTTATATG
>CM053592.1:41813582-41828809 GCA_028646515.1 Pseudochirops corinnae | reverse complement strand
GATATGATGATATACTTAGGGAATCCCAGAAAATCAAGTTAAAAAAAACTACTTGAGATAAGAAATAAATATTACAAAGTTGCAGGATATAAAATAAACCCATATAAATCCTTGGCATTCCTATATATTTCTAATGAAATCCAACAGCAAGAGATAGAAAAAGAAATTCCATTTAAAGTCACTCTAAACATTATAAAATATTTGGTAATCTACCTGTTTTGAGTTTTTTCCAAGTGCTATAGGTAGAAAGGAGAAGGGAGGTTAAAGTAAGAGTATGAGGATACTGGCACAGCATGAAGATGGTCAGAGAACAGCAACACAAGTTTGCTATGAAGAACTCTCATCAATCTGAGGGAATATTGGTTCTGTTGACGCTCATCACAATCTTAGATTATCCTTTTTCACAGGTAGAGAAAATGAGGTTCAACTAGTTTGAACGTTTTGTTCTATAGCACAGAGCCCTAGGAAGAGCTAGGATTGAATTTCCTGGTCCTCTGACTCCAAATCCAGTGGCCCTACCAGAATCTGACCTAGGGAAGCAAACTCTTTTAAGAGATGAAAACCAAGCTCTGAGGGGTGTTTCAATGAAGATTTTTTAAAAATAATCAATGTTCAAACCAAATGACTTTTTTATTTAATGCCTCACTTGTTTAGCACATTTCTCTTTCTGAGGGCAAATAGATACTGAATAAGTGTCATTAATGACCTTCTAAGAAACTTCTTCCTTGAAATAAGCATCTCCTGAATGGAACTGTTGGTAGGAATTTTATTTTTGTTATTCATACACAGTTTATTTAAGTGATTTGTGACCTCACAGATATTAGGGTTTGTTTTCTGGGTCTCCCTTATTTTTAAAATCTTTATAAATCTTTTTAAAATCTTTTAAAATTCTTTAATTTTTTTTTTTAATTTAGGGGATCAAAATGGACGATCTCCAAGGTCTCTTTCAGCTTTCAACTCTATTATCTCCTACAACTGGTCTATTCTGGATACACTATTCTTTGTGTATATCTCCCAAGAAGCCCAGCAAAACAGAATTTCAGTTGTTAGATATCTTGTCTCAATGGTTAAGGCAACATGGTCATTTTATTTCTACCTTAATATCTTAAAAGTTATTAAGACAATGTTTACACTCTGTGATGGAAGTAAAATAAATACTTTATTTATTTAACATTTTTAGAAATACTTTCCAATTGCTGAAGAAAAAATAATACTTTCAAAGCAACCAGAACCATCTCTCCTTCTCTCTCTCTCTTTCTCTCTCTCTCTCACACACACACAGAGAATTATTTTCCTTCCTTCTTCTTTATTTCTTCCTTCCTTCCTTTCTTTCTTTCCAGGAAATCTTATTGAATCATGGCTGTCAACATTGTTTTCTTAATGAAATTCAGCAAATTAAGTTATCATAAGAAACTTGTCCTGTTACTAATTTCATAGTGATATAACTTCACCCACTCTTTTGGGCATATCATATTGACATGACATCTTTTATGCATCAGTATCTGATCCAATGACACATTATCAGTAATGACAGTCATGTATAAATCACAGAGAAACAAAATGAGTGCCTCCTGGTTATCCAAAAATAAAAATGAGTAATCAAACTATGTTCAGATATAATTTCTGTTTAACAATCAATATGCATTATAAGGCATAAATTATATAAGTAATATAACAAGAAATCATTTTTAAAAATCTTTTTGTAAAACAATCCATATATTTCATTTCTAGCTTAACAATTCAGTTTATAAATTTCTCTAAAAGTGAGTCACACATTCTATGAGAATTTAATTGGGGCAGCTAGCTGGCACACTGGATAGAGCACCTGCCCTAGAGTCAGGAGAAACTGAGTTTAAATTCAGCCCTAGATACTTGATACTTACTAGTTGTATGACCCTGAGCAAATCATGTAACCCTGATTGCCTATCCAAAGACACACAGGAAGTTAATAAATTAAGTTTGTTTGTTGTTGTTTGTATATTTTTTGTTGTGTTTGATCTAGACCTGAGGCTTCATCAGTGTGTGGAACTCCTGGCATGGAAATTCTCTTTATCAAAGCAAATCTGTAACTAAAGATGTAACTTTTGGTCCCACAGGATTGTTTAGGGTTCTGATGGCTTAAGGTATTTGTCATGTATTAAAGAAGTCTGATATAGGATTAACAGAACAAAAAAAAAAGAAAACTAAAACAGAAACATAAGATAGTTATCCCTTCTACATCATGAAGGTTAGGGATAAAGCACCCCAGAGATCTGAAAAGAAAAAATGTAAAATTTTGTGTCCCTCCCTTCGTATTAGAGAAGTCTGAATTTTCTTCATTTTTCTTTTATGGTGCATTTACAGCACTTTAGTGTGAAATTTGGATCAAGTATTTGGTCATAGATTCTGTGTCCCATACTGGCCTTCACATGTCATCTGTGGCTTCTGCAAAATTCCCCAAAATTTCCCATTTAATTTCTCATGCCAACCAGCAATATATTGAAACAATGATGGGAAAAGTTATGTGGAAGGAATGTAAAAACAAAACAAACAATATAATAGGTTCCTAAATGAGTGATTGAGCCTAAAATAGTCCCAGGAATAACCAAGGACTAGACTTAAAAAATCAAGTTCATCTGGTGACTGATGAAAAAACTTGGCAGTTCACAATTTACTCAATGTAAAAGACTCACCTTTAACAGAAGCAGTACTAGGAACACCAGGCCTACAGCCAAGATGGTGCTACCTTGATGCACATTGCAGCTCAGGGAGAAGTCTGCTGTGGCCCACCAGCCAAGACCTCTCCCTCTATGTGAGCCTCACTGGGAGAAAGAGGAAGTATACTACCTTTGTGCAATGTGACAATCTTTAAGGAACTGCTCCCATTCTTCCAAAAGGACTGGTTAGACCGTTTTAACCCCTCCTTGAATCCAGAAAGCAAACTCCATCCCAAAATTTCAGCTGTTGGTCCTCCAAGCTTTCCTAGAAGTTGTATAGTCATCATTATGTTTTGTACTGACAGAAATGTGGAAGAGTTACTCAGAATTGTGTTACAATAAGCAATGGGCTTCCATGGTCTGACTTTGGCCTCTACATGTGTGCCAGTGCCCACTCTTCTGCCACCGCTTCTAGGAGCCAGTCTTCTCTTCTCTGCAGCAAGGGCCCAACTCTGCCTCTGTCTAAAACTTTCTTGTGTTTGCTGCCACTGGGGCTTGCCTATTCTGTCAGGATCTCTTCGGGTATCTCCCAAAATAATTCACTGGAGATTACTTTGAAGGTAAACAGTCCTGAAGAGATCCTCTATTACAATTTGGAAAAGGCACAAATTAATAGGCTAGAAGACCCAAAAAAGTTAGATATGCTGTGACACGTTTTTATCACAATTAAGGAAAAATAAAGAATCTAAAAGCACAATTAAAGATGCTACCAGAAAAGTGAAGGCCAAATGAGGTTCATGATCCTCTACTTCTCTCATCTCCAATTTCAACAATCTCATCTTGTTCCAGTCCTGCAAGAGTATATGCCAATCACTCTGGGTAAGGCTGACTCAACACACTCTCCCAGTAGGTTAGGTTCAGTATTAAAATAAAATTAGTCATTCATAGATCCTTCAAAAGTTGGGGGAAAAAGGAAAGATTTACTTAGCCATAGCAGGAGAAAGCTCTTCAATAAAGAGAGGTGGCAAGGGTAACTTTAGTTGATTAATAGATTCAACTGAGTCAAGCTGCCACACCTGACTTACTCATCTTAATTCACCAGCCTAGTATCAGGGTTCCTTGGCCACTTATCTCAGCTTCTTTGGATTCAGGTGATGAGGGAATGAAATCTACAGCCTGAACATTTGGTCCTCTGCAGCTAAGTGGTTTAGTAAATACAGAACTGCGTTTGTAGTCAGGAAGCCTGGAATTCAAACTCAACCTCAGACATTTACTAATCCTGCTACCCTGGGAAAATCACTTAACCTCTGTCTGCCTCAGTTTCCTCAAATGCAAAATAGGAATAATAATAAACAGCACCTACTTCTTAGGGTTGTTGTGAGTATCAAATAAGATAATATCTGTAAAGTGTTTAGTGCATTGCCTGGCACATAGTAGGTATTTAATAAAAGTTTGCTCCCTTCCTTTGTTCTCTTGAGCCAAATCATTTTTTTTAATATCTCAACATATTTTAAAGGAAAAACAAAACAAAACACTACATGGGAAGGGGTTAAGATATTGCTCCTATGACAGAGACAAATATTGTAATAGTTGTTTCACCAAAACCTAACTAGACAGAGCCAATATGTGTATCTAAACACTTCTATGGCAGAAGCAGGGATTCTTGCTACTCTAATTCTTCCCAGTTCAAGAGATAAAGGCTGACAAGAGACAGCTGGTGTTTAGATTGAGTACGTAACCATTTGTGAGCTCACCAAAGGATCAGTCCTCAGTAATGGAAACTTTCTTGCAAAAGATGAAATATTTTCTTCCCCTCTAGTCACTACTGTATGGTAAACAGAGATCTCTTAGTTTCTTGGATTTTTTTTATCAGAACCACAGAATTGATAGTGAATTTGAAGATCAATTAGTTTAACCCTTAGGTGCTGTATGAAGTCCCTCATCAGTAAGGGTCTTTGACCTTTTTGTGCCATGGGCTCCTCTGGCAGTCTGGTGAAGTCTGTGCACTCCTTCTGGGAATCCTGTTTTTAAACAGGCAAAAATAAAATACAAAGGAAACCCTAATTGAAACATAGTTATCTATCTCTCTATATCAATGTAATTTTAGATGTAGATGTGGGTATAGACATAGAAATAGAAAACAAACAAGTTCGCAGACTCCCAACTTAAAAACCTGGGTTTTGCAATGTTCCTGAAAAAAGAACAAACAGGATCTTCCAATAATGGGATATACACTAATTTACAAAGCATGATATTCCATTCTGATGTAGATTTGTTAACAAGAATTTCTTTATAATAAGTAAAAATCCTGGTTTTTCCTATTGATGGGGGGTGAGGGTAGGGTGGAACAGAATTCTTTCTTCTTTCTGATCTATACAGAATAAAATTTAATCTTTTGTCTAAATAATGGCCCTACAAATAGGATAACTGGGGAAACATAACCATATCCTCAATCATCCATCAATGTGATGGTCCAAGAATGGTGGCTCTATGGGCCTCCTTGGAAACTAAAAGTCTTGCTTTGTACCATACAGGTTCTGTGTTTGACTCTGAAAATATATCCTTTCCATTTGCTTTTAGAGAAATTTTCATTTTTCAGAAATGTAAATCCCTGTGTGATTCAGCTGTGCTGAATGATACCTAAAATCCCCCTACTCTAAATATCAGTGATGGAAAACCAACCAAATGCTTCTATACATAAACTTGCTCCCTATGCATAAAACACGTGACCTTCACCTGCCTCACTGAACCTCAAAGATATTGAGATGAGGTTAACCAATAAATTCTGGGTATTGACTAGAAGTGACAATCAGAAGTTGGATACGCCAAATCCCAAGGCAATGTCTTCAAACATGATCATCATTGATACTCTTCTTCCTCCTCTCATGGCCTAACAACCATTTAACTTAGGGTTCAGGGACCAATTCCTATATGGCAACTAAAATAAAAATAAGAATTATGCCTAGCATTTATGTAACACTGTAAGGTTTATAATACATTATACGTATTATTTAATTTGGTCCTCATAACTCTTAGGATCACAGAAGGGACAGCCAGGTGGTTCAATGAATAGAGTACCAGTTTTAGAGTCAGGAAGACCTGAGTTGAAATCTGGCCTAAGACACTTACTAGCTTACCTGTGTGACTCTGGGCAAGTCAGTTAATCCTATTTGCCTCAGTTTGCTCATCTATAAAATGTACTGGAATAGGAAATGGCAGACCACTCCCAGAAAACCACAAATGGGGACACGAGTTGGACACAATTGTACAACAGGGTCACACAGTAAAGATTCAAACTCAGTTCTTCTTGACTCAAAACCCAGTGTTCTATCTACTCTGCCACCTGGAGACACAGTTTTATCTACTACAACTTTCATGCAACTGAGACTGATCCAGTTGTAATCATCCTCTCACCTGGGAGCCAATCGGGAGCCTTTCCCCTAAACCTCTGTTCCTTTGTTGTCTTTCCTCCCCATTCATAGGTGTTTTGGTTTGGGTCTTGAGTCTCCCTTTGTGTGAATTAAAATATGCCATAATTAAGAGCCAATCATTTTATGCACTCCTGGTCTGATTCTTTTGTGAAATCCCTTTAAATCTCACAGCTGCTTCTGAGGACTATGATAGGCACAATTCCCATTCTCTAGTTTTCCTCAAAGGTCACTGACAGTAATTCACCAATCACATCTATAAGTTCTTTCTCTACCCTGGAGTGTAATTCATCCAGAACAAGAGACATAAATCTCTCTCACCTAGCAGATATTTTAAAATGCCATAGTTTTCATAGGTAGCCAATTTCCTATGTACTCAATAAACTTTCGTGAGGTGGTGGTTATGATGAATCTGATGATTTAAATTTTTAAAAAAACCTGTGTATAGAACAGAGAGGGTAATACTGGAAAATTAGGACAGTGCTTTGGCAAGACAAGTGAGAGTATTGTCCTCTCTATGCCATAAAACTGGGGGCTGAATTTAAAGTCTCTGGGAATGCACCTTAACAGGCTGCCAGTGTATAGGCAGGTGCACATCAATAGCGTGTGCTAGAGAAGTGGGAAGCAGCCAGGTCTGTGTGAGGAGGCTGTTAAAGCCCATTTAACATTTACTGTGGTTTTGTGACAGAGGCTATCAGAGAAAGATTTCTAAAAATAATAGGTTGATTTTCTCCTTCTGTGACTGAAGAGGAGCACTCTATAGGCCCAATCACAGAAAAAGCATAAGTAGTGTTCCCTGCCACCTGAGCAAGGCAACAGAAGTGAAAAATCTCCTTTTGGTGCATTTTTATTATATATATATATTATACATACTATATATACATATTATCCACATGATACATACATATCAGATTTGTGTATCTACATACAGAAATGGAGAGAGGGGTGGGGTGGGGTGAGGGGTATGAATATAAAGAGGCATTTTTCACTTCCTACCCACTCTTCTCTCATTTTGTAACATTTTCAGCAACAGGAAAAAAATGAAAAACAAGTAACTACCACAATGTTCTGTTTTCTTACTTATAAGATCATAGATCTGAGCTGGAAGACACCTCAGAGGTCATGTAATTTAACCCCCTCATTTTGCCAATGAGGCCCAACCAATTTAATTGACTTGCCTAAAGTCAAACAAATAGCAAGGGATTGAGGAAGGATTTGAATCCAGAGTCTCTGTTTGCAAAGTCAATGCTCTAGTTTCTATGCCATACCGATTGCCCAATTCCTTATTTTTTTTATAGTATTTTGTCACCAAGACTAAATGCTGACATTATTCATTTACTTCATGAATTTTAAAATATTTGTTTATAATTAACAACAGTTAGCATTTGTTGTTGTTTCTTGTTGATCAGTCATTTTTTGAGGAGATTCTTACCTTTTGTGACCTCATTTGAGATGTTCTTGGTAGACATACTAAAGTTGTCATTTCCTTCTCCATCTCATTTTACAGATGAGGCAATCTGAGACAAACAAGGTTTTATGACTGGCCAACTAGTAAGAGTTGGACTGGAACTCAGAAAGATGAATGTTCCTGACTTCAGTCCTTGTATTCTATCCACCACACCATCTAGCTTTCCCAAAAATTAAAATAAAAACAGTTCACATAAAAGCATATAAATCAGAAAAAACTTCCTCACCGCCTCCTTTACCTTCACCATCAATCTTTTCCATAAGAAAAGGAAGACAAAAATCTAATATCAGAAAGTTTCCAAAATGGTATTTGCCAACCTTGAACATCTCGCCCCAGTTTTTCTTGTTGGAGAGAAGTTATATGAGAAAGTCTATAGTACCATCCAAAGAAAAAAAGTACATAGAGAATTCAAGTGTTCTATTTTATCTTGAGCTCCAAATGGCTCAACAATGGAACCCATATGTCATGTACTCTGAAAGAGAGTCACCTTCTGGAAAAAAGACACTTTCATTCTGTGACAGCAGGGGGGCCGATTCCCTTCTCAGAATTTCAGAACTAGAATAATGCCAGTAAGAAACCTGTCTAGACATTTGCTAAAGAACACTTCCTTTGCAAAATAAACTTCTTTCTATATTTGCATAATTGCTAGATTTAGTCTCATAAGATATACACTGGAACTTGGATCGTAGAATGAAAGCTAGGAAGGGCCTTAAGGGTCCTCTCGTTAAATCTCCTCCTTGTATAGCTGAAAAAAATTGTAACCTTGAAAGTTTAAATGATGAGAGCAAGGTCATATATCTAGTAAACATCAGCCGTGAGATTTAAGCTCAGGTCCTTTACCTCTAGTTCCAGAATTGGTCCTGCAATAACACTGCTCTTACATAATTTGCTATTGAGAAGAATTGCATAGGAGGGAAGTCTCTCTTGGACTCCATCCAGGTGTCTCCTAAAATACTCAAGAGAATCGAGCATTTGCTCATCAGATAGAATTATCAGGAGACAGAAATTCATGATGCTGTATGAAGAGGATCTTTTTTGTCACTGTACTCTTGCTTGACAGTTTGAGTTTAATGGAGTATTAGTGCAATGTAAGAAATTATGAATCTGCAAAATACAAATAGGCATGGAAAAATTTCAGTGAACCAATACAGAGGGAAGTAAGAACCAAGACAGCTAGGTGGTGCCATAGTAGATAGAGTGCCAAGCCTGGAGTCAGGAAGACTCATTTTCCTGAGTTCAAATCTGGCCTCAGATACTTACTAGATGTGTGACCCTGGGCTAGTCACTTAACCCTATTTGCTTCAGTTCCTCATCTGTAAAATGAGCTATAAAAGGAAATGACAAAGCACTCCAGTATCTCTGCCAAGAAAATCCCAAGTGGGGTCAGGACGTGTCAGACACAGCTGAAAAATTACTGAACAACAAGGAGACCCAAGAAAGAAATGTGCAAAATGATAACCACACAAATGGAAACAACAATGAAAATAAAACCTGAGTAGTATGTAGCAACGATGATTAAGTTTGGCCCTGAAAAAGAAATGAGAAAATATACCCCAATTCTTCATTGCAAAAGTGGAGGAGTATGGATATAGAATATTGCATTTACCCTCAGACTCAGGTGATATGTTTGTTAGTTTTGCCGAAGTACTCTTCTCTTTTGATTAGTACTTATAACAAATAGTTCTCTGTTTAGGGAAGAGGAAGAAAGACGTTTGGAAAAAATGTGATTTAAGAACAAGGGCTAAAGCTAATTTTGAAAATTCCTTTCTTTTAGGTTGCAAAAGTTAAAGGTGGAGGGATCTCGTTCTAAACCATCCTCCCCCATTTAGTCTTGATACATTTACTAGGCAAGCTAACATCTCAATCAGTCAATCTGTGGCCTTAGACAAAATGTGAGCAGATTTTAAAAGGAATTTCATTAAGAGGAGTATTGACAGAAAGGAAGTCTGGTTCATTTGGTTGAAGGGATTCCTCACACTCTTGAATCATGTATAAAAGCATCATAATCTGGAATCAAGGAATTACCAAAATTGTAGCAAAAATTGTGTTTTAGTTAAAACACCTGGAAAAGAACTATTTGAGGGCAAGGGGCCATTGAGGGTTGAAAAGATGCCTTGGATTCAGCTTTGGGTCTACTTTTTGATGAGAAAAGGACATTAAAAGTTTTAGAGTCTGGGGGATATTGGACTTTCCATCTTCCTATCTGCATTCTAATTGTCTCCTTTGATCAGCTGACAGCAAGATCTGAATTAGAAGCCAAAGACATTCCCAAATTCATCAAATTAAGGATAACATATTGGCAGACCATGAATGGAAGAAAAAGACTTACAACAATTGGTACCTCTTTATCACATGCAATCTCTCAGCTTAAGCTCTCTTATTCTTTATACACTTCTATACTACAGTCTATTAGCATTAGAGGTAGAATTTAAACCCAAGTGTTCCTGATTCCACACCTGTACAGAATAGGTTCCTAATAACTCTTTGTTAAGTGAATGAATGAACTTACTATATGTAATCATTTCTTTTTCCTTACCATAAATATAGCACAATTTAACGAGAATAGTATTGTATAATAATAGTAGTACCTAACATTCATATACCTCTTATTGTGTTTTGAGCTCTGTTAGATATTTTATAAATGTTATCTTATTTGATCATTACAACAATATGGGGGGGGGGTAGATGCTATTGTGATCCCCCTCCTACATAGAAGGACACGGAGGCAAGCAGAGTTGTTACTCACTCAGGGACAGACAGAAAGTAGGTGTCTAAGAGAGGATTTGAAAACGTGTCTTCCCAATTCCTGGACTAGTACTTCCTCCACTGCCACAGAGAAAGGTGTTCTAGTAGCCAGAGAGTTTAATAAGGATTCCCTGAATAAATTAAAGAAAAAAAATTGTTTAAAAAGGTTTAAAGAAATTAAAACATGAAGTTAACAAACTGTGTTCAAGTTGACAGGATTGTTCCCCCCTCTGCAAAAAAAAAAAAGCCATGATTATTCTATTCTCTTGAGTTTTTAAACTTTTAAATTCTATTCTCTTGATTTTCCAAATGTTATACATTTTTTGGGGTGTTTTTTTCCCCCTTTATTTCAATCTCGAACTAAATAATTTGGCTTTGGAGAGCACTGAATGATTGGCCCAAATCTTGACTAATTAAAAACATTTGATGATAAGAATATATCATTAACTTAAAAAATGAAAACTTCCCAATCAAGATTCTTCCCAAAGCAAAATTTACAAGCAACTTAGCAAGTCTTCCAAAATGGTTTCTATAATGGTGTGATTATAGGGATTTGAATAGGTATGATGATGCCTTCTGTGAATGCTTTGGCAAATTTTCAGATGAAAATCATTCAAGATTTTCCTGGCATTGAAAAATGAACAAAGTAACCATAAGTGTTATCATATTGTCCAAGCTGCTTTCATCCCCAGAGAATGCGATAACGATCAGATTCAGGCAGGATGAGAAACATGTGCAGAGCTGTCATCTGTTAGGGACTCTTTCTTGCCCAGATTGTATGAGGGGGCAAAAATAAGGATGGCTCACCCATGAACCATAGCTCACTTTGTATTGTGGATTTCGAATGCATGCTTATGCACAGGTCAACAATTTCAGCATTTTATCATTGAAAACTTCCCTGATGGTTTTTCATACTGACCCTGTGAGAAAGATGATTAGAATCTTGCCTGATCTTCAAAAGAAGAAGGAAAATAGAGAAGGCCAAGAACAGATAAAACATGAAATGTAATTTGTCCTTTGTCTCTAACATAGAGTCAAATAGATATTCTAAGAATGCTCTTTGTCTATCTAGCAGATACACAGAAAGAAATTAAATATAAGTAGTTCATGGAACACATGTCATATGGTTTAATGGTCTAGACTTGTTTTTAGGAAAACTTAGATTAAAATCCTGCCTCTAATGCTTACTATCTCTACATAAATAAGGATAAATCATTAACCCCTTTGAGATTACATAGTAGAGGTAGTAATTCCTCTCTTACAAGGCTAAAGAATGTATATAAATTGCTTTGCAAAGTTTGAGGCAGTATAAAAAGTTAATTATTACTCAATAAAGTTATTTGCAAACAAAGCTTCAGACATCTATGTGCTTTTGAGTTGTTAATATTTCTATCATTAATATTGTTTCTGAATTTTGAACTGATGATAAATACAGAAAGGAATTCTTGTGATAAAGCTGATATATGTATTTAAATATATATGTGTGTGTGCATCTTTACCTCTTAATATCATTATTATTATCCTATGAGCTATTTTTGTTCCTTTATTCATTTCATAAATGTTCTCTCCTAGTAGTTCACAATGAAAACCCAAAATGTATACTGTTATTATTCAAAAATAGGCTATTAATTATTGGAGATTGAGCATTGAGATGATGCTTGAGGAGAAAATTTTAACATTCACATTCACATAAGTACGTTGAGCTAAAAAGGACTGAAATGTACACATCCACTACCTATTCCAAGTTATGAGAATGAATTGTTCCATGACTATCCTAGAACGGTACTATGACCTTCAGAGTTCTACTTATCTGGTACTAACAAGTTCAAAAAGATGTCAACTCTCTGAATATAAATACTTCTCACTTCCCCATACCTGCTCTCCAGGGACATATTGAACATAACTTGTATGTGAAGTGTTTATACCATTTGTAAGAAATATGGCATCACCTCCATGATCCCATGGTCAAAGGTCAAACAATATATAACACAAACACATGTTTTATATAATGTCATATAAATATAAACAAATGTTTTATATAATTAAATTAATAAAAATATTCATATGTACACATATATAATTATATTTTTACAACACATATGCTTATATGTGTAATATATTCCAATGTCCCTGAACAACAGGCATGGGGAAGTGAGTAATATGCCCTATTTTTACAGTAAGAGAGGGAAAGGTAAACTGAAATAAAAGCATTTGACCAAGATAATGTAATTAAATCAATTGTCCAAAAAATTGTGCTCCATAGTTAAGATGGAGCTAAGTACTGCCCTGAAAAGGCTGATATTCTAGTGAGGAATGGCACATGCGCATAAATGGGTACATACAAGAAACATAAAATGGAAAGCAGCCTTAGAGGGTAAGCTGTTATCAGCTGGAGACTCAGAAAGGGCTCCTGAAGAAGATAATATTGAGCTGAGTCTGGAAAGAAGCCAGATAAAGATGAAAAAGGAAGTTATTTCATACATGGAGGACAGCTAGTACAAAAGCATGCAGATGGAAGATAGACTATTGCATATGAGGAAAAAAAAAAGGAGGCCAGGATGCCTAGATTAAAAAAAAGAGGAGAAATGTAAATTTTTCCAGGAAAACTCAGCTGTAAAGAGACTAAAATGTAATAAATCACACACACACACACACACACACACACACACACACATATATATATATATAAAGATACCATTAATTGTATAAAATGCATTAAAAATGCAAGGGTTTTTTTTTCAGTATTTGAAATAAAAGGATGTATTGTTTCCCTGACTAGTGACAGCAGATTTTGAAAAAATAAATTGGAAACTATATGTAAATTGTTATAAATTAAACCTCTATATAAATCTTAGTATGGGGAGGAATTAGGAATGTTTCAATTAGAAACACCTTTATCAGGGCAGCTAGGTGGCACAGTGAATGGAGCACCATTCCTGGATTCAGGAAGACTTCAGTTCAAATGTGACCTCAGACACTTACTAGCCATGTGATATCTTGGGCAAGTCACTTAACCCCAATTGTCCTGCCTTTCCCTTTCAAAAAAAGCAAAAAAGCAAAAAAAAAAAAAAAAAAAAAAAAAAGAATCACTCTTTATCCCAAAACTTCAGTGACTCAACATCTATTCATAATCATGGAAGAAGAGATTTGAATAGAAATATATTCATCTTTTTACAAAGAATCATAGGATATGTGAATTGCAAAGAACTATACACACTGTCACAAATTACCTAGTGGGGATATGGTACAAGCATGTGATTCTCTTAATAAAGTAAAATCATCAACATAAAGAAAGAATGATAAAAGGATGAAAATGGAATAATGTCTCAATTGTGGAAGAAAGATGACTTTCCTACCCAATGAATAAAAAGAATTGTCAGAGGCATTTAAATGTGCTTGTTTGCATTAGCATGGCTTCAACAAATGATAAAAAGTTAAAAGAGACATTGAGAAACCAGCAAATATGTTAGCAAAAACTTTATATCTACATGTATGTATATATGTATAAAACTATTGTATGTTTTAAACTAATTCCTTGTCCATAGTGGGTAAATGGTCAGAGAATATAAATCAAAGTCTCTCAATAGCAGACATAGAAATTTATTCATCAATTAAATTATTATCAACTGCATTTACAATCAAGGAAATTCAAAGTAAAATAGTTATGAGTCAAAACTCAATAGTTATTTTATTGGAAAACAATTGAAATTAATGAAACAATAATGGGTTTGTAGGAAATATGTATATTTTTGATTGCTGCTGAAATTGTAACTTTTTAAAAGATATTGATCAGCTTGTAAAAGTTAAGAAAAACTAAGTATCATTTGATTCAAGAGATGATATTTAAAAGGTGAAATTGAGAGATAGGAGAGGAATATAATGAGAGGAGGCAGGGAGAGATAGAATGGGTTAATTATCTCATATAGAAGAGGCAAGGGATAACTGTTACAATGGAGGGGAAGAACATGAAGGCAAAGGGGAAACAGTCAACCTTACTCTCATTAAATGTGGCTTAGGGAGAGAATGACATAAACTCTAAACTGGGCATCTTGCCCTACAAGAGAGTGGGGGGGAAGGGGATGAGATGGGATGATGGAGGGGAGGGCAGGTTGGGAGGGAAGGTTGTTAGAAGCACACACTTTTTGTAAAGGGACAGGGACAAAGTGGAGAATAGAACAAGTCTGGGGTGTGATAGGATGGTATTGTGGAGATGTTTTGCATAACTACACATATATGGCCTGGATTGAATTGCTTGTCTTCCCAGTGGGGGCGGCAGATGAGGGAGGAAAGGAAAGAATCTAGAATTTAAAATATTAAAATAAAATGTTTAAAAAAATATTATATACATTTATTATTATCATTAATAATAATAGTGACGATGACGATGATGATGATGTACATGCAACTGGGAAAAAAGATACCCATCTTGCCCTAACGGAAAGTCAGAGGGGTGAAGGGGAAGAATATAAGGGGGGGGGGGAAGGAGTATACAGTGGGATCGCTGTTTTGGGGTGGTGGGTAGAGGAAAGTTGGGGAGACAATTTGCAATTCAAAATCTTTAGTTTAACTAAAAATAAACAAAAGTTAACTATTTTTTAAAAAATTCCATTTTGGGAGGTGTACCCTGAAAGTGTTATCAGAAAACAAACCAAAACAAAAGTTGCCTGTTCAAAGATTTTCATGTAAGCATTATTTTTCATTGAAAAATAAATATGAAGAAATGTAAATATTTAGCATAGCAAATGGATAGACATAGACTATAGTAATTTGATATCATGGAATGTAATCAAGACTGGTCAACATATGGAAAATAAACAAATGTGGGTAAAATTGTGAAATAATGTAGCATAAAAATTAGAAAATATGGGATATAAAAAACTTATAAGACAAAAATGTGAATGAGATCAGATAACTTATATAGTCTTGGAGAATTAAAACATATTTTTGTAT